>JAXCMG010010001.1:0-14155 GCA_034642415.1 Podarcis siculus
TGCAGCGAAGTGCTTGTCACGGGACAATGTTTTGCATTCCACAGTCAAAGTACTGTTGGGTTTCCCACGGGAATGGGAGACTGGATGTGACGTACACTGGTTTCCTGTTTTTCACTGTTTCTCTCTCGGTGTTCTTTGTCTTTCCGAGGAGAAGGTTACTTCTCTGCTCTCGCAGAGGCAAGATGCATGTTTGTAATCTCTCAGCATTGAAGTGTAAATAAAGTAAACTTAAGCATGTGGCACGTACTGCTCATCCTTCCGCTGTGTACAGGACTCTGCAATTACAACATTTTTGGTTCCGGGCCCAGAAAAACGCAGTCAGACTGAAGGATGGACTCCAGAAGCCGAGTCGGAATGCCGGCAGAGGAACAGAGAAACGGTTCAGCGTTATCTGCTCTGCGCGTCAAGTTGATTGATGAGAGGTATGTGCTCATGCTCCGGGCAGCCTGCCAGCTTCTAGTTGATGGCTTTATGGCTGGACTTTGAACTTTTAAAGCCGTTTTTGCCGCGGCAACAGGCAAAGGCTCTAAAGCACAAGCTCACAGGCTTGGAGGCTTTAAAACCGAAAGTACCTTTACAAGTGCTTTTGGAATGAGGTTTGAAGCAGCAGTGACGCAGCTTGATTAAACGCCGCGGAGATGGCAAATGCAAGGCTGGCTGATGCTTTTGGGATTCCTAAGCTCAATAAGAAAAACTATACCGACTGGGTTCTCTATGCAGAGGCTATTCTGCGGAAAGAGGGTCTGTTTAATGTTATTACAGACAACCCCCCAGCTCCAATTACAGAGGCATGGAGAACTAAGGATTCCAAAGCGATGGGAACTCTTACATTGATAGTATCCCCAGAAGAGCTCTGTCTGTTGCGTGATAAGACCACAGCCAGAGAAATTTGGGACACTTTGAGAGAGGCTCACTTGAGGACAGAAGCTGGTTCCTCTATGTTCTACTATGCCAAGCTGCACGTATGGCTCTTGCTGAAGGTGGAGATGTGCGTACACATCTAATGGAGATGCAGAATCTGAGACATGAGCTGCAACAGAGAGGACTCACTTTTCCAGAGGTTGTGTATTCCTTCATGATACTACATTCTTTGGGTCCAAGTTGGGAGTCCGTTGCCACTCAGATTGCTGTTCAGCCAACTGCTCAGCTAACAGTAGCCTATGTTACTGCCGTGATTCTGAATGAAGCAGACCGCCGGGGTGCTAGCTGCATGGGTAAGGGGGAGTCTTCACAGACGTCATCCCAGAGTGCAGTGGAACCACCAGATGGCGCCAGAGCTTTGAAGGCAGTGAAATGCTACTCGTGTGGACGTCTAGGCCATATGAAGAGGGAATGCAGATATCCCAGGGCCAAGACAGAGCAGCGCAGCGAAAGCTCATCGCGTGGAAAAGGCCAAAGCAAAGGCAGAGGTCCAGTGTCCAGGACAACGCAGCACAAGGCAATGGTCTCATGCTTCACTCCAAAGGTTGCAAAGGTCCAGAAGACGTCTAGATCCACCACATGTGCAACGATAAGCGACTGTTCGTGTCTTTTACACCGCAGGAAGGTGCGATTCACCAGGCGGATGACCACACGATCCCCAGTCAAGGCTACGGAACTGTTGTTCTTCACAGTTTGGACTTATCGATACAAGATGTGCTTTACGTACCAGATGCCACACACAATCTACTCAGTGTTGCGCAGCTGAATGAATGGAACATTGACGTTTCCTTCAAGAACAAGAAATGCACCATCACAAAGAAAAACCATTATGTATTGCATGCTGAATATGTTGATCGTTTGTTTGTTTTGTATTATGATGTGCAGAATGAAACTTGTTGCATTGCAAGTTCTAACAAAAGTTTGCATGCAGGATGTATTCATGATTTTCACAGGAAATTTGGTCATTTGCATTTTGAGGCAGTATCTAAAATGCCTGCCTTGGTTGAAGGTATGACTATTAAACCCTGCAGGTACAACATGAAGTGCAGGGCATGCGCAGCAAACAAGGTGAAAATGGCTGCGAAAGGTAAGGTGTCTAGTAGGCAAGCTACAGAACCATACCAGGTTGTTCATGCTGATTTGGTTGGTCCACTATCGCCCTCTTTGGGTGGAAATAGGTACTTCATGGTTCTCATTGATGCATTTTCCAGGTATATTTATGTGTACAATCTCAAGCAGAAATCAGAGGCTTTTCCAAGGTTCAAGGAATTCTGTGCTTGGTTGGAAAATGTGCATGGTAAGAAGATAAAGACTCTTTTCACTGATCGCGGGGGGGAATTCACTTCTCAGCAGTTTGAAGCTTTTCTGTCTGAGAAAGGAATTCAACACGATTTGTCTAGTCCTCACTCGCCATGGCAGAATGGAGTTTGCGAGAGGGCAAATCAAACATTGCTTCAAGGGTTAAAAACCTTGCTGCATGATGCCAATCTTCCAGAGAGTTATTGGGCCGAATCTCTCTCGTGTTTTGTTTACAGTTATAATCACAGGTTATCTTCAGCGATTGGTTGTACCCCCTATGAGAAGATGTTTGGCAAGAAACCATACATCAAACACATGATAATTTTTGGTTCTGACATGTGGGTTCACTCACCACCAAGCTCCAAGTTAGACAAGCGTGGATTGCATGGTATCTTTCTAGGTTATCAGAAAGGTTCTTACAGAATAATGATGACTGACTCTAAGACAATAAAGCTCACAAGAAGTGTTGAGTACAATGCCAAGTGGGGGAAGAATGTGGGAATTTTCCAATGTTATCCTGATGACAGTGATGAGACTGAGGATAGGCAACAGCAAAAGCAGCCGCAACAACCCACACCCACTGATGAAGGTTCTGATTCTGAGTCTGAAACTGAATCGGATGATTCAGAGGATTTCAAGAGCGCGAAAGCCTCTATGCGACCCTCTGAAAGCTCTGATCAAGAATTGGAAGAACCATTGTTCACAATAGGCCACTTTTCTCCTAAGAAGGAAGAGGAAAGTGTTGAGGACTTAAGGTTAATTCGCAGGTCACAAAGAGCCACAAAAGGCAGACCTCCAAAGAGCTTGAAGGCTGGTTTCATTTCCTGAGTAGTAAACAGAGATGAATTTGTTTCTGCTTGACCCATAAGCTGATGAATTTGCTAAGAGAGCAGTAGCAGCTGTTAAAAGCTCCAAGAAGGTATTTGAACCTTCAAGTTTCCAAGAAATCCAGGATTTGGATTCAAAGGAAGCTGAGCCATGGTTAAATGCCATGAAGGCTGAGCTTGATTCCTTAGAAAGGAACAAAACATGGGAGCTAGTTCCAGTAGTTCCAGGAATGAAACTGCTTGGAAGCAAATGGGTCTTCAAAGCGAAGACAGACCAAAATGGCAAGATAGTCAGACACAAAGCCAGATTGGTAGCCAGAGGTTTTGCACAGGTACCAGGTGAAGACTATCACGAGACCTACTCACCCACAGTGAGATATGAGAGCATTAGGCTTATGCTCAAGCTAGCTGCAGAGGAGAATCTAAACGTTAGTCACCACGATGTGAATACAGCGTTTTTGTACGGATCTCTAGGTGAATCACTTTATATGTTTCCACCTGATGGCGTACAGGTAAAACAGGGATTTGTTTGTGCTCTAAAGAAGTCCCTTTATGGTCTCAAACAAAGTGCACGGTGTTGGCACACGAAACTCACTGAAGTATTGTTTTCTCTAGGTTTTCAGCAAGGGAAAGCTGATCCATGTGTATTTGTCAAAGAGGAGGGGCAAAAGAAGCTGTATTGTTTGTTTTATGTTGATGATATTTTATTCTTTTGGAAAGATATCACAATGTACAATAACGCCCTAGCTCAACTGAAGGAGCACTTTGACATGAAAGATCTTGGTGAGGTAAACAACTACCTATCTCTGGAAATAGAGAGAGATCAAAATGGTAACATTCTAGTACACCAATCACGGAAAATTGCTGATGTGTTAAGCAAACTAAACCTGATGGATGCTAACCCTGTAGACACACCGATGACAACAGGTTATCAGGTAGAAGGCACTGAAGAAGCATTTTCTGACACTACACTGTACAGAAGTGTGCTAGGCAAGCTAAACTTCATTGCCAGATGTTCAAGACCTGACATTGCTGTTAGCTGTAATTTGCTAAGCAGACAAGTCAACAATCCTACTGTTAAGGATTGGAAAGCTCTAAAACGCATAGCGCGCTATTTGAAAGGCACTATGCATTACAGACTGAGATTTAACAATCAGAAGTCTGGTGGACTTGAGATATTTGCAGATGCAAGTTTGGGAAGTGACACTACAGACAGGAAAAGTACGTCTGGAGTTTGCTACATGTACAATCAGGGTCTATTTGATTGGTCATGCAAGAAGCAAACAACAATTAGCTTAAGTACTTGTGAAGCTGAACTGAATGCACTGTCTTATTCACTTAAGGATTGTGGATGGTTGTTACAATTGTGCAAAGACATGAAAATTCCTGTCAAATGTCCAATCCAGGTTTACCAGGACAACAAAGCATGTTTGGCTTTGCTGAATTCGGAAGGTTGTAAGCAAAGCATGAAGCACTTGCAATTGAAATTGCAACATGCTAGGGAATGTATTCAGAAGGGACTCGTAACGGTGTCCTATATGCCAGGTAATGAAATTCCTGCTGATGTATTGTCCAAGATTGTATCAAGGGATCAACACTGTACCTATGTACAGAAGTTGGGTTTGTACTGATATTGTACGAACACACTGCCCAGTGATGTTCACAGAAAGGGGGAGGATGTTGGTTTCTGCTTTCTTCACTGTGCAGCGAAGTGCTTGTCACGGGACAATGTTTTGCATTCCACAGTCAGAGCACTGTTGGGTTTCCCACGGGAATGGGAGACTGGATGTGACGTACACTGGTTTCCTGTTTTTCACTGTTTCTCTCTCGGTGTTCTTTGTCTTTCCGAGGAGAAGGTTGCTTCTCTGCTCTCGCAGAGGCAAGATGCATGTTTGTAATCTCTCAGCATTGAAGTGTAAATAAAGTAAACTTAAGCATGTGGCACGTACTGCTCATCCTTCCGCTGTGTACAGGACTCTGCAATTACAGTTTTCCTCTTCCATTCAAGCAGTACAGGAAGTAAGAACGTGCAAAGAGGAGTACTACTTCTAGAATTCCCAACTCCTGACATAAAACAGCACAAAGGTTGCCTTTTCTTGACCATCAATCACCCGCGCAAAGTCCCTGTGCCACCTCCTATTGTGCTTCAATACAGCCCCATCGGTCAGGCCGGACACTGAGGTCCAGCGCTGAGGGCCTTCTGGTGGTTCCCTCATTGCGAGAAGCGAAGTTACAGGGAACCAGGCAGAGGGCTTCTCGGTAGTGGCGCCCGCCCTGTGGAACACCCTGCCACCAGATGCCAAAGAAATAAACAACTCTATGACATTTAGAAGACATCTGAAGGCTGCCCTGTTTAGGGAAGCTTTTAATGACTGATGTTTTAATGTATTTTTAATCTTTTGCTGGAAGCCACCCAGAGTGGCTAGGGAAACCCAGCCAGATGGGCCGGGTAGAAATAATTTAAAAATATAATTATTAAATTATTATACGCGTTAGAAACAGAATTTGAAGGGGCAGTCTTTTCTGGCAGTGCCAAATGAAGCTGCTGACCCATTTCTAAGTACTAAAATCCACAATTTCTCTGAATGCCTGAAAAACCCAGTGGTGCAGGACCTCCTAGCATGCCATCTGCTGGGGAACATTTCCTAGCACTTGGCTGGGAGCTGCTGCAGCGCTATAGTCAGGAAAGGCTTTCTGTATATCGGTAAGTCCCAACAGTTGAATAGGAACCTTCAAAAACAATGTATGTATTTGTATCTCATATGTTTTAAGCTATTTCACATGTCCACCAAGCACGAGAAAATGTCCCTTCATCTTCTTGACATTTCCAACAAATATTTGGTATGTTTTCATGTATTCTAAATAACTTCTCGGGAGTTAGATACCAACAATACTTAAATATATATATATTTAAAAGTCTATTTTAAGTCATAACTCAATTATTATTTTTACTCTTTAGTCCACATATGTTATCACTATTCCAACTGTACAATATAACCAAAAAAAGAGAAAATCTTGCCCCTTTAATCATGCACTTTTTAATCTGTTCATCTTCCATTTAGGATTTCAACAAAAGTTTGTACATTTTTGATGTCACATGATGTGCACAATTGTATCTCAAAACCCGTCTTCCACTCTACCATACCCCAAGTCTTCATTTCCAACTAGAATCTCTCAATCAATCAATCAATCAATCATTTATTTATTTGTATGTTGCCTTTCCAAATTTCAAACCATGTGCAAGGCAGCTTACAAAAAAAAACAAAACATTACATAAGTGCAAACATAACAAAACTAGTCGTAAACAATGAACAAAATATCAAAAAGTACACAACGAAATTGAAAAAAAATCCACATAAATAATAAGATTCCACGTAAATCATATAATCCAAGCTAAAGAGAAAAATAAATTAACATCAGCAACAGCAACCCCCCCCCGGAAAAAGAACCCATAAACAACACCCCAACCCTCTTTTATTAAGTGTAAAAGAGAAACCCCTTGTTTAAATTTTACAATCTCCCCGTTTCCACTTTAAGAACTCTCAGTAGATTAACCATTTCTCTTTATCCGTCACCCTTTTGTCTATAAAAAGTGTCTTCTGGTGAAACCCAAAATAGAGTCTTTGTGTATAAACTAACTTTATATCTATTTTCAGATTCTTAATATGCCACACACATCTAATACAGTGGTTCTCAAGGTGCGCATTTACTCTGACTTGATCTACCACAAATATCCAAGCCATCTAACCCTGAAATCCTAACCTTCTAATTCCAAGTCTCTTCTTTCTCAATATCCCCATTCCGTTAACCGCACCAAGCAACAAGCTGTAAAATGCAAGTTTAAAACGCAACCTTTCCTTTGCATCTCGCAGAACTTTAAATGTAATTCATGGTTTTTTTCACCTGCCCTCCAAACTTCGGTCTTTTTGCCATCCTTTAAAAGGGAAATCAGCAGTCAAGCCATACTTTTTGGTAAAACGTTCGTCTGGATCCCGGAAGTCCTACCTGAGAAGAACAATGGGAGTGTCCGCTAGCGCCAGCCACTTCTCCTTCTGCAAGCAGCGCCACCCGAATTCCCACCTGGGATGAGCCGCTAAACTGAGCCGCCGGAGAAAGACTGGGGCGGGCGGCAAGTGGGAGGGGGAAGTCGTGCGCTTCTGTCCCGTCAGAAAAGTGCTGGTCCTCCCCGGAGGCAGCCTGCTTGCAGAGAAGGGGGCTGGGCTGCCTCAAAGCCCATCAAGGCCACAGGCTGCTAGCATGACTCATCCCGGCTTTATCATCTGAGGGGAAAGGGTGCATGGTCTTAAATGCTGGCCTTGGCAACTTGGCTGAGCTACCTTGGGCCAGTCCTTGGGCCAGCTTAGCCTCCCTCACAGAGGGTTGTTCTGCAGATACACTCAGGAAAACACCCGAGGCATGAAGAAGAAGAACGAGGAGAGTCCGGAAAGGGGGGTGGGGAGCGCTCCCACCCCAGCCGCTCCAGGATGGGAAGTGCGTCCCGGGGGAAGCGGGATTCAGGTGGAGGAGGACGTCGGGTTGGGTGGGGGTTGCCAGGAGCAGCACGATGTCCCTCCAACCCCTGGCTTCCACTCTCCAGGCAGGCGCCTGTTGAATTGTTTCTTTAAATGTAAAGGTTCATCATTGTTCCACCCAATGTGTATGTCTTTAAGGGGCCAGAGCAAGGGCCAGAGCAAGATAACGAGACCCAGCTTTACAGCTGTGAAACATAGCAGGTGTTGCTGAGTTTTATTGATTAAGCTGTGTTAGCAAATGGGTAGAGTATATAAGGAGCAGCACCGAGCTCTCCCATTACCCTGGGGGATGGGTTGGTGGTTGGGTCTGGTTTGTTGTTGATGTATTTGGTGTATAAGGAGTTTTTGTTTTTCTAATTAGAAACCTTGTTTAAGTACTTTTTGAGTCCCTTTTTAATGCATGGTCTCCCCAGCAAGCTCTCTGCAGCGCTACCATACTGCAAATAGCCAACAGCGCCCAACGTGGCCAGCTGGCAGGGGCTCTTTCTTACTCCAGCCTTGGCGTGCAGATCCCGGGTTCAGCCCCAGATCTCTGGAGCGGAAAGGCTCTTGGGCGTGACTATGAAAGGCAGCATCTGTCAGAATAGGTCATACTGAGCCAGTACAGATGAATGTGACTATTGGTTCGCTTCCTCTGCTATCTGCCTTTTCGGGCACCTCAGAGGTGGCAGAGAGAGGCAGGGGAGAGACTCCGGCCTCTACAGAAGGCTGCACCCCTTTCCTCCATGTCCTCACCCCAACTCTTAGGACCAGAAGCAAGAGACAGCTTTGCTGAGCACGTGCCCCTTCGCAGGGAGATGCAACTCTGCACTACTGTTCTCTGAATTGCTCGCGAAGCAGCCATACTCCAGGCTCTTATTGTCACAGCCCTGCAGGATCAGGCCAAGGCCCATCTAGTCCAGCTCTCAGCAGCCCAGCAGATGTCCAAGGGAAGCCCCAAGCAGACTCCAAATGCAGCCCCACTCTCCCCACTGGGGACACCCGCAACTGGTAAGCAGAGGTAGACTGCCTTTGCGGCTGGAGGTGCAACATGGTCTAACCCTCCATGAATTTGACGAATCCTTTCTTAAAGCCATCCCCATCAGTGCCTCTGGAAGGAGGAAATTTCAGTGTCACTAGGCACTGTGTTTGGCCTGAATCTGCCATCATTCCGCTTTCTTAAATAGATCCAGGTTCTGATATTATGAGGAGGAAACATCACTCTGTACCTTTCCCACATCATGCATACTTCTATGATGTCCCCACATTCCCCCCTCTCGCAAAGCCCCAAAGCCTCCTACATTGTAAGCCTTCCTTACAGGGGAATCATGGCTGAAAGGCGACTCATGGAGATTTGCATTGACTGCTGCAATGCACCCCTAATGATTCAGATTGTATCATTATAGCATCATTGTGTTTATTTGTTATTGATATATTAAAAGGGCCTGGGACTTGCCTGTCCATTCCCAACAGCAAGGGACCCTCGCCAGTTGGCTTCCTTACTCTGAGGCTGCCTCAGCTCCTGGCAGCCCACACCCCCTGGCCAGCCCCAGAGGCACTATTCTCTGCGGGAGAACAGCTGGGCAAGCCTTGGGGAGGCAGAGATGGCATCCAAGGAGGGAGGGAAGGAAAGAGGGACAGAGGCCAGTGTCTGCCGCGGCACCCCTGACCATCATTCAAAGCACCCCAGCTGCCACAGCACACTGCTTGAAAACCACTGCAGAACTGGGATGGGAAAGGTTTCTCGTCCAACTAACTGGTCTGGAGAAGAGGAAAGGCAGCCATGCTTGCTCCTTTGTCTTCTCCGAGGAGACTTCCAGCCTGACTTCTCATCTTGAGGCCCCAGGGAGAAGTGGGAAGAGGAGGAGGAGGAGGAGGAAGCATCCCCAGAAGAAGTGTGCTCCCCACCAGTAGGTGCTTCCACCCCCCACTCCTAAATCTGCTTCCAACAGATACTTGGGGGGGGCATCCTGCACCATCTGGTCAATTCCTGGTGCTAGGAGAATTAGAAGGTCTAAGATATAAACACATATATAAACACCGTAAGTAGTTCTCATCACAAAAGAATATGCAGGTAAACCCATGAACAGCCAGGTAAACCCATCAAGAGGTTTCCTGCCAGACAGGAGTCTGTTGTAGGCCGCCCCTTCTGTGATGTATGTATCGTTTTTCGCTGTATCAAATAGTATCCTTTTTGCTGTATCTTTCTCATTGACTTTAAGAATGGATCTGAATGTATTTTTCCTCAAAATGCTGTACTTTTCTAAATGTATCCAAATGTATCCGAATGTGTTTTTGTATTTCCCCCAATCTCATCGCCTAGAGAATGTTCCTTAAATGTAACAATCACTTGTTCCAAATGTATTTGATTCAAATGTATTTAAGGCCCCACTTTTCACACGGTGTCCTGTTGTGTGGTCGGAAACTACTCTTTATTGTTTGATTTGGGTTAATGTCAGAATAAAAGCGAGTTCCTTCAAAATAACACATTCCTTTTTATCTTACCAATTTCTCACATTGTAAGAAGTGGAAGAAGAAACCATAGAGAGCATTCATATTTTCCTTCTGATCAATGAAGTCAAATGTTACAATTATCCATTTTAGAATAAGCACCTATAGGGGGGAGACAGATCTCAGTAAGCCAAAGCAAGGCCAAGACAACAAACCCCTTCTGGAATATGCTCAGCGTGTACAACATCTAGCTGAATCATCACCAGGATAACTAAGTCAGGCTGGGGGAAATATCATTTTTCAGAACCAAGACATCATGACCATGCTTTCCAAGTTACCTGAAAGTCAGTAGAACACTTGCGAGCACAGAGCCAAGACACAGCTGAAAGAAGAGAATCCTCTGTTATTACGGAAATGGGAATCAGATTCTTCAGTAGCCTAGTGCTTATCACTGTGCCTGCAAGACCTTGAAAGACACTGCTTAACATGCTCAACATCTTCACTCTTGATAATTTCTCACAAGCTGGAAGCAGCCCCGGTTCTTGTTAAGGGAGAAGGCAGGGCAATGCAGCTCCTTTGACATACTTTGCTGCCAAGGGGAAAGAGAAGAAGCCAAAACATGTTTTCTTTCCCAAGCTTGGCACTGAGTGCGATGTTCAGCAAGTTCTGAATTTCTTTTGGTGCCAAGCCTCTCTCTTGCGCAATCTTTTCCACAGTCTCCAAAGGACTCTGCAAAGCTCCCTGCTTCCGTGAGGCACTATCTTGAATTAGAAAAAAGTCCAAGTGTGATTCAAATCCATTCGAAAAACCATCCTCATGCATGATGGCCTGTCCAATGGCTTGCTTTACCATCAATTGGCAAGGGAGCCCCATTGAGATGCCATGGCATTTGGAAAACTCTGGAATGCTGAACTTGCCTCTTGCTTTCTTGCTCCTTCCTTCAGTGGGTAGGTAGGTGTAGGTCGGGGCAAGTCGAAAGCTTCCTTGAAATTCCTCAGCCCCAGCCAGCATTGCCAATGGGCAGGATGATGAGAAGTGTAGTTCAGCAACGTCTGGAGGGCCAGAGGTTACCCTCACCTGTTTTATCGGTTAGTGTGCTAAGATCTGGGCACAAGCCCAATTCAGCTGACGGTACTTAACAAGGGCTTGCTTTACACAAAACATGAGAGCTAATACACTGTTCTGCTCCAATATACAAAACAGCCCCTTTTCTAGAGAAAGCTCAAGAAAATACAAACTTCGGGGTTTGTAGATGGTTGTAAAGGTTGCTGAAAGGTTTCCATTTCACTAGTTGGAAACAGCTTCCAGGCTAGGCAGGACCAAGGTTGCTTTGTAACTGTTCCCGTCTGCCTGCTTGCCATTGTGCATATTTGTAAACCATTTCTGCCAAAATATCTACATCTGCAATAGTAGTTTCTGGAAGCAGACCCTGCAAGAGTGCACACTCCATGAAGTCCATATGAAGAGTGTTACGGAATGGAGGGGGGGCATATGAACGAAGTCTTGCTCCCGAGTAAGTGACGTAGAGCCCGAGGCGATGACCTCAAGGGAACCCTGCCACACTAGGACTCCCCTCGCCCCGTCACAACGTTGCACCAAGCACCGCACAAAAGTCCAAAACCCCGAGAAGAAAGCGCCATTTCTGACGCCGTATCCCGATGCTATACACGATCGATGTATTTGATGAATGAACAATGTATTTGCATGAGGATGCGCTCTAGCCAATCAGATGGCGTTGAATGTAGCCCTTCAGCCAATTGCAGCAATGCCATGGCTCTGCAGAGGCAGCTCAGCTCCAGCTGTTTTGCACGCTCCACTGAGCGCTGACAAGGTGATGACAGCTCCCGCTGCGAGAACAACGGACTGAGTCAATCGAAACCTCGTTACCCTGTTAATCCAATCAAAACTACCATACTTTTCTCTCTATAACACACAGATTTTTTTCTCCTAAAAAGTAAGGGGAAATGTCTGTGTGTGTTATTGAGCGAATGTGTGGTCCCTGGAGCTGACTGGCCCAAGTGCAGAGGCAAAAATCAGGCAAAAATCCAATCACGCGTCAGGGAGGAGGGACGCCTGAAGAGAGGAAGCTGTTGCTTTCCTGCATTCTGCCTCAGGGTCTTACTGCCCACCCACTTCTGTTTCTGTTTCGGTTGCTGTTTGCTCAAATGGAACAAAGAGCAGGGAAAGCCCCTCCCCTCCAGGCAAGCAGAGGGGAAAGGAAAGGATCGCGTCCTTCCTTCTAATTCCTCTCCGTGCTCCGGTGCTGTTGCGTTCAGGGAAGCATTTTAGGGACTCACAGGCAGCCGGAAAACATGCAGGTGGGGGAGAGAGAGAGAGAGAGAGAGGGCTGGCTTGGGTGGGTAACTTTTGCCTTCCTTTCCCCCCTCCCATTAAATCCCTCTCCTGCATTCTTAGCCAGCTGCTTCTCTGCACGCCCCTCTCGTGCTCCTTGTCCCTTCTGTGTTTTTCCTTCCCTCCCCACTTAAAACATGGTTACAGAGCACGGATCCACAGGGATTCTCAGGATTTTTGCATTGGGTCACCCCAAATTCACCATCAGATCACATGTCTGTGGCCACAACATGAGGCACAAAAATGATACATCCACTGTTTCAGTCAGAATTTTTTCCCCTTGTTTTCCTCCTCTAAAAACGATGTGCGTGTTATGGTCAGGTGCGTGTTATATAGTGAAAAATACGGTAGATGTTGTTTAGTCGTTTAGTCGTGTCCCAGCATCAGGGTCTATTATAATTCCTCATAGTAATCCCATCTTATCACTACATCTCTGGATATTTGCACTCCTACATAGGCTGAGCCTGTGACCTGGCTCAGGAACTAAGTATTTGTCATTACAAAAGACTGGCCAGGGTACCCAATCAAGTGAGCACTAACAGGTAACCTGCCAGACAGGAGGTAAACAACACACTTAGATGTCTGTTGTAGACTGCCCTTTCTGTGATGTAGGTACGATGTATCTGGGGGGTGGTCTTGAGCTGCACCCCTTCTGTGATGTAGGTATGATGTGTCTAGGGGTGGCCTTGGACTCCAAGGCGGGCAAATTAAAATGTCTATATAAAGGTGGGCACACCTTTGTTGTGGGCCCTCCTCTCTCCTCCTGCGGGTGAGGGGAGCACCCTGTTGCAACAGCTTTAATAAAGATCAGGCTTACTAGCTGCTTTGCTTCTCAATATTCTCTGGTTGACCTCTGTTATTTTCTCCGACCGATGGAGAACCTACAAAGGACTCTAGAAGGGCTCTTGTGTTCCCCATAAGGGAATAAGGGCAGATTTTTGTTTATTACAGTATGCAGGAGTGGGCTGCAAAAGACGGAGTTTGGCCTCATTAGGTCCCCCTACCATGAACTCCTTAGGTGGGCCACCCTGCGTCCGCCTCGGCCTCGCGCCTCGCTATTCTGCAACTCGAGGTGACACTGAACTGCTCTTCAGGGTTGTTGTAAGGATTGCAAGTCAAGGCATCCAAAGTGCCTTTGAACACTGAAAAGCCCCTAGTCAATGCTTTGAACTACTGTCGCTTTAAAAACTAAACTATGATTAGTAAGAGTTTGGGGAATTAAAAATTGGTTTGTTCTGGGGGCGCTGAAGCTGTGTTCTGGCTTGAAAACCCAGTGAGACCACTGGGCCATCTAGTTCTGTATGGTCTGCCACAGCCAGCAGCTGCTCTCCAGGATTTCAGAGCTCAGTTTCCCATGATTGGGTTGAAACTGCCGCTTTTTGCATCATGTGCCTCTCCCAGTGGGCCACCCCGAGCCATTTCCTGTATAGCGTTCTACATCCCATGTAGTCCTGCTTCTTCCAGCTCAATTCAGTTCATTCTGCAACTGCGCATCTGCTTTATGTATTCAAAGCACCATCATGCCCCTTGACATTCTAACAGTTGCATCTTTGTATTCAATCCCTTCAGCACCTTGGACAGCAGTCTCTCAAGGCTCAGCCACAGTTACCTTGTGCCCCATGCTTCCTAGGCACAGGTCCATGCTTTAAAGGCACTGTGTCCGAGTGTTTTGTTGTCCCAGGGCTTTCTAATTGTGACTCATTTTCAGCATCCCTTTCCAGGGCAGCTTTATTTATTTCATGTCAGAAAGGAGTCCTCTGTGCGTGGCAAAGGCTTGTTGCTGGGACAATAGGA
>JAXCMG010010005.1:0-14145 GCA_034642415.1 Podarcis siculus
CATTGAGCCTCTGCACCTCCTGTCCTTCCGATGGCAGTTCCCTGACATCCACCTCCCCTCCAGGGCCCCCTTCACCCCCTCCCGTCCCCTCCCCTTCGGGCTGGGAGGAGGTAAAACCCCTGAAAGAACCTTCCTCATCGTCCGTAGTTTCGAACACTTCCCTCCACTTGCTGCTGTTCCTCGTCTCTTGGTATTCCTCGTCATCAGAGTCCATTCCCTCTTCCAAATCCGACTCCGCGAATCCCTCCATTTCCTCTTCCTCGTCGGTGGTGCCGAAGTATTCCCTCCTAAACCTTTCTACCGGCTGTGGTTTTCTCGGGAATCTTTGGTGGAACGTTTCTGTTAAAACCTCGTCATTGACCTCCCCTGCAGTCACCCAGGTGTTTTCTGACTCCGGCTCCCCTTCCCACGCCACCAAATACTCTACCTGATTTCCCTTCCACCTGGAATCGAGGATTTCCGCTACATGGTTGCTGCGTTCCCTCTCTTCCAAGGCTGGTCCCCTGGTGTGCTCCCCTTCACGTCCCCCCCTGTATGGTGACAGTAACGACCTGTGGAACACTGGGTGCAATTTCATGTGGTTGGGTAACCGGAGTTTGAAAGCCACTGGGTTGACCTGCTGAATGACTTCAAAGGGTCCCAATCTTCTGGGTCTCAACTTCTTACACCCCCCTTTGAACGGCAACCCTTGGGTGGACAGCCACACCTGATCCCCCACCCTTATGGCCTCACCTTCCCTTCTGTTCTTGTCTGCCTGCTCCTTATATTGTGCCTTGGCCCTTTCTAAGTTGAGCTGGAGCTGATGATGGATCGCTTCCATTTCTTCTACAAAATGTTCGGCCGCTGGGACGCTCCATCTCTCCCCTCCATCCCCTGGGAATGCCCTGGGATGACACCCGTAATTGGCCAAAAAGGGGCTCATCCCTGTGGACACATTCTCTGCATTATTGTAGGCAAACTCTGCCAGCGCCAACTTTTCGGCCCAGTCATTCTCTCTGTCATTGACATAACACCTCAGATATTGTTGGAGTATGCCATTTGCTCTCTCCGCCTGCCCGTTGGTTTCAGGATGCCGGGCAGTGGAAAAATTTACTTCCACGTGCAGCAAGCTCATGAGCTTTCTCCAGAACCTGGAAGTAAATTGTTTGCCGCGGTCAGAGACCACCCTCAAGGGAGCCCCGTGCAACCTAAAGATGTGTTCTACAAACAACTTCGCTGTTTCTTCCGCTGTGACAGCATGTGAGCAGGCTATAAAATGGGCCATTTTGGTTAACAGGTCTACCACAACCATGATGGCTGTTTTCCCTCTGGACTTTGGCAGATCAGTCATAAAATCTATTGCCACTGCTTCCCATGGTCTTTCAGGTGTGGGTAGCGGTTCTAATAACCCTGCCGGCGCCCGCCTCTCCCCTTTGGCTCGCTGGCATTGATCACACCCTCTCACATACTCCCGCACATCTTCCCTGACCTTGGGCCACCAAAATTCCCTGGTAACCAGCCACATGGTTTTGTGTTGCCCAAAATGCCCTGCGGTGGGGCTATCGTGCAGCTGCTTGAGTACCTTCTCTCTCAAATCTCCTTCCGGTATATATAACGCCCCCTTGTAATACAACGCCCCGTTTTTCTCCTCAAAACCTCCGGGTTTGTCTCCCTCCCTCCTGAGACCCCTGAGTTTGTCCTGGGCGTATTCATCATTCTCCGTTCCCTCTACCAGTTCTCTGTGCCCCACCAATGCCGCCCCACACACCCAGCGGTCCTGTGGAATGACATGTCTTTCTTCGGGTGCTCCCTCCCCCTCCAAATATTCAGGTTTGCGTGAGAGAGCGTCCGCCCTAACGTTCTCTGGGCCTGGCACGTAACAAATCTCAAAGTTAAATTTGGAGAACTCCTGAGCCCATCTCAACTGCCGTTGGTTGAGCACTCGTGCCGTTCTCCAATACTCTAGATTCTTGTGGTCAGTGCACACTTGCACCTTATGTTGTGCTCCAATTAGCAGGTGCCTCCATTTCCGGAAGGCCTCATGAATAGCAAGAAGTTCTCGGTCATACACCGTGTAATTCCTCTCGGATTTGTTCAGTTTCCGCGAAAAAAAGGCACACGGTCTCCACTCTGACTCCTCCTTCCCTGGCTGCAGAAGAAGCACCGCCCCTATGGCTCTGTCTGATGCGTCTGTTTCGACCCTCATCTTTTTTTGTAAGTCCACATGCAGAAGTTGCTCCTCCGAGGCGAAGGCCCTTTTCAGTTCCTCAAAGGCTCGCTCCGCCTCCTCAGTCCAAACGAATTTCTTTTTACTGCTGAGACAGTCCGTAATGGGCGCCGTCAGGTGGGCAAAGTTTCGAATGAACTTACGATAAAAGTTCCCAAACCCTAGGAACCTCTGCACATCCTTCTTTGTTTTGGGTGTTTTCCATTCCAGTACTGCCTGGACCTTGCCGGGGTCCATGGCCAATCCCTTGTCGGACAGGCGGTACCCCAGAAACTCCACCTCCTTGGTATGAAACTGACACTTCTCCAGTTTCACCCACAGCCGGTTGGCCTGCAGCCTGCTCAACACTTCTCTGACGTCTCTTACATGCTGCTCCTCATTCTCAGAGTACACCAACACGTCATCTAGGAAGGCCACACCATTCTTGTACAGCAAAGGCCCCAGTACGTGGTTCATAAAAGCTTGGAAGCACGCCGACCCTGCTTGTAATCCAAATGGCATAACTAAATATTCAAATGCCCCTAAAGGGGTGAACATGGTGGTTTTCCATTCATCCCCTTTCCTTATACGTATCAGATTGTACGCCCCCCTTAGGTCCAGCTTTGTAAAAATCTTTCCCTTCCGTACCCTGGTCAAAATGTCATCAATCCTGGGCATGGGAAAAGCCAAAGGTTCTGACACTGCGTTTAACCCCCTGAAGTCACACACCAGTCTCGGCTTATCCGTGTTTTTTTTATCCACAAAAAACACTGGGCTACCTCCCACCGCTCTGGACTCTCTGATGAAACCTCTCTTCAGGTTCTTGTCAATGAACCCCCTTAGCTCCTGCATTTCTCTGTCTGACATGGCGTACAACTTGCCTACAGGAAGCTGTGCCCCAGGGAGTAAATTGATTTGACAGTCAAAGGGTCTATGCGGGGGTAGTTGGTCAGCTTCCTTCTCGCTGAACACGTCGCTGAGATCTGCGTATTGTGGGGGCACCTTCCCTTTATCCATTACTTCCATTCCGGCTAGGGCGACTCTGGCTCCTCCCGGAAGCTTCCCCTGCTTGCAGTGTTCTAGGCAGTGCGCTGACCCAAAGGAGACCACCCTCTGATGCCAACCCACTAGTGGATCGTGTAGCGCCAGCCAGCTCATCCCCAAAATGATGGGAGCTCCTCCCAAGGTGGCCACATTAAACGCTATCTGTTCAGTGTGCCTTGCCACCCTCATTATCATCGGGACAGTCTGTTGGCTAACTTCTCCTCCCAGCAGTTCTCTGCCATCAATCGTGGTCACCTGCAAGGGGTTACTTAAAGGGATAGTCTGTACCTGATGCTCAGCTGCAAACTCCTTACTCATAAAATTACAGGAGCTGCCTGAATCCAAAAGCGCCTTGATCTGTAGCGGGTGCCCGTTTGGCAACTCTAGAGACACCTCTATCACTAAAGCGGGTCTGGGTGGTTCTGGCGTGGGCACTTTCACTGCTCTTTGGCCTGGCTGCGGTGCCCCGACGGTGGCAGCCAGGCGTTGGCTTTTACTTGCTCCTTGCTCTCCTCCTCTTTTCCCCCAACAGCCCCTGCCATTCCTTGCCACTCTTTTCTCTGTGGGCAGACTCTGGCAAAGTGCCCTGGCTGTTGGCAGAGATAACATTTTTTGGCGCTCTTTCCCTCCTTCTTCCGCCCATCACTGAGATTTGAAACTGCGCGCGCCCGCGCTGTTCCAACTTCCATCGGCTCTGCCGGCGGGAAAGGTGGCTCTGGAATGTCTGGAATGCGAAGCTCCCTCCAACGTTCTCCTTTCCCTTCCCGCCTTTCCAAAGCCCTCGCTTCCTGGCGCGCTCCTATGGCCAGCGCGGATTTGGTCAACTGATCCATAGACTCCGCCCTGGGCCCCCGGGACAGTTCATCTTTCACAGCCGAAGAAAGCCCCTCTTCGAAAAGCATTTGAATGGGTTCCGCCGCTAGGTCCCACCCCAATTTATGAATCAACATAGTAAATTCAGTCCAGTACTCTCGAACAGATCGGCTCCCCTGTTTGCAAGCCATTAACTGTCTTCGTACCACTCCCTGCTCAATGTCGCTGGAAAACATCAGATCCATGGCACGAAAAAACTTCCTTGTGTCCTTTAGGATCTCATTATTCACTGCCATCAAGGGTCTAACCCAGTCCTTCGCCCCCGATTCGAGATGGCCAATAACAAAAGCCACTCGCGACTCCTCGTCAGGGAAGTCATCATACTGCAGGTTGAGAGCGTACTGCATTTCAGTTCTAAAGGCATGATAACTTCTGGGGTCCCCCCCGAATTTCTGCACCAACCCCGGTACCTTTCTGGCGAGCGAGGTGGTTTTCTCCTTTCCCTTTTCTGCATCCTGAGCCCTCCTCTCCTCAAGCCTCGCCGTTTGCATGGCAAGCTGGAGCTCCAACGCCCTGTACCTTTCTTCCAGGCTTGGACCTCCTCCAGCTGCTCCTGCTCCTCCGGTTCCGGCTGGTTCACTCATGATGCCTTTGCCTGCACAAGCTGGCTTTCGAAGACTTTCGGATTGCTGTAATGGGATGATAAGCTGCTTGTGCGTAAAATCCAGATCCCTCAGAGTTTGACCAGGTTTTCAAACCTCTGCCTGTGACGGAGCCCCTCCTGCATGGCTGCGTCAATAGCTGGCAGAATCCGAAAGTGGTTGCTTTCGGAAACGCTTCCAACATAAAAGCTCCTTTACGGAAACACGTCTCCTGGCCTCCCTGCGTGACAGTTTCCGGCGAGGAGTGGGTGTCCCTATAGGAGGTCCTGAGACCTCTCCACTGTTTTCGCTGGAACCGTCTCTGAGCCATCCCTCCGACTCACCTTCCCTAGGAGTTACTGCTCGCCCCCTACTGGTTCCCTCTTCAGCTGCAACATCTCTTTCAACCTCATTGAGCCTCTGCACCTCCTGTCCTTCCGATGGCAGTTCCCTGACACATGCGTGGTCAGCTTAGAACGCCATTTTAGAACTTTAATTTTGTACTTTTGTAACGTAGTACTTTTAAACCTGCCTTCATTTTGTTCCTGTAAGCTTCTGTTTCTAGACCTAGATTATGTAAATAAATACTTTTTTATTTCTTCATACAACAATATTTTATTATTATTGTGATTATTGTTTTTAAGGGGGAGAAAAGGGTTAATATCAACCGGCGGGGGGGGGGGGATCCAGTTAGCCTTAAAGCATCCTGGATTATTGTTTCTAGAAAGTTAAATAAACTTCATCTTAGCTTCGAAGTGTTAGCTGCAAAGGATGGTCCTCTGCTGATCTCACAAATGTGAGCATGGAAGGATAATAATTAACAAGATATTCTCTTTCATTTTCTAGATCCATGCCTGCATTTCTTGTCCAGATTATGTTCTCACAGTGACAGTTCATTATGTTCTGTTCATTAATGTGTAACCCCGAAATTCTGGATCCCCTCCAAACTGATGCCAAAGTTTTGTGCTTGGTTGTGACATTTTGAGCACCTGAGGCAGGTGAAAAGCCTGGGAACAGACTCTGTTCACTCCCCAGATGCTCCCCTGGACTCAGGCATGGGCACAACCCCCTTTCGGGGGTTGACCAAACCAAGTTGAGTCCCAGGATTCCTTTAACGGAATACCCTTCACATAGGGATGGCGAGACCATTCTCCCATCCCTATCACATGAACCAGTGCCTATCCGCAACCTTACAAGTTGTGACGAATTGCTACGTGGCAGGCGAAACCCAAATGGCTACAGCCAATCAGCCAAGTGGGGAAAATTCCTGCTATACCCCTGTCCCAACGACAGACAACACACGACAGCATAGCAAGGTCAAGTGCAAAATGCCCTAAAATTAGAGAGAGGTGGGCGGGTGTTCCGATGCACACGCTGAAAGAGGAAGCTCTGGGACATGTGCATGAGTTTATATAGGTTCCTTGATCTGTTTAGACTGCACCCCATTGGCCAGATTAAACCCAGCAATGAGGGACCTACCAATCGGGTGTTGTGGCTGTCCAGTAGACCCACCCACAACCAGGAGGTCAGCCTCCTGGTCTCACAGCAACACGTGCAGAGAAGGGAAATATTTTAAGTCAGACCTCAGCCCATGGCATTAGAATACTTTACAGTAATAATTGCACCTAGGGGGTTATATTGCCCCACCCATTGAAATGACATTGTTTTTGTATGCATTGCTGCGTTCTGGTTTGCATATTGGTTCGAGCTGTATGAATTAAGTACGCAGTTTCTCATTAAAATGCAAATAAAGAAAGATTTTCTCCTTCATTCCTAGTATGTGGTGGGTTGTTTTTTTCCCTTTTCACATCTTCCCTGGAATTACTGTCATCTGTTGCACTGCGGTGCGATCCAGATAGCGAATTCCTAGAGGGGCAGGGTGGGGAGATGTGTTGTTATTCTTTGCCTACAAAGCAACACACATGCCCTCGAGCTCAGTGCTCTAATACTACATCACTGTCTTGTAACAAGAGCGACATGAATGCCTTTGGGGGGAAAGGGAAGCCCTGTTGGCAAATATTTGTTTACATTCAGAAAAGCAAATTTGTATTTAACTATATTTGCAAGCTCGTCATATTCCATTTTGGAGATAATATGAACTGCCGCAGCATGAAAGCTGGGTTATCAAAAGGGAGGTTAAGAGGTGGCCTGATTGCAGTGCATAAGTACCTATAGAGAAAAGAGAGGGAATGGCAGAGTGGAGGGTTCTTTAATCTAGCAGAGAAAGGCAGATCTTTTTTTAAAAAAACAAAACAAAACCTAAATAAATGGAAGTCAAAACCAGACAAGGTCAAATGAGAATGTACTAAGCTTATCTGTTTATTATTTTAGATACTCTTAGAAATAAGGCTGCTTTCTTCTTTCAGGAAGAGGGTTTTGGAGTAGATGTAGGGTTTTGTTTCAGTCTTTTGGATGTTTGCTTTGGATGTTTTTACGACAAAGTATCCCTGACATTTGGAAAACAGAAAACACCCTTGCAGATTCGTATACAGATTGGCACGAAGCACTCAGGAATACTAATGAGAAGCCACTAAAAACTGTAATTTTCCAAATTAGGTGGACATTATCCCCAGTTTTTGAATGTTCTCATAACCATTTCCCAGATTTTTGTTCAGAGTCTGGCAATCCTGCTGCCTTCCTTCAGCTGCTGGCTGCCATTTTTATTTTCCAATAATGCCACCTTGCAATGCAGTGTTATTCCAAGCTGCTAAGAAACATCACCATTCCCACCACCCGTTCCAAAAATAAAGCCACTTGAAATGACGCTACATCATTCCAGGACAGGTCTGGGGAACCTCAGCCCTAGGGCATGAACGTGGCTCCACATCTCTCTGCCTGGTCCTTGTAACTCTCCCCTAGGACACATGTCTCACTGGCCCTGCTTTGCCCCACAAATGATTTGCATAGCTGGGTCCTTTAGCTCTGCTAATGCCCCTGGCTTGCCTGGATGGAGGATGGAGAGAGGGGTGTGCAAAGAAACTATCTTTCTACACAAAGGTAGAATTCACTCTTTTTCCCCTTTAATGTGCCCACTTTTGCCTCTGCCCCAATCTGGTATTGTTATGTGGCTTTCCTTTCAGAAGGACACATAGCCCACAGGCTGAAAAGGGTTACCCATCCCAGTTCTGGGGCTTATTTAGGTGCGGCTGATGGTGACCACCAACCCTTTTTGCCTTGAGGAGGATTGGCAAGACTGTGTGTGCTTCCCACCCCTGAAATTCACTTGACCCCTCCAGAAATAGCTGTTGCTTTGAAGGAGATGCACATTTGAAAGTTGTCATGGAAAGTTTATAGGATACACCCATCACATACCCCCTAACATGTCCCGGAGGAAAGCCAGGATGTGTGACTTTCAGGGTCATACTGACCTGCACAAGAGCATGGCACCCCAAAACGTGCATCTTTTGGGGCCACGATCTCACACGGGATCACAGACCCCCAAAACAGGATGTCCCAATTAAATCAGGACAATTGAGGGATATGCTACCAGGAAGCTAGACAAGACCATTATTAGCTCACTTATACAAGGACATCACAATGGCTGGGAACTCCTGACTCCACCCAGATACAGTCATACCTTGGTTGTTGAACTTAATCCATTCCAGAAGTTCGTTCGACCCCCAAAACGGTTCAAAAACCAAGGTGCGGCTTCCGATTGGCTGCAGGAGCTTCCTGCACTCAGTTGGAAGCTGCGTCGGACGTTCAGCTTCTGAAAAATGTTTGCAAACCAGAACTCTCACTTCTGGGTTTGTGGCGTTCGGGAGCCAAAACGTCCAAGTACCAAGGCGTTCAACAACAAGGTACGACTCTACACTTTAATCCTGTACCACCTAGTGACTGAACTATATAATGACCATACATGAAGAGGTGTCAGGGGCTGCTGGGTGTATAAGCTGTGTGGTGAAATACCTTCAGTGCCCTGAATTAACTCCACCCCACAGGCTGGCAACTGGATTCTCATAGACATGAAAAAGTAGAAGAGGACTTCTTCCAGGTAAGCATTGCTTAAGCAAAAGGGTCTTCCTGGCCTCTGGTATGTTCCTGTATGCTTGGTTATTCTTCTGACCTGGCTTGGTCCCCACCAGGCCTCATGGCTTGTTCTCCAGTGCTGACTTCCTCTTCAGTCTCCCAGACCACTTGCCTGTTCCTTGAACCAGTTTCTTGGTTTTTACCTACAGTCCAGAGCAGTGTTAAGGATCAGGTTTAAGGTGCTGGTTCTAACCTTTAAAGCCCTATACGGCCTAGGACCCTCGTACCTACGGGACCGCCTCTCCTGGTATGTCCCACAGAGAAATTTACGGTCTGCAAATAAACACATCCTAAAGATCCCAGGCCACAGAGAGGTTAGGCTGGCCTCAACCAGAGCCAGGGCCTTCTCGGCCGCGGCTCCAATCTGGTGGAACGTTCTGTCACAAGAGACTAGGGCCCTGCAGGACCTGACATCCTTCCGCAGGGCCTGCAAGACAGAGCTGTTCCACCAGGCCTTTGGTCAGGGCACAGCCTGACCCCCCTCCTCTGGCAATCGGCAATCTACACAGAATTTGCTTGATGGTTGCCATTAATTTGATTTTAATTTGATTTAATTAATTTTATAATGAATGTTTTTAGAATGTCGGATTATTTTGATTGTTAGCCGCCCTGAGCCCAGCTTCGGCTGGGGAGGGCGGGATATAAATAAATTTTATTATTATTATTATTATTATTATTATTATTATTATTATTATTATTATTTAAAACTCAGATATATAAACTGGGGCTAAATGGCTCCTTAAACCAGGGTAACAGTTGCCAAAATGGGGTAAGTGAAGACAAGCAACAACAACCAACTATAACGTCATTCACTGCTCCTGCTCAGGCTGCACAGACAAAGCATTCTGGTTCCTGAAATTCATTCTGATTTTGCAGATAAAATATGACTGATAGAATTTTACAGGATGTGGTATTAGTGTGTGAAAACAGTCAAGATCCAATAATCCCCAGGCATGCATTTCCTGGTGGAGATGTCAGGTGCCATCGTGGCACCCAGGCACCTTCATTTGGTCGCAAGTGGCTCATTGCCAGGTGCAAAATGTGCCTGAACCTGGCTAATTTCGAACACTGGAGAATCCTGACTTACTGCAAGGCTCTGGATTTGTGGCTCACTTTCGACTGATGCCCATAGCCCAGCCCCGAAAGGCCCAGTATCTGCCTTGTTTCCTTGGCAACACAGATGCATCTCCTTTTCTTAAGAATGTAAGAACATCCCTGCGGGATCATGACAAAGGCCTGTCTAGTGTGGTACTCTGTTCTCGCAGTGGCCAACCAGATGTCTCTATCAACAAAGGGCATGAGCTCAGTAGCCCTCTCCCCACTTGTGATTCCCAGGATATCACTGTCTTTGAAAGCAGAGATAGAACACAGCCATTGTCTCTAGTAGCCACTGACTGCATTATCCTCCATGAATATTGTCAAAGGCTATTTACTACATCTTGTGGGAATGAGTTTCAGAGTTTGACTATGCACTGTATAAGGAAATTCTGAACCTTCCAAGATGGTGATGATGATCTTTTATTTATACCCCGCCCTCCCCAGCCAAGACCAGGCTCAGGGCAGCTAACACCGGTATAAAAACAGTTGATTGAAATACAACTTAAAAACAAGATTAAAATACCACATTAAAATGCAGCCTCATTTCAGTAGGAACTCAAATCAAAAACTTTTTGGGGGATGAAAACCTCAAATCTTCACCAAGGCCAACTATCCAGACTGGTGCTACGTGGCCAGAAAAAAGCCAGGGAAGTCCCGAAATAGGAGTTCCATCACAGAAGGAGAAAGGAAAAAGGAAGAGGGGGAGGGGATCAATTTGATTCCAAGCCAAAGGCCAGGCGGGACAACTCTATCTGACAGGCCCTGCAGAAAGAAATCAGATCCCGCAGGGCCCTGGGTTCATGAGGCAGAGTGTTCCACCAGGCCGGAGCCAGTGTTGAAAAGGCTCTGGTTGAGGCTAATCTGACTTCCTTAGGGCCTGGGACCACTAGGGTGTTGCTATTTATGGACCTTAAGGTCCTCCGTGGGGCATACCAGGAGATTACAGCTTTATTGGATGGTCTTAGGTTCTAGCATTGTGAGTGAAGGAGAAAAACTTTTTTTTCTACCCACTTTCTCCATGCCATGCATGACTTTATAGACTTCTATCATGTTGCCCTTTTTCCTACACTAAAAAAGTCCTGATTGTTGTAAACTTTTATCAAAGGGGAATTTTTCCAGCCTCTCAAACATTTTGGTTGCCCTTTGCAACTCCTCACTATCTACCAAATCTGTGCACAGTGGACTATACCCAACTGAGATGCATTCAGAGTAGACCTGTGGAAAATACTGGACATAAATCAGTCATGTCCATTAATTTTAATGCGTCTACTCTGAGTCAGACTAACAAAGGATGCAACCCACCCTTCAAGCGTGGTTGCTCCATGGATTTGTAAAATGGCACTGATGCTGAGCTCCTTGTGAGTGCCGGTGAGTGAAAAACATTTCTGAAATGGCGGAGGGGTGTTTTTTTCATGGGGTGAAGATGTGTGCAAAATGTGTCTCTCCTCCCTGTTTCAGCTCAAAGGTATTGTGCTGAACTCATCTCTGTGTTGCACTTCCTGGCTGAACAACCGTATGGTGGTTGGAGCATATGTCTCTTGTGAGGCAATTAGGAGAGCTACACCCACTTCCTCTACTTATCCCCGCTGTTCCCTTTTTGTCTAGAAAGGACACCCCGTGGGCTACATTTTTAGTTCAGCACCGCTTCTTTACATCCCACTTCAACTGTGCTGAGGGGGCTTTTCATTATGTGCCTACAAGGTTAATAAAAAGAGCTTTCTTTTGCATTCTTCAGGAATCCTGGACTTTAAAACGCTTTTATAAATGAAGTTCACTTCTGCTGTGAGGCTGGTTTATATTGTCCACCCACTTCTTCCCAGCAAGATCCATGCATTGTCTCTTGGAAGCCACAGATTTTCAAAGAAATAAATATACTTTCTGTAAAACAAACATGTTTTTGCTGGGTCACACTGGGTTTAGGTGCCTGAATTATAGAAGGGGGTCTAAATTTTAAGAAAGTGCTCGGATTCACTCACATTGCTAGGTTACAGATCGGGATGAAATAAAAAAAAGTGATTCTTTTCGCATTCATAGGTGAATGTAGCTAATTCACTCTTCCTAAAATGATCTAGGATACTGGCATTCAAAATTATTCTTTGAATTTTGTTTTTGTTTTTTTAATAAATTTTTATTGATTTTCCAACATAAATTTTAAACAATACACAACACAATACATAAACAAACAAACATATAAACACGTATAATTTCATAACCTTTTTTTCATTAACCCTCTTTCACCGACTTCCCCATGCCTCCCTTTTCTGCATCCCTGTTTAGTAATTTTCTTCAGCAACCCCTGACTTCTATTAACTTTTAATCTCTTTTTTGTTTCCTTCTTCCTTTACCCAATCATTTACAGCTGGAATCTAAATTTTTTACGTTACCCTTGACACTTTAGCATTCATTAATTTTATAATAGTTTTTAAGATAAGCTTTAAATTTCTTCCAGTCTTCTTCCACCGTCTCTCTTCCTTGGTCACGGATTCTACCAGTCATCTCAGCCAGTCCCATGTAGTCAATCACCTTCGTCTGCCATTCTTCCAGTGTGGGTAGTTCTTGTGTCTTCCAATACTTTGCTAGAAGAATTCTTGCTGCTGTTGTAGCGTACATAAAAAACATCCTATCCTTCCTTAATACCATTTGGCCAACCATGCCCAAGAGAAAGGCCTCTGGTTTCTTGTGAAAGGTGCACTTAAGAACCTTCTTAATTTCATTATAGATCATTTCCCAGAAGACCTTAATCTTTGGGCACGTCCACCAAAGATGATAAAAAGTACCTTCAGCTTCATTACATTTCCAACATTTATAATTGGGCATATGATATATTTTTGCAAGCTTGACTGGGGTCATGTACCACCTGTAGATCATTTTCATAATATTCTCTCTTAGGGCATTACATGCCGTAAATTTTATACCGGTGGTCCATAACTGTTCCCAGTCAGCAAACATAATATCATGACCAATGTCTTGTCTCCTCTGCTTCTGTGGGTTGTTCCACCACTTCCTTCCATAGATCCTCCTCGTTTTTATCCAAAAATTGTTCTTTGTCTTGCACTGTTTTTATTTTAATTTTCTTTCCTTTGTAGTTAAACGACAAGCCTTGTGGGAATTCCCACCTAAATAATATGTTGTTTTTCCTCGGCAGATTAACCAAGTCCTTATAGTAGGTTCTCACCTCCAAAATGTATTTAGGGATGTCTTTGAAGATTTGCACACAAGAATCTTCAATCTCTAGGGTTTTTTGAAAGTGCAAATTTAGTATTTTGTCTCTTTCCTCTTTTGATCTTAAAGTTATCAAACAGTCCCTGGGGCTTTTTCTGCTTTGTCTCCTGCCCAGTCTGAAAGCAGTTACTATCTTAAATTCTTCCTCCTCCGAATTCACTTGCCAAAATTCCGAAAACTCTTTCATGAGGAAATCCACCAAACTATCTTTCTCACTTTCAGGGACAAGTCTCAGTCTCAGGTTCCTCTCCTTCCTCTGTAATTCCAGTAAAGACAAGGCCGCCTCATGCTCATCCAACTTTTTGCAAACTGGTATTAACTTTTCCTGTGTAGTTTCTGCAGAAGTTTTTGCTTCTTCAGCAATCTTTCGAGTAATAGAATTTTCCTCAATTAGTTTATTTATAGTCTCTGTATTAGACGTAATGCTCTGAGTGTTCAAATCTAATTTTGTTGAGAGCTCTGTCAACTGTTTGGAATTTTGTGTACTCTGCTTGGTCAAAGCTTCCAGTGCTTCATTTATTTTGACTAGAGCCTGTGTCACTGAATCCATAGATATAGTTGTCTCTTTTTCCTGCCCAGCTGGACCTACTGGTGCTACCCCTGATATTGAGCCTCTTTTCTTTTGTGCGACTTTAGTTTTGGATCTTGTTGCTATCTCTTCTGCTGGGCCACTCATATCCCAAGGTCGTTCCCACAAAAGTACTTTAAAAAGGGAATTCCACTGGCTTGTTGTTTACAGCCTTTTTTTCCTTCCCATTTCCCTGGAATCCTCTAGAGGGAGTATTCCAAAGTATTCAAAGAACAAAGTAACCAATAGTCCAATAGGAAAGTTACTAATATCAATCTCTCAATCTCTCAACCGTAGCAAAACTGTCAATTAGTAACTTTACCAGGAGTCCAACTTGTAACAGTTTAAGTCACAACTTTGTAGCAAACAAATATAGTCCCAATTTTGAAACAAATCTCACAAGACAGTTCTCAATCCCGGTGGCTTACTTAGGCAGTCCTTTCCAAGGAATTAAAACAGCAGAAAACTTTTTCCCTTTTTGTTTTTTTCATGCAGGTTAAATCAGTCAATTCCTTCCCCCCCTGCCCCTGCCTGCCGTGGGGGGG
>JAXCMG010010006.1:0-19618 GCA_034642415.1 Podarcis siculus
GGATTCAGCACAGACTGGAACAAAGGACAATAATCAGCTCTTCCCTCTGGGGGCAGGAAACTGCAAACTCCCCTCTGTCACCTGGAAAGTACTCATGGGGAGGGGGAAAGGGGGGACCAGCCAGGTGACAGGACACTCAGGTTACCACCACAACTCCTCCCTCAACCCCTCCTTTCTGTGATGTATGTTTCTGGGGGTGGTCTTGATCTACAGGGTGGGAATTTCAAAAGTTTTTATAAGGTCTTGCACACCATTTTTGGGGGTCCTTCCTCTCACCTGCAAGTGAGGGGAGCACCCTGTTGCAACAGATCAATAAAGGCCAAGCCTACAGGCTGCTGTTTTGCTCCAAGTTATCCTGGCTGGTGTCTTTGTTTTTGTCCAAGGGAGCCCTCGGATTTTTCGTTAACACCTGTTACATAAATGTGTTTCATAAATATGTTTACATAAATGTGCGGTTTTCTCCCAAATGAAGTGCAGAGTGTTTGAGGACCGGGACATTCGCAGGGAAAGCAAAATGCTTGTTTACAAAGCCATTGTACTACCAACCTTACTGTATGCTTGTGAACCATGGACCACTTACAAACACCATCTCCAACTTCTCGAAAGATTCCATCAGCGGTGTCTCTGAAAAACCTTACACATCACTTGGGAGGACAGGCGAACTACTATCAGTGCACTGGAAGAAGCTTGCAGGCCAGTGTTTCCCAGTTGTCAGTGTTTATACTACATTTTTTAAAGATTTGCCTTGAGACAGTCTTTAAACCTCTCGTTGACCACCAGCATTACGCTTTCAATTTTTAAGTTCAGAATACAGTAGTTGCTTTGGGAGATGATAATCAGGCATCTACACATCATGATCAGTCCAACAAAGTTGATGTTGAAGAATCATTGCTTCAACCCTGGTGATCTTTGAAACCACCATTTATAAATGGTGCAAACTAATGTGGGCGTAGCCAGGATTTATGTTGGGGGTGAGAGCAGGAAGCCCACCTGTTAATCTTCCTAGGTCTAGCAGATTCAGAAAGAAACATCTTAACCACAGTTCATAGAATTGTGGAGTTGTAAGGGACCCCAAGGGTCATCTAGTCCAACCCCCT
The DNA here is from genome assembly GCA_034642415.1 of Podarcis siculus. Classification (NCBI taxonomy): domain Eukaryota; kingdom Metazoa; phylum Chordata; class Lepidosauria; order Squamata; family Lacertidae; genus Podarcis; species Podarcis siculus. The sequence goes on from JAXCMG010010006.1 coordinate 1,098, forward strand.
GCAATGCAGGAATCTCAATTAAAGCATCCCTGACAGATGGTCATCGGTTGTTTTAAATTATTTTCTTTTGACCCCCAAGTGCTCAGAAAAAAACTCTCAAAATCTTTCCACAATTTCTACTTCTAGTTAGCATTTTTATTTATTTACTTGATTTAGGGGGAGCTGTCCCCCACTGCCTACACCCATGCAAAATAATCATTCCAGCGACTGGCAAGTCAAGAGAGTTTTAAACAGCTGCATAGGCAAGTGTGCACACCTACACACACACACACACACACAGGTCTTGGAAGAGAAGCGTTGAAGTAAAAAAAGAGTATGCCTGACTTGGTCATTCCAGAAAACCGGAAATCCAAGAAAGCGGGCAGCCTAAACAAGTGAGTGGCAGAAGATGGTTTGGTCACAAGTTGTAACCATGAAGGCGATTTTTGCCATCTGGTGGCACAGATTTCTAAGAGGGACACAAGACCCACTGACAATACAGACACCAGAGTTAAGAAAATTCCCAAACCCGGATCCACGGGTGACTTTGGGTCTTTTCTCTAAGGTAGTCTATTTTAAAGTTTTTATGTGTTTATATTCCTATCGCACTTTTAAACTTAAAATCCATTGTTGTTTATTGTTTTAAATACTCGTTTTGCTATTGGGATTGTAGTTCCATTTGTGTTTCTCAAGCTGGTCTCTGACCGTAATAAATTTCATGTTCGTGTTCAGACACCAGATACGCCTGTGGAACGCTGGAAAGCTCTGCAGTCTCTATTTTTGTAGTTTGACTGTTAGTGCTTTTTACATTTGCCTTGTTTCTGCATAAAATCTTTTTTTTAAAAGAAAAAAAAAACAGCAAGGAAAGAGAAGCAGAGTCCGGACAACAATAAAAGAAATTGGACAGATTTATTTAAATCAAAGCTCAAAACTGGTGAAATATGCAAGCTCAGCAACAGCTGAAATATAAGGAATGTATGAGTGACAGACCAGAGATCAATTTATAGATGGAAAACAATATTGGTGAGAAATGAAATCAATTAACCAAACAGCTATCAAGGAAATATGCATATTACAAAAGGGCACACACAATCCTGCCCCATGACTGAACTTTAACACAAGGATAGTTCTTTTATTTATCAGGCTGGACTAAATGTTTTCTCTGTGCCTGAAAGTGCACGTTTAGAGTTTTTTGTATCGTTCTATTTTGCTTTTCTCCCAGGAGGTCAAGGTTGTGTACACTGTATTCCCTGCACCTTTTTAATTTTTACAACAGCCCTGAGAGGTAGGCTAGGCCGAGAATTAGTAGCTCAGGGTGCAGCCCTAACCTAAGACCCACCAGGATGGGCGAGTTTTGATGTGGACGTAGAGCATCTCTGGCTCAATTGACCATGGTCACATAATTCAGATATACCCGTGTGATATGGCAGAGCCAGACAGGGGAGGACTTAAGGTGGGTCCTAATTCCATTTGACCTGGCAACCCAGAGGAAATCACACAATCCTTTTGACCAGTGTTGTCACACTTTTAAAAGAGGAAGCCAATGTAGGTTTCTTAAAGCAGGCTTTCTGGGAGTGGTACCAGGGAGCGGGTGGGGACTGGATCCTAATTCTGTTCAGCTTCTTCCTGTCTGGACTAGTTAAAATCCTTCTAGGAGTATGCTCAGCGGAAGCAGATTTGGAAGGAAACACATGAAAAGAGCATTTCCTAAGAAACAGGATATACTACCAGGCAGAGAGCCTTCTTGGTGGTGGCGCCCGCAAGTTATTAATGTTTGATGTTTTATCATGTTTTTAATATTCTGTTGGGAGTCGCCCAGGGTGGTTGGGAAAACTCAGCCAGATGGGTGGGGTATAAATAATATGTTACTAATTATTATTATTATTTCTTCTGATGTTGGCAGAGAAGCATCACCGCCACTGGTGCTGATTACAGATATGATTGTGCCATTTTGGGGTGAGAACTCAAAATCAACACCACAAGTGACGGTGCTTTACACCGCTGGCAGAAGCAGCAGGGCAAGTGGGGCAGGCTTGGGTGTGCCAACTGGGGGGGGGGGCCTTCTGCCACCTGAAGTAGGACCACTTCTGCCCTCAGGACTCTACTCAAGCCATGCCCCATCCCCCATTCCTTGCCAGTTTAGCTCGAATCTGAAAGCAGAGTTCAGCTGTCTCAGACTCACATTCCATATTCAGACTGCTTCTACACTTTCCAAACTCCAATCATTTAAAAGGCTTCTCCCGTGTGTGAATTATTTGATGGGAAGTGAGATTTGACTTGCGAGTGAAGCTCCTCCCACACTGCAAGCATTTATACGGTTTCTCCCCAGTGTGAATTATTTGGTGAGTGGTGAGATGGATCTTCTGTGAAAAGCTCTTTCCACACTCCAAGCATGTGTGCGGTTTCTCCCCAGTGTGAATTCTCTGATGAGTAGTGAGATGTGTCTTCCTTAAGAAGCTGCTTCCACACTCCAAGCATCTGAACAATTTCTCCTCTACATGGATCTTCTGATGGGTAACAAGGGCAGAATTTCGATGAAAGCTCTTTCCACACTCTGAGCATTTATATGCTTTCTGCCCGGTGTAAAGTCTTTGATGAGCAGAAAGATTTTTCTTCTGACGGAAGCTCTTTCCACACTCCAAGCATTTAAACGCTTTCTCCCCGGTATGGATCCTGTGATGATTAACAAGGGTAGAAGTGTTACGAAAGCTTGTTCCACACTCCAAGCATTTATATGGCTTCTCCCCTGTGTGAATTCTTTGATGTGATGTGAGATTCGTCTTCCGAGTGAAGCTCTTTCCGCACTCCAAGCAGTTATACGGTTTCTCTCCAGTGTGGGTTCTTTGATGAGTAGTGAGGTGTATCTTCTGACAGAAGCTCTTTCCACAGGCTAAGCACTTAAAAGGTTTCTCCCCTGTATGGATCCTCTGATGAGTAAAAAGGACATAATTTTGGTGAAAGCTCTTTCCGCACACTAAGCATTTATATGCTTTCTCCCCTGTGTGAGTTCTTTGACGAGCAGTCTTCTGACGGAATCTCTTTCCAACCTGCAAGCATTTGAACAGTTTCTCCCCTGTGTGAACTCTTTGGTGAATAGAGAGATGTGTCTTTCGTGAAAATTTCTTTCCACATTCCAGGCATTTAAATTGTTTTTCATCTGTGTGGATTTTGTAATGAGTTTTTTGTTTTGATTTAGAAGGGAAACCTCTCCAATATACAAAGCCCGTACTTGCTTCTTTTCTCTTTTGCGTATTTTCTTGGACTGGGATTTGATGGCTCATGCTGCCATGAGAAGAAGGGGACTTATTCCTGCCCTTTTCTTCCCCTTCAGGTTTCCTTCTCTGAACTTCTCTCTGTATACATGTGTCCCATTCTGCAAACACCCCATGTGATTCTCCCTCATTTTTGGTTTTCCATTCATGTCCTGCCACAAAGAAGAGAGGAAACTATTAAGAACCTGAGGTACAAATGGAGTTCCAAAACTAACTGGCAGTGACACATAAAGCTTGTGATAAAGGAGAAATGGAAAGATCTTAGCTGCAAAGCAGGTCTTATCATCCATTTATCTGCCACTTTTAAACCATAACTGCCAGCCAGGGTTCTGTACTCTATTCTATTAGATCCATGGAGACCGGAACAAAACTGTCAGCTCAGACATGAAACTCCCTGCGGGATCTCAGGCAGCCACTCTCTCAGACTAGGCTAACTCACAGGGTTATGGAATGGGCAAACCATGGAACAATCACATGTATTCTCTTTTGGCAGAAGCTCATTACAGTCGTACCTCGGCTCCCGAGCACCCTGGGAGTCTAACGTTCTAGCTCCCGAACGATCAAAAACAGGAAGTGTTCTGGTTTTCAAACATTCTTTTGGAACCTGAACATCTGAGGGGGCTTCTGATTGGCTGTAGGAGCTTCCTGCAACCAATCAGAAGACGTGGTTTGCTTACCGAATGTTTCAGAAGTTGAATGGACTTCTGGAATGGATTGCGTACGACTTCTGAGGTACGACTGTAGTTCAATCATTGAATTTTACAGTTAAAGGATCTTGGAACGAGCCCATCAGTGATCTGAGCTTCACACATTGGAGAGATTCTGTGCCACAGCAGACAAAACTAGGTTAGGTGGTATTAGGTAGGTTAGGTAGGCTATGGCAGGTGTCTTTCTTCTACAATGGCTTCTATCTCTATTTGAACTCATTGCAACTCTTGATGTTTCTTATGGCTTACTGTTATATACATTTTGTTGCCATTTTACCATTTTGCCTCCTTGTGGTTTTTTGGTTAAATGGAAATTAATCAGTCAAAATAGAGAAAACCTTCTAGACTGATGGGATCCACAGAATGCTGTGTGAGATAGTAAGACTGCAGGCTTGAGCTTGCTAGCTGATGCAACTGGCTGATGCAATCAGCCTGCAATACTTTCTATGGAAGTGCTGGGTCAGAATGACTCAGCAGTAATGTGCTGACAGTTGATTGGCTGTCATCAGTTTTGAAGGGAAACCTGTCCAGCAGTAATGTGGTGGTGTAAGAGGAGCCTGGTCAGAGAGAGAGAGTCTTCCTATTTGCCTTAAGGTGCAGCCAGGTACTGTTTGACTGTATGAACTGCTCGTGTATTATAGCCTCTAGATATTTGTATATATAAAGGTAAAGGTACCCCTGACCATTAGGTCCAGTCGTGGCCGACTCTGGGGTTGCGGCGCTCATCTTGCTTTACTGGCCGAGGGAGCCAGCGTACAGCTTCCGGGTCATGTGGCCAGCATGACTAAGCCGCTTCTGGCGAACCAGAGCAGTGCACGGAAACGCCATTTACCTTCCCACCAGAGTGGTACCTATTTATCTACTTGCACTTTTGACGTGCTTTCGAACTGCTAGGTTGGTAGGAGCAGGGACCGAGCAACGGGAGCTCACCCCGTCACGGGGATTCGAACCGCCGACCTTCTGACTGGCAAGTCCTAGGCTCTGTGGTTTAACCCACATTGCCACCCGTGTCCCTTTTATATATATATAGCTCACAATAAACATACTGCACTTAAGAACCTGGAACTCTGAGCATTTCTGCTAACCTGGAAGGGAACTGAGCTGCTAAAATAGAGAAAATGTGCAAACCAGCCCATTATTTTAGGCTCTAAATGCTATTGTCATCAGCTCTGAAAACAAGGAACCTTACCAAGAGAGAAAGCATTCCTACAATTCTCCTCCATGACTATTTTATGCAGTGCCCTTTGGTCAGCATCCAGCAGAGCCCACTCCTCCTCTGTGAAATCCACAGCAACCTCCTCAAACAACACGGGACCCTGAAAGAAAAGGAAATAGTTGCCTTGTTGTAGGTAATCTTTATGTTATCTACTAGCAAAATCCAGAATACGCCTCAAAGTAAGATGACTTGAGTATTATCCTGCAGAACTTAAACCTTCTTGAGTGGCACCCACAGCCTCAAAGAGAGAAGGTTACATTGGCCTACAGAGGTGAGCAGAAGACAGAGGAACCCAGGCTGCCCCCTAACTTCTCTCCCCACAATGACCCTTCCCCCTACCTGATCTGGTGCCACAGCAACTGCTTCCTGTCTGTTGTGAACAGGAGACGGCTGAGCAGGTCTTGCCACCAGTATTTCTTCACCTGAGAGACAAAGATGGTGGGAAGGATGTAGCATGCGCTTGTCTCAGGGGCTAAGTGACACGTATCAGGGTAGGACACACTGACTTTACAAAATGTCTCATCCATTGTACATATTTTTTTATCTACCTTGACATTATCTAATTAACATTAATACTATCTTAACATTATATAAGAAAATGCAAGGCCCAATTCCACCTGGCCTAGGGGACGGGACCCACACTCACCCTGGTGGAACGCTCTGCCTCATGAGCCAGGGCCCTGCAGGATCTGATTTCTTTCCGCAGGGCCTATAAGACAGAGTTGTTCTGCCTGGCCTTGGGCTTGGAGAAAATTTGATTCCCTCCCCCTTTTCTTTTTCCTTTCTCCTCCTGTGATGAGGCTGCATTTTAATATTTTAATGTTTCAATATTTTAATGTTGTATTTTAATATTGTTTTTAAGTTGTATTAATTGGACTTATTTTTATTATTGCTTGTTAGCCACCCTGAGCCCAGCCTTGGCTGGGGAGGGCTGGGTATATATAATAATAATAATAATAATAATAATAATAATAATAATAATAATAATAATTACTCACCCTGAACAGCTAAAAGACTTCTGGGAGGCTGGAGGAACATTGCTGGAACAACTCTTGGGTTGGGGCAACTGGCTAAAATGTTTTTGTATGTTTTAAACAGTTCTAATTTTGGTTCCTCTGTTTCATTTTTGTTGGGTTCGTTAAATGTTTAGTTGAGGTTGGCAGTTATTTTAATTTGGGTATAACTGTAAACTGTTTATTATTGTTATTATGATTATTATTGGTTTTATTGATTTATTGGTTTGTTTGTTGCTGGCATAGGAGATCTTGTTTTTTAATGTTTGATGTTTGGCTGTGTTTTATATGTTGCAAGCCGCCCAGAGTGGCTGGGGAAACCCAGCCAAATGGGAAGGATACAATTAAAATATTATTGATATTGTTATTATTGTTATTATTATTATTATTATTATTATTTATTTGTTTTCACATCTTGAGGCCTCAAATACTGAAACCCACTCGTTTTTCATCTTTGGAAAATGATGGGGGGAAGCATCTTCCCCTGAAAGTTTCGGGAGAATGTAAGAAGATCCCATACATTTCAGGAAGTTCAGGTTCATTCTTACTGAGTAATGCAGCACCTCCACTGCTCTCCTGAACGTTTCTCCTTAGCAGGAAGCACTCTTTCACATCCAGTGAAGAACTCTTTCTCTCAGGGAAATTAGCTGCCACCTCCGCAAAGAGACCCTTTACCTGAAACAACAATGAAGATACTGAAGACAGTGAATGGGCAGAAAATGAGAGAAAAGGGCAAAACTTCAAGAGGAGTTTGGGACATTCCTCTGTGAATGATTTCCAGGAAGTGATTGATTCACATTCTGGGCCCCTTGGAAGTAGCAGGATGAAACCCTCTCTCACCTGCTGCTCTGCCTGCTTCTCCTCCTCTGCCCAACTCAGGAGGAAACCTTCAGCCAGGGCCACCGCCTGGGAACTGGTCTCCGCTCCACATTCCCTGACCCAGCTCTCCATCTCTGAGGGAAGGACGGTCAGGAACTGCTCCAGGATCACCAGGTCCAGCATCTGAGTCTTTGTGCAATGCTCTGGCTTAAGCCACTCATGGCAAAGGTGGTGGAGTTGGCTGCAAACCTCTCGGGGTCCCTCGGCCTCATGATAGCAGAACTTTCTGAATTGCTGGCGCCGCACATCTGAGCTGAGGGTCTTCTCCCCATCCAGGCCGGCTGAGTCTTGGTCTTCCATCTTTCTTACTGTTCCAAGGATGCCTCCAACTGGGCTACAGACTCCTGAAAAGCAGAGATACAAGGCTGGATTAAGGAGCTGAGGGACCCTCCTTCCTCCAGGAAGGAACACATGAAGTAAGGTAGCACAAAATAATGATTTTGGTATCCTAAAGGTTATCAAATTTATTACTGCGCAAGCTACAAAAGAAAACCCGTGGCATTTCACAACTCTCAGCATAACACCAACAGAATATATTTCACCACCCTTATAGAAAGAAAACACTCTGACCTTCCTTTGAGTTGTGCTTGTAGGTTTAATGGTTTTAGTCATCTCTTGTTGTTGGACTTTAATATTATTGGGATGAATTGTTGTTTTATTGTTTCCTGCTGGTTTTATTTCTTACCTAGCAAAAGTTTTGAATTAAAGCTGCCATTCTGCTGAATGAATCTTAGTTGATTACTTTAATATTTACTTTAATATTAACATTCATTTAGAAATATTCCAATTGTTTACTGGAAACAAAATCATATTGCTTCCCTGTATATGAGATCTAGTACACTGCTTCTCCAATGTGAATATTCTATTCCTCTCATTCACTGCAATATCCCTGGCCCGATATTTCCCTAACTGGACCAGGGTTTTGTCCACCTCTCTCTCTTTCCCTTTCTTTGTCCGTATCATCGGTGGAGAAAAACACACCACATTTCTATCCAGTTGTGCTCCGAAATTTAAGTATCACTGGCTAGGACTGTTCTCTGCGAGAGTTTACAGGCTCCATTTTCAGCCTGCAACCAAATGTCTGCAACTGTTTGTTGACTTTTAATGTGCTGTTTTCAATTCTCTTTCATAAAAGCAGTTTGCTTCCTTTGAATAGGCCTCTCTCTCCTGCCTTTGATTAAAAGGGCACAATTTTTCAGTAATGCCCATTGTGAAAAGATCCCCTTCACACTTCAGGGGTTTCCATGTCTGTAAGTAACCTTGTGTGGTTGTGTGACTAATGAATTCTCTCTCTCTCTCTCTCTATTTTGGTGGTGGGGTGTTCTACTTGAAATCAAAGTCCAGTTGATAGTTCACTTCTAAGCATCAACTCACCTGCTTCAAATCCTCCAACCCCCACGTATCAAAGGGGCCTCCTGGCTTTGCAGAGGAGAGGAAAGACTCTCCAGTCCCTGACACAGACAAGAAACTGTTGGTTATGTACACATGCTACATTAGTGTAGCATACCCCATGGGACTCTTGTGAAGATAAAAAGAAGAGCTGAAGAAAACGTACACACGGGAAACCCGTGCATGTTAAGGAAAGCCATTCAAGAGCTAATTCCTCACGATGCAGCTGCAAGGTACTTCGTAACTTCCTTGGCAGCGTTGCTGGGCAGAACTGGCACAGTCAGGCTGGGTAGGTAAGGGGCTCAGATTACAGCATGCAGAGTGGGAAAGGGAAGAGAGCGTAGAGCACTCTGGAGAGAAGCATTGGAACTGACGCCTTTGAGGAAGAGTCGCAGGACTACATTTTAAGAGAATTGGAAAAGAACTCTTGCCTTGCAGACTTTGGCGCAGCAAGGGCTTCGTAAGCAAAGAAACCGTCTGGGCTCAGAGAGGGAAAGCTGCTTCTAACATCTTGTAAATAAATAAGTGTGTATAAAGCATTGGTGTTGGGCTAGTAAACTGCCCACCTAGCAGTTTGAAAGCACATCAAAGTGCAAGTAGATAAATAGGTACCACTCCGGTGGGAAGGTAAACGGCTTTTCTGTGCGCTGCTCTGGTTCGCCACATGACCCGGAAGCTGTCTGTGGACAAATGCTGGCTCCCTTGGCCTATAGAGCGAGATGAGAGCCGCAATCCCAGAGTCGTCTGCGACTGGACCCAATGGTCAGGGGTACCTTTACCTTTACCTATAAAGTGTTGGTGTTGGGCTAGTAAAGACAATTTGTGCTGTGTTTTAATTTGTGGGAAGCTGCCCAGAGCGGCTGGAGTAACCCAGTCAGATGGGTAGCATATAAATATTATTACAGTGGTACACTTCAGGTTACAGGTGCTTCAGGTTGCAGACTCTGCTAACCCAGAAATAGTGCTTCAGGTTAAGAACTTTACCTCAGGATGAGAACAGAAATTGCACAGCAGCGGCGCGATGGCAGCAGGAGGCCCCATTAGCTAAAGCGGTGCTTCAGGTTAAGAACAGTTTCAGGTTACTGAATTAAGTACTTAACCCGAGGTACCACTGTATTATTATTATTTATTTTCTGCTAACCAGCTGCTTCCTGCGATGAGCTTGATTGAGCTTCTGCGGTGCACACACCCAACACCCAGGAAGATGCAAAGCATCTTCAGCCATGGGCTGAAATAGGTTTCCTTTTCCTGGAAATGTAAGGAAAATGAAGGCACATTCTTTCACCTCTGGTGGACCTGCCCAAAGATTAAGGCATTCTGGGAAATGATCTATAATGAACTGAAAAAGGTATTTAAATATACCTTCCCTAAGAAACCAGAGGCCTTTCTCTTGGGTATAGTCGGCCAAGGGGTGTTAAAGAAAGATACAACTTTTTTTATGTATGCTACAACAGCAGCAAGAATACTCATCGCCAAGTACTGGAAGACACAGGACTTACCCACCGTGGAAGAATGGCAGGTGAAAATGATCGACTACATGGGTCTAGCAGAGATGACGAGCAGAATCCGAAACCAGGGGAGAGAAGCAGCGGAAGAAGAATGGAAAAAATTTAAGGACTACTTAAAGAAATATTGCAAAATTAATGAAGGATAAAATGATGTTGGATTAGTGAGTAAATGGTTGCTAGTGGTAATGGTTAAGATAAAGAGAATATATAAGATTAAGTCAAATTAAAATAGGAGAAGATTTGCTGATTATTTGGTTGGAAATTGGAATACAGAAAAGGGAAGCATGAGGAAGTCGGGGAAGTAAGGTATAAGAAAATGAGATATGAAAATATACATGTTATTTTTTCTTTGTTTGTTGTGATTGTATTGTTGTGTTTTGCCTTTGTTGTTATAAAAATTCTTAATAAAAATCTATTAAAAAAAATAGGTTTCCTTTTCCTATAGGTGCCCCCCTCCCCTTTTTTTAACAGTTGTCACCTGGGCTTCTCCCTTCCCTTCCCGTCGTATTTTCCTGCCTTGCCTCTTGTCGTCCCTGCCCCCCATCCAGCCCTGCAGACTCAGACCCACAAACTGGAGCCTCTGGGGCGGGGAAGGGGGCTCACCGGATCCCGCGAGGAGCCACAGACGCTGCGCTTGGGAGGGCGGGCGGCCAAGGCACGTCCCTCCAGGGGGAAAGTCCCGGCAGGAAGGAGAGTTGGGTGGGAGGGGCCTTCGCTCTGGAGGACCGGCCGCCCCTTCCCCCGCCCGCCTCGCCTTTTATCTTCCTCTCTAGGAATCCAGCTGAGCTCATTTTAACCCTTAGGAGGCCACGCTGCAGGATCCCTGAGGGACGCAGGCGACGAGCCCGGCTGGTGGACCAGTCTAGCCTAGCCTCTTTCTCTTGAAATATTTTATGAAACAGCGGCCTAGAAACATATAATGTGTAAATAAACGAGGTAGAAGGCCCACTCCAACCTCTCCTCGAGTTGGGTGCCTTAATTATTGTTGTTTTTGTTACCCACTCTTTCACCACGTGGTCCCAGGCTGGGTCAGAAAAATGTAAAACACAAAATTAAAAACCAAATTAGTCACAAGTATATGGGTGTGTGTGTGAGAGAGAGAGTGTAATTTGGTCTACACACACACACAATATATATATATATCTCCCAGCCCTTTAGCAATTTAACCTAGTGGTCATCGATCAATCAATCAAAATAATATTTATAATAATACCCTGCCCATCTAGACTGGGTTTCCCCAGACACTCTGGACAGCTTCCAAAATATATAAAAGCATATAAAACATTAAGAAGCTTCCCTTCAGATTATCTTGTAAAAGTTGTGCGGCTCTTTATCTCCTTGACATCTGGTGGGAGGGAGTTCCACAGGGCGGGTGCCACCACTGAGAAGACCCTCTGGCTGGTTCCCTGTAACCTCACTTCTCTGAGTGAGGGAACTGCCAGAATACCCTCGAAGGAGGACCTTGGTGTCCAGGCAGAACAATGGGGGTGGAGATGCTCTTTCAGGGCTGAGGTCATTTACAGCTTTCAAGGTCAGCACCAACATTTGAATTGTGCTCGGAAACATACTGGGAGCCATTGTAGACCCTAAAGGCGGTGTCAGCGATTCTATGGCTGTGATTCATTGAAGCATTGAAGGGTTTCGAGTAGATGACCCTTTGGGTCTCTTTTAACTCTACAATTCTAAGGTTCTCTCTTGTGGGATGGTGGGGGATTATAGCTACCAGTCCAAGCAGGACATCCATCCCATTACTGCCCCCAAGCACTGGTCTAACACTTCAGCTGCCTCTCCTGATTCAGATGCAACAGAGAGCTAACGCTTGGTGTCACCTGCATATAGATAATAGCTCCAAGAGGCTTCTTATAGTTGGGGGACAGGATGGAGCCCTGTGAGACACTCCCATGGCATTGAGCAGAACGGTGCCATGACCACTTTCTGGAAATAGCCAGAGAGATAGGAACAGAACCACAGTGCCCTAAAACCCCACCTCCCTGAGACATTCCAGAAGAATACTGGAATCAACTTCTGATAAATCACAACAGGGGCAACCAAAGCAGTTTCTGTATCATGACTAGGCCTGAAGCCAAAGTGGAACAGATTCAAAAATTATGCCAGAAATCCGCCTCCATCTGTTGCCATTTTGTGACTGGTGGGCCTCAGTAATTTTCAGCCATCTCAAGTGGACCCTGGGAGTAGAAAGTTTGGGCACCTCTACTGTGGACTGTTGCATTGGGTCCCTGGAGACCAGAGTTCGGATCCCAGCTCACGCATGAAGCTCACTGGGTGGACTTGGGCAATCACTCACTCACTCACTCCCAGCCTAGCCTACCTCATAAGGTTGCTCTGCAGAAGAACCACAGAACCACCACTTGCCACTCTCTTCCAGAGCAATGACAGGATACTGACATGATAAAACAAAGAGACCTTGTCATTTTCAGGCAGCAGGTCCTAAGGTGACTCCCTGACTTCTCCAGTTAGAGGGTGTTGGAAGAAGCACTTGGATGTGCTGGGCACAAGGCCTTGGAGAGGCTACCAGTCAAAGCAGGCAATAGTGGCTTAGATATTGGGTGGTTTGGGGCAACTACCCAAAGGATCCTCTGGTCCCATACCTGGCAACTTCACTTTGCTGATGTGGGCACTGCTGAGAGTACCACAAGCACCAGACTGGACTGGACACCCTCATCTGCCCCAGCTGCAACAAAACATGTCTCTTCTGCATCAAGCTCTACAGCCACATCAGGCACTGCAGCCTTGCAGCAGCTTGACCTCATCCCAAAAGTTGCACTCCTCCATTGTTTCCTGAGACAGACGGATGCCAACATTGTGGCTTTGGAAATCCAATGCCCTTGTTTATTCCCTTACTGAAGGGCTGGATAACCTCCAGTCTACAATTTGTATATTTTGTATTTTATCTGTACCGTTTCGAGACGCCTAAAACTGTGAACTGATTTGTAAAATACTTCAACTAATTATTATCTTTATTTATTAAATACACAACAAACAACAACAACACAATACCCCCCCCCCGGATACATTTAAAAGGCCATAGAATGGATCGTTTAATCAGCCACAGGACTGGGTGAACAGGAATGTTTTTGCTTGGCGCCTAAGGATATTTAACGAAGGTGCCAGGCGGGCCTCCTCAGGGAGAGCATTCCACAAACAGGGAACCACTGGAGAAAAGGCCTACTCTCTAGATGCCACTATCCAGACCCCTAGTGGAGAAGGCATATGAAGAAGGGCCTCAGACAATGACCATAGGGTTCAGGCTAGTTCATAGTTTGTGTGCCTCCTCCACAAGAGGTCTGGAGGATGGCATCATAAGAACAGTGGCTCCTCATTTGTGGGATGCTCTCCCTAGAGAGGCTTTGTAGAAGTGACTTTGTTTTTACAAGTTTGTAACATAATACTACTGCTATTGCTGATAAATGGATTTATATCTCAGGCCATTCTATCAAGCTTCTCACATTCTACAATGGATCCAGTCTTCCAATCTGTATTTATATCCAAATGGCCCTCAGGACTCTGCCAAGGCCATGCCCCATCCCCCACCAACTCAACTCCAATCTGAAATAGGAGAGAATCACATTCCATATTCTGATCATTTCTCTAGATCCCCTTCTGAGTGAATTCTTTGAAGAGCAGTCTCTTATTACTGAAGAATTTTGTACACTCCCAAGAATTTATGGTTTCTCTCCTGCGTGGATTTTTTTATGAGAAGTGAGACTTATCTTCCGTGTGAAGCTCTTTCCACATACCAAACACTTAAATGGTTTCTCCCCAGTGTGAATTCTCTGATGAGCAGCAAGTGATTCCTTCCGACAAAAGTTCTTCCCACAGTCCATGCATTTATGCGGTTTCTCTCCTGTGTGAATTCTTTGATGAGCAGTGAGCTGTGTCTTCTGACAGAAACTCTTTCCACACTCCAAGCATTTATATGGTTTCTTTCCTGTATGGATTCTCTGATGATTAACAAGGGCAGAACTATGGCGAAAGCTTTTTCCACACTCCACGCATTTATGTGGCTTCTCCCCTGTGTGGATCCTTTGATGAATACTGAGGCCTCTGTTTCTCTTAAAGGCCATTCCACACTCCAAGCATTTAAATGGTTTCTCCCATGTATGAATTATTTGATGAGTGGTGAGGTTTGTGCCTGTACTAAAGGTCTTTCCACATTCTAAGCACTTAAAGGGTTTCTCTCCCGTGTGAATTCTTTGATGATTACTGAGATTTATCTTCTGACAGAAGCACTTTCCGCATTCCAAGCATTTAAATGGTTTCTCCCCTGTATGGATCCTTTGATGGGTTACAAGGTCAGAATTTTGACAAAAGATCTTTCCACACTCCAAGCATTTATGTGGTGCATCCTTTCTGTGAATTCTTTCATGATAAGTAAGATGCATTTTCCAATAGAAGCTCTTTCCGCATTCCAAACATTTGTATGGTTTCTCCCCTGTGTGAGTTATTTGATGATGTGTTAGGCTTCTGTTTCTACTAAAGGTCTTTCCACATTCCAGACATTTGTATGGTTTCTCCCCTGTGTGAGTTCTCTGATGAGTGGTGAGATGTGTCCTTCGACAGAAGCTCTTTCCACATTCTGAACATTTATATGGTTTCTCCCCTGTGTGAGTTCTGCGGTGGGAAGCAAGATTTGTCTTCTGAGAAAAGCTCTTTCCACACTCCAAGCATTTAAATGGTTTCTCCCCTGTATGGATCCTTTGATGGGTAACAAGGAGAGAATTCTGAGAAAAGTTCTTTCCACACTCCAAGCATTTATGCGGTGTTTTCCTTGTGTGGATCCTTTGATGATAAGTGAGATGGATCTTCCAACAAAAGCTCTTTCCACATTGCAAGCATTTAAATGGCTTCTCCCCTGTGTGAATTCTTTGATGAGTAGTGAGATGTGTTTTCCGGAAGAAGCGCTTTTCACATTCCGAACATTGGTATGGTTTCTCTCCCAGGTGAATTCTGTGATGGTTAGTAAGATTCCTCTTCTGAGAGAAGCTCTTTCCACACTCCAAGCATTTGTATGTTTCCCCCCCTGCGTGAATTATTAGATGAGTAGTGAGGCTTCCGCTTCTGTTAAAGGTCTTTCCACATTCCAAGCACCTATACAGCTTCTCTCCTGTGTGAATTCTCTGATGAGCAGTGAGATGTGTCCTCCGACGGAAGGCCTTTCCACATTCCAAGCAATTAAATGGTTTTTCTCCAGTGTGAATTCTGTGGTGTGCTGTCAGATTTCTTTTCTGAGAAAAGCTCTTTCCACACTCCAAGCATTTATGCGGTTTCTCCCCTGTGTGGACCCTTTGATGAATACCAAGGCTTGTGCTTGTATTAAAGCCTTTTGCGCATTCTAAGCTTTTGTGTGGTTTCTCTCCTGTGTGGATTTTGTAGTGAGTTTTAAGTTTAGATTTAGAATGGAAACTTCTCCAACATACAAAACATGTAATTGTTTCTCTTCTGTTTTGCGTTTTTTCTTGGACTGGGATTTCATTGGAGTCAGTGCCCTGAGAAGCAGGGGAATGATTCCTCCTCTTCTGTCCTTCTGTTTTCCTTCTCTGCTGCTCCCTCTTCATACATGTGTCTCTTTCTGCAAACACCCCATGTAGTTCTCCCTGATTCTCAGTTTTCCATTCATAACCTGCTGCAAAGAAGAAACGGAACTCTTAAGACAATGGAACCTCAAATATTGACAACCACACACAATTCTTTTGATAATGGAAGAATGCAAAAATGGAAAAGTCTTAGCTGAGAGGTAAATCTTCCCATCTGTTTATCTGCCTCTGTTAATACCTTGACTGACACCCAGTGTCCTATGTATTATTGGATTAGATCCATGAAAGACCCAAATTCAGATCCCAGCTCAGACGTGAAATTTACTCAGCAATCATCCTCTCTAAGTAGCTCAACTCAAACCATCAAACAACCCCATGCATTCTCTTCTGAACCCCTTGGAGCAATGTTGGGATAGAAGTGTGATAAAAATGAGGAGAGGCCCTGTGATTCAGAGTAATGCATTCAGAAGTACCCGCAACCTGTATTCCCACCCTGTCTTCAGAGGGTGCGTAACCCCATCAAGAGCAGGCTGCCTCCCACCCATCCAGTCTAGGGAACCTCTCCCAGTAACAGTGCCTCAGTCTAATCTGGATTGAGCTCCATTTTATTGGTTCTCATCCAGTTCATTAGCGAGGCAAGACAACGGCTCAGCACAAGACATCCACTGCCTCATCTGCAGGTGTAAAGGGGAAGCAGGACTGTGTATCATGAGCACATTGTGGACAATGTACTCCGAAACCCCTGATAAGCACACCCAGAGGTTTCATGTGGATGTTAAGCAGCATGGGGGATAAAATAGAACCCCACATGGAAGACTCCAGGGGACCAAAGAGCAGTCCCCTAGCATCACCCTCTAGAAATGACTATCCAAGTAGACCTGGAATCACTGCAAAGCTGAGCAACCCACTCTGACAACCACTCTAGAAGGATACCATGGTTGATGGTATCAGAGGCTGCTGAGAGGAGGAGGAAACATTCCCCCTGTCTCTCTCCAGACATAAATCATCACACAGGGCAACTAAAGCTGGGCCATAGCTGGGCCTAAACCCTGACTGATATGGATCTAGTAAAGTTATTTAAGTTGCTTATATAATATAGTCTAAATCATATAAACTTCAACTAAACAAACTGGGAGCCTTACTGAGAGAGACTACCATCCCACAATTCTCCTCCATGACTTCGTTATGCAGTGCCCTCTGGTCAGGATCCAGCAGAGCCCATTCCTCCTCTGTGAAATACACCGCCACCTCCTCAAAGGACACGGGACCCTGAAGAAGAAGAAGAAGAAGAAGAAGAAGAAGAGGAGGAGGAAGAGGAGTTCGGATTTGATATCCCGCCTTTCACTCCCCTTAAGGAGTCTCAAACTGACTAACATTCTCCTTTCCCTTCCTCCCCCACAACAAACACTCTGTGAGGTGAGTGAGGTTGAGAGATTTCAGAGAAGTGTGACTAAACAAGGTCACCCAGCAGCTGCATGTGGAGGAGCGGAGACACGAACCCAGTTCACCAGATTACAAGTCCACCGTTCTTAACCACTACATCACGCTGGGTCTCTTTTCTGAAAGAAAAGGAAACGGTTGCCTCTTTATAGAGAATGTAAAAGATTATTGGCCACCAAACTCCAGAAGACTCCTTAAGGAAGGGTGACTGAGGATTCTCCTGCAGAGCAACGAGGTGATTGGTTTGTTGAGGCCCAGGGAAATGAGCAGAAGACAGAGGTGCCCAAGTGGCACCTAGTTTCTGTTCCCCTAGAGATGAGGTCCCCTACCTGATCTGGGTTCACAACAGCCGTTTCCCATCCGTTGCCAAGAGGAGATGGCCAAGCAGGTCTTGCCAGCGGCATTTCATCACCTGCGAGAGATGAAGTTGGTAGGAAACCAGTAGTTTGCCTCCCACATTAAGCAATGCATATCCAAGTACATGTTGGAATGACAAAACATTTCATCCACCGTGTATATTTTGGATGTTAAGAGTGTAAGAAAGGGCTCTTGTTAAGAACATAAGAAGAGCCTGCTGGATCAGGCCAATGGCCCATCTAGTGCAGTATCCTGTTCTTACAGTGGCCAACCAGATGCCTTGGGAAACCCCCAAGCAGTATCTGAGCACAAGAGCAGCTCTTCCCTCCTTTGGCTTCCAGCAACAAGTGTTGAGAAGCATATGGCCTCCGACATGAAGACAGAGCATACCCATCATGGCTAGCAGCCATGAGAGCCTTGTCATCCATTAATTTGTCTTATCTTCTTTGAAGGTGACCCAGAAACTACAATTAATCCAGAATGCGGCTGCTAGACTGGTGACTGGGAGTGGCT
Source organism: Podarcis siculus (assembly GCA_034642415.1). Taxonomy (NCBI): domain Eukaryota; kingdom Metazoa; phylum Chordata; class Lepidosauria; order Squamata; family Lacertidae; genus Podarcis; species Podarcis siculus. The sequence goes on from JAXCMG010010006.1 coordinate 18,926, forward strand.
GCCGAGACCATATAACATCGGTCCTGAAAGACCTACATTGGCTCCCAGTACGTTTCCAAGCACAATTCAAAGTGTTGGTGCTGACCTTTGAAGCCCTAAGCGGCCTCGGTCCTGTATACCTGAAGGAGCGTCTCCACCCCCATTGTTTAGCCAGGACACTGAGGTCCAGAGCTGAGGGCCTTCTGGCGGTTCCCTCCCTGCAAGTAGTTACAGGGAACCAGGCAGAGGGCCTTTTCGGTGGTGGTGCCCGCCCTGTAGAACGCCCTCCCATCAGATGTCAAGGAAAGAAACATCTGAAGGCAGCCCTGTTTAGGGAAATTTTTTAATGTTTGATGTTTTATTGTTTTTTAAATATTCTGTTGGGAGCCGCTCAGAGTGGCTGGGGAAACCCAGCCAGATGGGCGGGGTATAAATAATAAATTATTATTATTATATCCCAAGTCAGTGGCCCTCACTGATGCCGTCTATCATTTAACTATATGCTGCGTGTTGAAGTACTTTTAAATAACCTTTCCTGAATATTCCAACATTCTGTTTTATTGAATATCTGTAGGTTCTAGTGTTACGAGAGAAAAACCTGTCTCTTTCCGTTTTCTCCATGCCACATTGTATATTTCAGTTGTGTGCAAATACTTGTGTTCCCAACTTGAGTGCTTGGCCAGAAATCCAAGGACTGAATTAAGTTCTCAAGTA
>JAXCMG010010006.1:19628-43356 GCA_034642415.1 Podarcis siculus
GTAATTAAAATACATCTATCTTTTGAAGTTTGAAAAATGCTGGAGACAACAGTCTTCCCATGATTAAACAACGCTGGGGGAAAGTGTTGCCCCCTCAAAGATTTAAGGGAGTACAAAAGGATCCCATGAATTTCTTACATAATCAATATAGATAGATCAATTTAATAATATTTACCCAATGAGATGGGATGTCCATCACTCTCCTGATTGTTACCACTTTGCAGGGGACTTTCTCTTGTGTCAGTGGTCGCTTCTGAAGACAAACTCCTTATCTGAAATAAAAGAGGGCGAAATTCAAAGTAACACTAAAGTGTTTGTTCCATCAGCACAAACATTTCCGCTTGCCTGATGGAATGATCTCCCCTTTAGAGACAAGACAAACGTTTAATAGTAAACAAAGGGTTGGGGCCAAGAATTCATTTCATCAGATATTAGGGGGGAAGGGGTGTAGTTTTGTATATTAACCAGAAATTGGAACCTAAGCAAAGATTAAAGGATGAGGGTGGGGGAGAATAATAGCAGTGGAAATTAATTGGGAAGGGGAACGTTTCTTAATCGTAGGAATATATGCACCCAATGAAAGAAAATAGGATTTTTAAAAAAACATTAGAGAAATATATGTTTGAACAAAATGATGGCAAAATAATATTTATGGGAGACCTAAGTGGAGTAACATTGTTAAGAGTTTGACAGGACAATACGTAAAACTGAAACAAAGGAAGTGAAATTATCCAATTCCTTTTCTGATATGGTCATAAACATGAATCTACTAGATCTATGGAGACTTAAAACATCTGATGGAACGTCAATTTACTTATTATTCCTTTGTGAAAAATTCCGCAAGCAGAACAGATTCCGTATGGGCATCTAAAGAATTAGGGCCAAGGGTAAAAAAAAAAGTAGCGATATTACCAAGGATATTAGCAATCTGGCCCAGTGAGGATTTCAAAGACAGGAAAGGTCTTGGCGAGTTTGGGACATTCCTTTGTGGGTGATATCCAGGAAAAGTGTGGCAAATATAGAGGGTTTTAAAATCCACCCCACCCCCCGATTCTGAGCCCTTTGGAAATGCCAGGATGAAACTCTCTCTCACCTGCTGCTTCCTGTCCTCTGCCCAGCTCAGGAGGAAACCTTCGGCCAGGGCCACCGCTTGGGAAGTGGTCTCTGCTCCACATTCCCTCACCCAGCTCTCCATCTCCGGAGGGAGGACAGCTAAGAGCTGCTTCAGGATCACCAGGTCCAGGATCTGAGTCTTGGTGTGACCCTCTGGCTTCAGCCACTGATGGCAGAGATGGTGGAGTCGGCTGCAAACTTCATGGGGGCCCTTTTTGGCAAAATACACAGCTACATCCTCAAAAGACGCTCGACCCTGAAAGGCAGGGAGGTAGTTGGCTCTTTTATGCAGCTCATAATGATTTTGTTCTACTAGAATCCAAAAGACCACACAAGGTAATTTTTGAGTTGCACTCTTAAGTGGCCTCCACAGCCCCTCCAGTAGGCAGCTTTGACAGATGCAAAGAAAATGAGATTCATTTGTTCAGATCCAAGAAGGTGAGCAGTCGACAGAGCCTTCGTGTGCCCCCTCCTTGAGAGATCCGGAAGGTGGCAACGCGAGAACAAGGCCTTCTCTGCAGTGGCTCCCTGTCTGTGGAATGCTCTCCCCAGGGAGGCTCGCCTGGCGCCTTCATTATACACCTTTAGGTGCCAGGCAAAAAAGTTCCTTTTGGGGGGGGGACTATTGGGTTGCTTTTATTTTTAGTAGGTATTTTGTGATTTTATATCTTGATTTTATTTTGTGAACCACCCTGAGACCCTTGGATATAGGGCGGAATAAATAATAATAATAATAATAATGGGATGACACCCAGCCTCTCTTTTCCTCAATGAACCTTCTTCCCCCTTACGTGATCTGGTTCCACAGCTCCTGCTTCCCCTTCACCACAAAGAGGAGACAGCCAAGAAGCTCTTGCCGGTTTCATTTCATCACCTGTGAGAGACAAAATGATGGGAAGCCAATAGCAACTGCTTGTCCTACAGAAGGACACATCTCCAAGTACAAGTTGGCATTAGAAAATGGTGCATCTGTCTTAGATATTCTGAATGCTCCTAACCAGATAGCGGTTAAGCGGCGCATGTTTTACGTACATGTTGACATTACAAAAATGGTGTTTCCTGCTTGGCAGGGGGTTGGACTCGATGGCCCTTGTGGTCTATTCCAACTCTATGATTCTATGAAATGTAATCTCCTCCATCGCACTAAGTTGTACCTTGGTTCCTGAACGGCTTAGCTGCTGAACAAATCAGCTCCCGAATGCCACAAACCCGGAAGAAAGTGTTTGCAAACGTTTTTCGGAAGCCAAACGTCCAACACAGCTTCTGCTTGAGTGCAGGTCCTGCAGCCAATCAGAAGTCATGCCTTGGTTTTTGAACGGTTTCAGGAATCAAACGGACTCCCGGCACAGATTAAGTTCGAGAAACAAGGTACCACTGTATTTGGGATGCTTCTAAACGCTTCATTTGTGGCAAACTGCAATTCTCCCTATTTGGGTTCTCAGCCAGAAACCCAAGCACTCATGTAAGTGCTCAAGTATTGAAAATAGATTCATTTTTTAACTGTGGATAAGGCTGGCTTAAACCACAGAGCCTAGGGCTTGCCGATCAGAAGGTCGGTGGTTCGAATCCCCGCGATGGGGTGAGCTCCCGTTGCTCAGTCCCAGCTCCTGCCAACCTAGTAGTTCGAAAGCACGTCCAAGTGCAAGTAGATAAATAGGTACCGCTCTGGCAGGAAGGTAAATGGCGCTTCCGTGTGCTGCTCTGGTTCGCCAGAAGCGGCTTAGTCATGCTGGCCACATGACCCGGAAGCTGTACACCGGATCCCTTGGCCAATAAAGCGAGATGAGCGCCGCAACCCCAAAGTCGGCCACGACTGGACCTAATGGTCAGGGGTCCCTTTACCTTTACCTTTAGGCTACGGAAAGGGGGCCTCCCTCTGAAAGATTCACGAGACCATAAAAGCGTCCCGTGGGAGATGCAGTTAATTCTTACTGAGTGAGGCTGCAGCTCCCCAGCTCCGCTGAACGTTCCTCCTTCGCAGGAAACACTGCTTGGCGTCTGACGAAGCTCTCTCCGCTGCAGGGAGGTCAGTGGTTGGTTCGGCAAACAGACCTTTTACCTGAAACGACGAGGAGATTGAAGTCAGTCAATGGGGAGAAGGATTAGAAAAGGCACAACAGAGGCAAAATGCCTTGGGGAACCTGGGGCATGGTGCTGTGAATTATTTCTATTTTTTAAAAAATGGTTTAATTACAGGCTGTTTTAAGATTTCCCCGCTTCCAATTTTGACCCCGCTGAAAGTATTAGGATGAAACTCTCTCTCACCTGCGGCTCTTCCTGCTTCCTCTCCTCTGCCCGACTCAGGAGGAAACCTTCGGCCAGGGCCACCGCCTGGGAACTGGTCTCCGCTCCGTATTCCCTCACCCAGCTCTCCATCTCCGGGGGGAGGACAGCCAGGAATTGTTCCAGGACCACCAGATCCAACAGCTCATTCTTTGTGTGTTGCTCTGGCTTCAGCCATTCGCAGCAAAGACGGTGGAGTTGGCTGCAAACCTCTCGGGGTCCCTTGGCTTCTGTGTGGTTGAAATGCCCAAAGTGGAGCTGTAAATATGAGCTGAGGGTGTCCTCCTCATCCGGAATCTTCTGCATTGTTCTTTCCCAGAAGTCCCCACTACTCCCAACATGGATTGTATATGGGCCTCTACCGTCTTCAAGAACGACAGAGTTTTCCTCTTCCATCTTGTTTCATCTGTGTTCCAAGGAAGACTCTCCAACCGACCGCAAGAGACTCTTCCCACTTCTGCCCTAGCTGAAGGTGCTACCAAGTCCTGAAAAATCAAGCCATTCCCAGATGATTTTATTATCACACCGTCAGGACAGAAAGATTTCCCCTGAGGAACCAGACTGCTTTAAGATGCTTGGGGACCTTGCATTTTCTTTCATTGCAATTTGAATTCTACAGAAATTTTTTGCCTTTCAGTACAGTAATACAATGCACTAAAAAAGGAACGAAAGAAGCAATTGATATACAAATTAAAATCATTCAGCACCCAGAGCTGCTCACTGCAGTTGTTGCACCAGACAGAAAAAAGCATTAAGTGGGGTCCACCAAGACCCTTGGTGATTTTCAAGTGTTCCATGTGGGAAAAGGTTTGAGAACCACAGCTATGATTGATTTTGATTCCCAAACCTCCAAACCTTCTCCCTGTTTACTAGATTGCTTTTTTTTTATTTATTGAGTGGGAAAACATTTAGGATAAATAAGGCTTACTATATTAATTACAGATATCAGAGCCTATAGGAAATTTAACTGGCTGTAGCCGCAGTATGGGTTTCATAAATTTGTTTCAGGGTTGCTGTATATTAATAAGTAAATTACTAATTAAAAGCACACCAGCAATGGGGGAAAAAGAGAATCAGGGCATTGAAACATCACCAATTCCCCATTTATTTCAGGCAGTTGCATTTTATACTATAGGAACAAAATTGTGTGGGCTCCACCCTCCCCTGTCCAGCAGCAGGCTAGCCCTCAACAAGGAGCTGTTTCTACTCTTTCTCTGCGAAGAAGCCCCCTCTCTCCAGACTCAGTCCACATACCCGTCTGCTTAGCAACAGAGAACGAGGCATGCTTAGCAACCTTGCTTCCCGCAAAAGCCTTAGACAGCTGCCTCTGCCTCTGCCTTTGCAAATGTCAGATTGGCATACTGGGTTGTTGTTGTTTTTAATAAAAAATATTTAAAGAAAGCTAAAAGCCCACCACCACCACCACCCTGCCCAGTACGTGTGAACCCCATGTCTGCAGCCCTGTGTCTCCCTATGCGTTGAACGAAATGGGGATAAAGCCCCAATAACCCGCCCAATCTATCCATTGCAGAATCATGTAGAGTCGGAAGGGACCCCGGGGTCATCTAGCCCAACCCCCTGAAATGCAAGGCAGGAATCTCAGCTCGAACACCCACGACAGATGGGACACCCCTGTCTACTATGCTCTGCCCTGTAGGGTCAGGAGGGGAGTCGGGGTGTGGGGCGCTGCTCGTGGGCTTCCCATTGGGGTGGCCCCAGTGGGAGCAGGATGCTGGGCTGGGCGGGCAGGGCTGAGCTCTTGGCCCCCTCCCCACCGCTTCCCAGGGGGTCTTCCAAGCCCCCTCTTCCCGGTCCCCCCTGCAGCCCCTCCTGTGCACCCTCCCCCACAGGGAATCCCCTTCCCCCCAAATGCACAAAGCCGGTGGGGGGCTCACCGGACCTCAGACGGGGCCGCCGAGGCAGCGATCGGGCGAAAGAAGCAGCCGCTCGCTTCTGCTCCGAAGGAATCGCATCAAGGCAAGAAAGAGGTTGGGGGAGGAGGGGACTTAGCTCTGGAGGACTGCCCCCCCCCGCACGCACATTCCTTTCCTCTCTAGGAAGCGGGTCGCGTTCGCTTTAACCCTTCGAAGCCCGGGCTGCAGGGTCAACGCCCCCACAAGTCACTCAAAAAGAGGGGCTAATAGGGAGGTATTAGGAGGTTGGTTGGTTGGTCGGGAAGGGGCTGGTTTTCAAGCTTTTTCTTTCCCCCTCCCCTCAAGAAGCAGGGCTTCTGATCTCTCTTTTTTCCTGTATGTGTGTGTGTCTTAGACTCACAGTTTAGGTTCCCAATCAAAAGTGGAAGCACAGAGGACTCCAATGCAGACTTGGGATAGGAGATAACAGCAGCCCTCCCCCCACTTGCTTTGGAGGCTAGATGATGATGATGACTTATTGATATGGTAACCCAGTGCACCTGTCACTCTTAGCACATAAAATGCAGATGTAGGGGATGCGCTCCCATCAGATGTCAAAGAAATAAAAAACTATCTGACTTTTAGAAGACATCAGAAGGCAGCCCTGTTTAGGGAAGTTTTTAATGTCTGGTGTTTGATTGTGTTTTTAATATTCTGCTGGGAGCCGCCCAGAGTGGCCGGTGAAACCCAGCCAGGTGGGCATAGTATAAATAATAAATTATTATTACCGTATTTTTCGCTCTACATACAACACGCACCCGACCATAACACACACGTAGTTTTTAGAGGAGGAAAATCCGTAGGCATGCCACCCGTAGGCATTCCCTCCATAACACGCACAGACATTTCCCCTTACTTTTTAGGAGGAAAAAAATGAGTGTTATGGTGCAAAAAATACGGTATTATTATAACGATACGAGAGTCAGCCAGTGTTGTTGGAGTGTCAGATTAGGACACAGGAGACCAGAGTTCAAATCTCCACCCAGTCAATACGCTCACTGGATGACCTTGCCCCACTCATTGCCACATTACCAGTGTGGTATAGTGGTTAAGAGCGGTAGTCTCGTAATCTGGGGAACCGGGTTCGCATCTCCGCTCCTCCACATGCAGCTGCTGGGTGACCTTGGGCCAGTCACGCTTCTCTGAAGTCTCTCAGCCCCACTCACCTCACAGAGTGTTTCTTGTGGGGGAGGAAGGGAAAGGAGAATGTTAGCCGCTTTGAGACTCCTTCGGGTAGTGATAAAGCGGGATAGCAAATCCAAACTCTTCTTCTTCTTCTCCACTCAAATTCATTGTGCTTGTGAGGAGAAGATGGGCAGGGGGAGAATTTCATCAGCTCCGGCTGATGTCTTGGTAATCCCACCCACCCACCTACAGGTTTAGGGAGCTGTTGGTTGTTTGTGATCAATAACAAAACCCCTAAAAATTAGTACACAGTACCGTAATACATATTTTCTTCTTGACCCTTTTTGGGAACGTAGTGGAGAAAATCAAACCCAACTCCTGAAAATGCCACATCCGCCTTTCACTTCTTCCCGGATATCCCAGCAGCCCCAAACCTCTTCCCCACTGATCCATCAATGAAACACTAGAAGACTGGAAGTGAAATAAAGACACCCCTCTTCTTCCTAGAGCCATCTTGATCATGTAGATCTTTCTCTCTTTTACTCCTGTTTTGCCATGATCAGAAACAATGCTAGGAGCACTGGCAGAGGAAGGGGGGCAGAGGGAGCATATCGCCCCCAGCACCATTGGGGAGGGGGGTACCATTGCGGTTGCCCCCCTGACACACACCATGCGCACCCCGCCTGCTCTCCAAACCCCACCCCACCCTGGTACTGGAGCATGCAGCTTCGCCACTGGCTAGGTGTCGTCGTAACATCTGTGAATGTTTTATCCATTTCTTTATTTACAAACCCACACCCTTCTCTTCAGTTGTGACAAGGCTCCCAGAGTGGCTTACAAATATCAGTAATGACAATCCTATAATCTAAAAGACACATCAGAAAAAGAAAAGGGATGGGGAGGGAAGAGGAAAAAATCAAATCCATGCTTCAGATGTTAGCTGCAGAGTTCTAATCATAACCAGTTAAGAAGAGGAGCCAAATATTTCCATTGCTTAGAATTGCAACAGCAGGGGGAGGCACAAGTGGGATTTTCTGCTTTGGTGAGGTGCCAAAATAATTTGTCCAGTCTTGGATAATCTATACCAGGGACAGGACCTCCATTTCTTGCTCCACATCAGGCAGCAAAACGTCCCGTGCTAGCTCTGCCATTGGAGGTTGTCAGTCTGATGGAAGAGAGTAAAAGGAAATAAGCTTTTGCTAAGGCTAAGACTAAGACATGTAACTGGAGAATAAAAATCTATCAAATGAAACGGGCAGTGAATTTAAAAATTCTGATTTATTCTCCAGTCTGGGAATATTTGTGGCAGGAGGTTTCCAAATTCTGTTGTCTGTAAATGAATATGGAATTTAGAGAAAGGGTTCACAAGTGCCATCATGAAATGGTTTTATTCCCTTTCTGAATCCTTTGAATATTCTTATTCCTGGGACCTCTACATCCTGCAGGAATTTATATGGTACCTCCCCATGTGGATTTTTTTGATATGAAGTGAGAGTACAGTGGTGCCCCGCAAGACGAACGCCTCGCAAGACGGAAAACCCGCTAGACGAAAGGGTTTTCCGTTTTGGAGGCGCTCTGCAAAACGAATTTCCCTATGGGGTTGCTTCGCAAGACGAAAAAATTTTTGCGTCCCCCCCGTGGGCTTTTTTCGCCCTTTTCCTAAGCCGCTTATCAGCTGTTCCGCTGATAAGCAGCTTAACAGCTGATCGCTGAAAGCCGCTTGACAGCTGTAGCGCTAATCCACTAAGCTGTCAATGGGCTTGCTTCGCAAGCCGAAAAAACCGCTAGACGAAGAGAATCGCGGAACGGATTCTTTTCGTCTAGCGAGGCACCACTGTACTCTCCAAACCCCTTTCCACACTCCAAGCATATGTATGGTTTTTTCCGTGTGAATTCTTTGATGATAAGTGAGAGTTAAATTCTGTTTGACGCTGTTTCCATGTTCGAAGCTTTTAAATAATTCCTGCCCTGTACAATTTGTTTGATGAAAAGAGAGACATGTCTTTCCACACTCTAAGCATTTAGATGGTTTCTCCCATGTGAATTCCTTGGTGACTAGTAAGATGTGCCTTCCGACAAAAGCTCTTTCCACATTCGGAGCATTTAAATGGTTTCTCCCCTGTATGAATTCTCTGATGACTAGTAAGGTATGCCTTCTGACAAAAACTCTTCCCACATTCGGAGCATTTAAATGGTTTCTCCCCTGTGTGAATTCTCTGATGACTAGTAAGGTATGCCTTCCGACAAAAACGCTTCCCGCATTCCAAACATTTAAATGGTTTCTCCCCTGCGTGAATTACTTGATGCAGAGTGAGTGTTGTCTTCTGCGTGAAGTTCTTTCCACATTCCAAGCATTTAAATGGTTCCTCCCCTGTGTGAATTCTTCGATGAATAGTGAGATCTGTCTTCCAACAGAACCACTTTCCACAATCAAAGCACTGATATGGTTTCTCACCTGTATGAATCCTTTGATGAGTAGTAAGACCTGTCTTCTGACCAAAGCTCTTTCCGCATTCAAGGCATGTGTATGGCTTCTCCCCTGTGTGAATTCTTTGGTGTGAAGTGAGACTTGCTTTCTGTGTGAAGCACCTTCCACATTCCAAGCATCTAAATGGCTTCTCTCCTGTGTGAATTCTTTGATGAAGAGAGAGACTTCTTTTATCTGTGAAGTTCTTTCCACACTCCAAGCATTGGTGCTGTTTCTCCCCTGTATGAATTCCTTGATGAGTAGTAAGGTGTGTCTTGCGATAGAAGCACTTTCTGCACTCTAAGCATGCGTATGGTTTCTCCCCTCTGTGAATTTTTTGATGATAAGCAAGAGTTAAATTCTGTCTGAAACACTTTCCACATTCCAAGCATTTAAATAGTTCCTGCTCTGCATGCTTTCTTTGATGAGCAGTGAGGCGCGTCTTATTATGGAAGCTCTTTCCACACCTCAAGCATTTATGTAGTTTCTCCCCTATGTGAATTCCTTGATGACTAGTAAGGTATGTCTTATGACAAAAGCTCTTTCCACATTCCAAGCACTTAAATGGTTTCTCACCTGTGTGAATTATTTGATGCAAAGTGAGAGTTCTCTTCTGTGTGAAGCTTTTTCCACACTCAAAGCATCTAAATGGTTTCTCCCCTGTATGAATTCTTCGATGAGTAGTAAGGTGTGTCTTGCGATAGAAGCTTTTTCCACATTCCAGGCATGTGTAAGGTTTCTCCCCTGTGTGAATTATTTGATGACAAGTGAGAGTTAAATTCTGTCTGAAACACTTTCCACATTCCAAGCATTTAAATAGCTGCTGCCCTGTATGTTTTCTCTGATGAGCAGTGAGATGTACTGCATTATGAAAACTCTCTCCACATTCGAAGCAGTTATGCAGTTTCTCCCTTGTGTGAATTCCCTGATGACTAGTAAGATACGCTTTATGGCAAAAGCTCTTTCCACACTCTGAACATTTAAATGGTTTCTCTCCTGTGTGAATTCTTTGATGCAGAGAAAGAGTTGTCTTCTGCGTGAAACTCTTTCCACATTCCAAGCATCTGAATGGTTTCTCCCCTGTGTGAATTCTTTGATGACCAGTAAGGTATGCCTTCCGACAAAAGCTCTTTCCACACTCTGAACATTTAAATGGTTTCTCTCCTGTGTGAATTCTTTGATGCAGAGAGAGAGTTGTCTTCTGTGTGAAGCTCTTTCCACACTCGAAACATCTAAATGGTTTTTCTCCTGTGTGAATTCTTTGGTGATCATCGAGATATATCTTCCGAGAGAAGCTTTTTCCACATTCCAAGCATTCATGCAGTTTCTCCCCTGTGTGAGTTCTTTGACGAGTAGTCAAATGTGTCTTACAATAAAAGCTTTTTCCAGAGTCCAGGCATGAGTGTGGTATTTCTCCCATGTGGATTTTGTAAGGGGTTTCAAATGCTGGTGTAGGGTGGAAATGTCTCTGACAGAATATACTTGCTTCTTTACTTGTCTGTATTTCTTCAGATGGGATCTGATGGCTATCACTGCACTGAGAAATAAGGAACTGATTCCACCTTTTCTCTTCTCCTTCTGGTTTCCTTTCCTGCTGCTCTGCCTTTAAAGTCATGTGTGCTTCTAGCAAGAACCAATGTAGATCTTCCTGATTCTCGGATTCCCACTCATGACCTGTTGAAAAAAAAGAAAGGAAACTATCAGGAGCCTGAGGTGTAACTGGAAGCTCAATCACTGAACCAAAACACATCATGCTTGCGATAAAGGAGTGACAGAAAATTATTAGCAGACCTTACTATTCATATCCCTGCCATTGTTAACACCTTAATCGATAGTTGAAGTTCTAGAGACTATTGGACTGAGTCCATGGGGACCCATGTTCAGCACCTAGCTCACACACGGATATCGCTGAGTGATAGTGATAGGTTGCCTACCTAACAGGGTTGTTGTGACTATAAACCATAGCACAACCCTATGTATTCTCTTCTGAATTCTTTTGGGCAATGGTGGGTGGGTATATGACAAGTACAAGGAGAGAGCCTGTCATTCAGCATGGGAGCATGTAATTTGCATGCAGTCTAAGCACTGAATTTTCTAGCCAGCCTGGTGTAGTAGCTAAGAGTGGTGGACTTGTAATCTGGTGAACTGGGTTCACTTCCCTGCTCCTCCACATGCAGCTGCTGGGTGACCTTGGGCCAGTCACACTTCTCTGAAGTCTCTCAGCCTCACTCACCTCACAGAGTGTTTGTTGTGGGGGAGGAAGGGAAAGGAGATTTTGAGCCACTTTGAGACTCCTTAAGGGGAGTGAAAGGCGGGATATCGAGTCCAAACTCTTCTTTTCTTCTAGTCAACGGATCCTGGATTAATGAACCCTTGGATGTGCTGGTCATTCAGAGTGCCCAATCCTGGGTTAGATCGACCGATGGCTATGGCAGGGCTGTTTTATCAGGCTTTTGGGATTCCACAATGGCCCCAATCTGTATCTGCATTTCTTGCAGATCTTGAAGTTTCTTGTTGTGGACTGTTAAATTGCTGGCATTACCATTGTACCTGTTTAACCTACTGTTTAAATGGCAAGGTTAGCCATGAATCTTGTAAACAATAACAATATAGAAAGCCTGTTGGATTGAGTCTGAAAAATATACAAAATGTGCAAAAATGCTTTATATTGCATTTTCTGTATGATATTATGGTCAACTATGCAAAGAGGGAACCTTACTGAGAGAGGCAGTGATCTCACAATTCTCCTCCATGACTTCCCTGTGCAGGGCCCTCTGCTCCAGATCCAGCAGGGCCCACTCTTCCTCAGAGAAATACACTGCCACGTCCTCAAAGCACATGGGAACCTGAGGGAAAAGGAAAACATTGGCCTCCTGATTGGTATGATTGAATGCTAAAATACAGAAAAGTCCTGCAGAAATTAAACCTTCTCAAGCAGCATCCGCAGCCTCCCTCGTGGGCACCTTGGGGAGGGGGTTGAGTAGAGGACAGAGGTGCCCACAGCTCCACTCCCCCCACTGATCCTACCCCCTACCTCCTCTGGTTTCATCACAACAGCATCAATGCCACCACAGAGAGGAGACTGTGAAGCAGATCTTGCCAGCCTCATTCCATTACCTGTGAGAGACAAAGGTGATGGGAAGTCTGTAGCACCTGATTCTCTCAGAGATCACATGAGACAAGCCTAGGTACATGCTGTTGTTACACAATGCCTCATCCACTTTCCTACATATCTTACACAATGCTTCCACACGTTATTAGTGAGTTATGTGAAAATGCAATTCTTCGCACTTGGACTATTGGCTAGAAATTGAAGTACCCCTTTAAGTCCTCAGGCACTGAAAATACATTCATTTTTTCAACTTTGAAAAATGTTGGGGACAAGCTGATTCAGGAGAAAATAAAGGAACCCTAAGGATTTAGGGTATAATCTATAGAGGGAGATCCAGTTAATTCTTACCAAGCGAGGCGGCCACTCTGTCGCTCTCCTGAATGTTCCTCCATTGAAAGGGATTGTTTCTGTCATCCGATGCAGCCTTCTGCGCCCCATGGAAACCAGTGGCCCCTTCAACAAACAGACCTTTCACCTGACACAACAATGGGGATATCAAAGACGAGAAGGATTAGAAAAAGCATGAGAAACCTTTGTGAGTTTGGGACATTGTGAATGATTTGCAGAAAAGGCCTGACAGTTACAGAGAGCATTAGGATACCCTCCTGCACATTTTGAGCACCTTGAATGTACCAGGATGAAACTCTCCCTCACCCGCTCTTCTGTCTGCTTCTTGTCCTCTGCCCGACTCAGGAGGAAACCTTCGGCCAGGGCCACCGCCTGGGAACTGGTCTCTGCTCCGCATTCCCTGACCCAGTTCTCCATCTCCGGGGGGAGGACAGCCAAGAATTGCTCCAGGATCACCAAGTCCAGGATCTCATTCTTCCTATGTTGCTCTGGCTTCAGCCACTGATAACAGAGATAGTGGAGTCGGCTGCAAACCTCTCTGGGTCCCTTGGCCTCTTGGTAGTGGAAATGCCTGAAACGCTGGCACTGTGCCTCTGAGCTGAGGGGTCCCTCCTTACCTAGTACCTTCTGAACTGTTCTTTCCCAGAATTCCCCAGGGCTTCCATCCTAGGTTGTAAATGGCTCTCTTCCTGCTTCAGTTGTGTCTTTCTCTTCCATCTTTGAGCTCTGTTCCAAGGAAGCCTCCAACTGGATCCAAGAGACCCCTCAGTCTTCTGCCAAATTGGAGGTGCTATCAAGTCCTGAAAGTCAAGACATTATTTGGTTACTGAATAACACCTTCAAGAGAGGAAGAGTTTCGCTCAGGAAATGTGGCTGAGTCTGGATAACGATATTTTTAAGGATATAGCTATTTCTAACTATCAATATTTATGGTGAAAGTGCTATGAACAGCATTATATTCTCTTCTTCATTATTCACTTTTATGAATATTTTTGAAGTGTTAAGATGTACAATCTATTAAAACTATAGAAATAATTACAATAAAAACAACACAGCTGTAGCAGTACATATAAAATATATATAAATACAAACACACATACAGTAAGCCTGCAGGTCATGTGCATCTAACTTGTGCACATTCAGCTTTAAGTGTGGCAAAACAAACAAACAAACAAATAAATAATAGGTGTGGAAAATGACTTGGGCAATCCCACCCACCACTGAACCAATGGAATTTATTTTTTTTGCAATTTTGGCTTTAGGCTTGATTCCCAGAATACAACCCCCAAATAAGTTGTGGGCTTACTGTATATATAATGTATTACCTGCCCATCAGCCTCAGGTCCCTGGGTGGGTTACAGAATTAACACACAACATCAAAAACAGTTGAAAACAGTTTCCTATCATTAAAATTACGGTGGGTCCTAGCAGCATACACAAAACCGTCTCCACTGTGCGAATTCAGGTGGATGTCAGAAATCAGTTTACTTAGGATTATTACAACAAGCATCCCTTTTCTTTTAAAGAAGTTACAATAGAAAGGATCTCTAGAAAAAGCTGTTACTGCTTCTTCCATTGAGTCCCATGGAGAAGACGGTCATTCAGAGGCCCCAGTGGTGGCAGTTGGTGTGCGGGGGAGGCCCATTGTGGGATCTGGTGGTGGGGTTCCCCTAAATCCAATGGGATGATCCATTCAATTAAGCCTTGCAGACCTGCTTTGCACACCCTCCTCTTCCCCACCCCCCACATATCAAACCCCCTGGTTTATATATGGGGGTCCTAAGTGGATCTGCTGCACAGGCCCCCCTCCCTATGTGGGTAAAATGGGGCTAGGGTCCCAATAGGTCCCCCTTCCCAACAGCTGGCGACCCTCTCCTTTTCCTGCCTGGCATTGGATTTTGGAAATCAGCCCCCAAAACATTTCTGACTCCCCCCCTCACTTTGTGCCTTGTACATCCTTCCCCCCACTCCCCTTCCCCAAATTTGGGGAGGGGCGCTCACCAGTTCCCACGGAGGTAGCACTTTTGTGGGTGGGTGGGTGGTGGAAGAGATCAGTGACCAGTTTTACTCCAAGGGACACGAAAGGGGTGGGGTGGGGGCTTTTTCTCCCCCCACTTCCGAATTTAACCCTTAGAACGCCTAGCCCCGCACACTCCGATGAAGGGTATTTTTTGGTTGGGGGAGGCGGCAAGAAAATCAAAAGTAGGAAGAAAACCAGGCCCTTCCTCAATAGATGCCTCCCATTTTAATCAAAACAATGGGAGGAACGGTCTGGTATCCTGCCTACTTCTTGGCATCCCTCTTCCACGAAGCAGGGGCACCCCATCACCTCCTGCCCGGCCAGATCTGCACCCAGCGATGTGCCGACTGGCGCCAGGAGGAGAGATGTGCCTGACATGGCAGTACCTTGGGTGGGCAGCATGCGAGACGGAATCCCTCGCAAAGAAGGCGGTTGGGTGGCCTTCTGTCAAGAGATCCTTTAGCTGCGATGCCTGCATTTCGAGGGGGGGGGTGCGTGTGTGGACTAGATGACCCTTGGGGGGCCCCTTCCAAGCCCTACAACTCAGAATCACAGGCAATGAATCATCTGCCCCCCCCAACTCCCTGGCAACGCAAGTCCTTGGGGGCGTTTATGAGGCGAGAACCCGTCTCCGCCGCCGGTTCCCCACGAGAAGCGGCCGCCCGTTGAATTCTGCAGGCGGCTCCCCCTCCCTGCCCGGAGAAAACCCTGCGAGGAGACCCGGAAGTGATCAGCAGCAGACGCGAGTCGAGAAATAGCGGAGGCCCTAGAGCGTCCAAGCGGCGGTTGGCCGTTGGGGGCCCCCTAGCAACGCCTCACTTGCCCTTGGCAACGCCGCGCAGCCGTTGGGCGCCTCTAGCAACGCCTCGCGTATCCTTAGTAACGCCGCTAGGCCGTCCCTAGCAACGCCTCACGAGCCCGTAGCAACGCCGCCCGGCCGCCTTTTCCTTCGCTGGCTTTCTCCATGCCGGCGCTTCGTCCTCACGGCGCGGCGCTGCCTTGCATTCCCCGTGACCGCTCTCCGGCCGCTTCGAGGCCCCTTGCGGGTGTCTTTCCCCCGCCCCGCCATTACGTTTATATACCACCTATTCTTCCGAAGAGTTCAAGGTGGTGCGCAGGGTTCTCCACGTCCCCAGTTCGCCCTCACAACAACCCTGTGAGGTAGGCTGGGCTGAGAGACGTTGGCCGCCCAAGGTAGCTTCATGGGGATACGAACCCTCCTCTCCCAGGTCCAGCCAGGGGTGCCAACTTGAATAATTTGCGGGGGGGGGCAGGTAAGCCCCACCCTGCATAATCGACCACATAAGATTGTTTTGCAAAATAATTTCATTTGAACAGAAAACAAAAGTTGCTTAGCAAAAAGGGAAGAAGAAATAACTTATAGCAGTATCTCACTTAAATAATTTACTAGGGTCTTAACAGCCAACAACAAATTATTTAATCATTTAAATGATTTTTTTTAAAAAAAGATTTCCCCCACATTTGATCCTGTGAACATTCCCCTGCCCTGCCTTGAAAGCCACACCTTGATTGGAGTCAGTGCACCTGAACCCCCATTTTCCTCTTCCTCATCCCTGTTCGGGGAGTTTCATAGAATCTTAAGAGTTGGAAGGGACCCCCAGGGTCATCTAGTCTAACCCCCTGCAATGCTGGAATCTCAGCTAAAGCATACAGGACAGATGGCCATCCAACCTCTGCTTAAAAATCTCCAAGGAAGGAAAGTTATTCCTGATGTTTAGTTGGAATCTCTTGTCTTGTAACTTGAAGTGGTTAGGAGACCCCTGGGGCAGGGAGATGCCAAGATTACAATGCCAGGGTGGGTAAATTAAATCTTGTGTGTGTGTGTGTGTGTGCAAAACATCATATTCTCCTCTCCCGCATCCTCTCCTTGCCTTTGCATGTTTTCTGTACTAGGAAACCAGAGAACATTCCTTTGCCCTTTCAATTTCCTCTTTACACATTTAATTTCCTGATTCCAGGCCCAGCCTCCTATATAAACACACACACACACACAAAATTACCACCACCACCAATTCAAAATCAAGGACAGGTAAGCTGGAAATGGACTTTTTATTATTCATTTATTACTACATTTATAGCCCACCTTTCCTCAAATGAACTTGAAGTGGCTTCATAGTTCTCCTATTCCCAATTTTATATATTCACAACAACCCTGAAAAAAAGCTGACTGACATGAACCTTTCTCCTACCATCTGTGACTGGATTAAAGACTATCTGATAGATCAGACACAAACAGTGAGGATTGGACATGTAACATCGAATTCCTTAAAAATCAGCACTGGCACACCACAGAGATGTGTGCTAAGTCCCTACCTGTATTCATTGTATACGTACGATTGTATATCATCTGATCAGTCTACTGCAATTATTAAGTTTGCAGATGACACCACTATAATGGGTTTAATCAGGTGGAGACGAATCAGCGTATAGAGGGGAGGTAAAAATATATATATACATGGTGCCTAGGGAACAACTTGCACGTTAATATCAGCAAGACAAAGGAGATGGTGTTGGACTTTCGGAGGAAGAGAGGAGAACTAGCCCCACTGTACATCGGGGAGGGCTGTGTGGAGAGAGTCTCTTCCTTTAAATTCCTAGGAGTTTATCTCAGTGAAGAGCTTACTTGGAAAATAAATACAACCCAGGTGGTTAAGAAAGCCCAACAGACTCCATCTCTGCAGAGTATTGCGGAAGAACGATGTCAGTCAACATCTGATGATCTCCTTCTACCAGTCAACAATAGAAAGTATCCTTTCATACTGCATCACGGTGTGGTAAGCTGGTTTGACATCAACTGATAGGAAGTGCCTACAGAGGGTGGTGAATACAGCACAAGATATTATGGGCTGTCCCGTGAATCCGCTGGATGAAATAGCGGAAGAAGGTTGCCTCAGGAGAGTGAAGGAAAATTCTCAGGGATGATTCACACCCTGGCTGGCACTTTCTTGATCTCCTGCCCTCAGGCAGAAGATATAGAAGCATGATTAGTCGCACTAACAGGGTAAAGAACAGCTTCTATCCGTGGGCTGTTAGGCTGCTGAATGAAAAGAGAACAACAGGGCAACTGACTTTTGGGTTTGGTGTGTGTGTGTCAGTAAACGAGGGGAATTGGGACTAAGCTGAGTGGGGGGTGCTCGTGTAATCTCACTGTATACAAGGTGTGCAAGTGACAATAAAGTATTTCAATATACCGGTAACCCTGTGAGGTAGAACTAGGCTGAGAGCCATTGGCCCAAGGTTACCCAGTGAACTTCATGGCTTCATGGGGATTTGAACTCTGGTCTCCCAGGGCTGCTTCAGTTTAAATGAGTGGGGCCAAGAGGGAGGAGTGTAGCTTAAGGAAGAAAAGGAGGGTACTCTACGTCCCCAAGAAATATTTAAATGATTGTACCCTTATGTGCATCATTTCATGTATTTCCACTCCAAGCACTGGAATAGTTTATCCCATGTTAATTCAAAGAAATGAGAACTTTATTTACATGGAAACTCTTTCCACACTGCAAACATTTATATCACTTTCCCCTGTATGCATTTTTTGATGGGAAATTAGTGTTTTCTTCGCACTGAAGCTCTTCCCGCACTCCGTACATTTATATGGTTTTACTCCTGTGTGAACTCTCTCATGACAACGGAGGTTTGCATTTGTATTGAAACTCTTTCCACACTTCAAACAGTGATACGGTTTCTCCCCAGTGTGAATTCTTCGATGAGGAATGAGGTCTCTGTTCAGGCGAAAGCACTTTCCACACTCCAAGCATTTATATGGTTTCTCCCCTGTGTGAATCGTTTGGTGAGACGTGAGGTGCCTTTTCCGTGTAAAGCTCACTTCACACACCAGGCACTGATAAGGTTTCTCCCCTGTGTGGATTCTTTGATGATAACTAAGATCAGTCTTCCGAATGAAGCTCTTTCCGCACTCCAAGCACTGATAGGGTTTCTCTCCTGTGTGTAGTCTTTGATGATTACTGAGAGTTATATTCTGTCTAAAGCTCTTCCCGCACTCCAAGCACTGAAATGGTTTCTCTCCTGTGTGGATTGTCTGATGGGAAGTGAGGTTTATCTTTCGAATGAAGCTCCTTCCACATTCCAAGCACTGATACGGTTTCTCGCCTGTGTGAAGTCTTTGATGATAAGTGAGATTTATCTTTCGAATGAAGCTCTTTCCACAGTCCAAACATTCATACGGTTTTTCCCCTGTGTGAGTTTTTTGATGATAGCTGAGAGTTATGTTCTGTCGGAAGCTCTTTCCACACTCCAAGCACTTGTATGGCTTTTCCACAGTGTGGGTTCTTTGATGAGTAGTGAAAGCTTTCATATCACTGAAGCCCTTTCCACAGTCCACGCACTGGTGTGGTTCATCCCCTGTGTGAATTCTTGGATGTGTCATGAGGCCTATCTTCTCATTTAAGCGCTTTGCACCTCCAAAGCATTTATATGGCTTCTCCCCCATATGGATCCTTTGAGGGGTAGTGAGGCTAAAACTTTGACAAAAGCTTTTTTCACATGCTGCAACAAGGATAAGAAACAGGTAAGAACCTGAGGTAAAAATGCTAATGTTTTAGTTGCCAATGTTTTAATCAATAAAAATTACCCAGTATTAGAAACATGCAAAGAAAAATAATGCTAAAAGTTGATAGATTGCTACACTTTTTAAACAGTTTTAAACTAGTACAGAAATTATGGGTGTTGCAGTCCTGTAATGTCTGTAATGCTGAAGATTCTCCACGCCTGGACAAGTGAAACTTCGACTCTTACCAAGAAAGGTTGCCATCCCACAATTCTCCTCCATGACTTCTTTATGCAGATCTCTCTGATCAGGATCCAGAAGTGCCCACTCCTCCTTGGTGAAGTACACAGCCACCTCCTCAAAGGACACAGGACTCTGAGAAAAAGGGAAATAGTTGAAAGATTACATTAAGATATATTGATTCCCAAAATCCATGAGACTCTTCAAGGAAGAGGGGCTATTCTGCAGAAATGAAATCTCCTAGTTTGTGTTATCTATTACATTGATTCCCAAGCACTTTACCCTGTGGATGTTGTATGATTTTTAATTGTACTTTTATTTCCTATATTGCATTTTATCATGTGACAATTTGAATTCCATGGAATGATTTAAATATTTGACTTCCTTGCAGGCGGTTCTGATAGAAGAACCAAGAAGCAGGGATTTCAGTTCAGGCCTAGGGAGGTGGGGACCAAGTAGCCTGCCTCCTGTGATCTCTCCTCCATACCTGATCCAGTTCAATAGCAACCGCTTCCCCTTCACCACGAAGCAGAGATGGCTGATGAGGTCTTGCCAGCATCATTTCATCACCTGAGAGGAAAAAAGCTGGCGATAAGCCAGGAGCACTTGCTCCTCTCATAGGTTAATCAATGCATCCCTAAATACACATGGGTGTTAGAATTTTTTTTATCTGTTAAGCATATTTCAGAGCCTTATATACCATTTTATATGTGTGTGAAAGGAAATCTCTTCCCTGCGCTCTGGGCTGCCAGTTTCTTCCCCCAAAAGATTAAAGGAGCCTATGGATTTATTTAACACTTGACCAAGATAAACCCAATTGAGACATCCCATCAGTCATTATTATTATTATATTTATTTATATCCTGTCTTATCCCCAGACTGGGACTTGAGGCAGCTTACATTAATTATAACCACACAGATGAAATACAAAAAACTAAAACATAACAAGAGAATACCGGTAATTAAAATGTTGGTTAAACTCTAGGAGAATTAAAACACTATACAAACAAATCTATTAAGATACAGATATTAAAAACAGCACAGCACTAGTAAAAGCCCTTTCCTTAAAAAACAGTCAATTCCCAAAGGAAATATGGTCTTTCAGATAGCTTGGACCTAAGCGGTATAGGGTTTTATAGCTCATAACCAGCACTTTGAATTGCACCAGGAATCAGACTGCTAGCCAATGTAGCTGTTCTAACAAGGGAGTTCTTACCCAGTAGCCCCTGTCCAGTGTCTGATGGAGCCCTCTCTGCCTCTGGGAAATCCAGGCCGGGTTTGGCAAATAGACCTGTAACCTGAAACAACAATAAGAATTGGAGACATCAACTGTGGAGAAGGATTGGAAAAGGAACAGCGGAGGCAGAAACCTGAAGGGTTATTAGAAGTCTTTCCTTGGATGCTTTCATTTTTTGTGTTCCACAGAATTCAATTTGTTATGCATTAAGAGACAAGAAATAAAATAAGCAACCAAGACGCCATTAAAAGTAAATATAAATATTTAACGTTGACCAACTGAATAAAACTCATGGACCACTAGCAGCTCACAGACCACAGTTTGGGAGATCCCTGGTCCAGATGACAACCTCACCTGCTGCTCTGCCTGCTTCCTCTCCTCTGCCTGACTCAGGAGGAAACCTTCGGCCAGGGCCACTGCCTGGGAACTGGTCTCTGCTCCACATTCCCTCACCCAGTTCCCCATCTCTGGGGGGAGGACAGCCAGGAACTGCTCCAGAATCACCAGGTCCAGCATCTGAGTCTTGGTGCATCTCTCCGGCTTCAGCCACTGACGGCAAAGATGATGAAGTTGGCTGCAAACCTCTCGGGGCCCCTCAGCCTCTTGGTAGTGGAAATGCCTGAACTTCTGGCATTGCACATTTGTGCTGAGGGTGTCCTCACCTGGAATCTTCCATCCTGTTCTTTCACACGGTTCCCCAGGGCTCCTGGCCTGGATGATAAACAGACCTCTTACTGCTTCAGGCCCAGCTGAGTCTGTCTCTTCCATCTTTGATATCTGTTTCCTCCAACAGGGTCCAAGAAGCTTCTCTTGCTTCTGCCAAAGACTGCTGTTACTGGACTCACTGCCAAGTCCTAAAAATTCAAGACATTGTAGGGTGAGCGAATTATTACACTGTCAGGACATGAAGTTTTCCTTGAGGAAATGTGGATGAGTCCAGCCACCCATCAGAAGGAAGGGCAGGTGAATGACAAGAGGACTCTAAGATGAGCTTCTGGGGAGGTTCCTTCATGTGTGGGCCATGGATCAAAGCCTTCAACCTGGTTGAAGGTCAGAAGGGAGCTGGTTTGGTGTAGGGCTACTGGAAGAGACTAGGGTTCTAGTCACTACCCAACCAAGAAGCCCACTGGGTGACCTTTGGCCAGTCACTGCCTCTCAGCCCAACCTACCTCACAGGGTGGTTGTGAGGATAAGATGAGGAGAGGAAGAAGCATATCTGCTACCTTGAGTTCCTTGGAGGAAAATGGTGGTATGTAATTGTAACAAACAAATACATAAATAAGGTGCAGCATTCGTCCAACAGCTCTGTTGCTCACAGCGCCTCCCTCTCTCAGTTGTACATAGAAAAACAGGACAGTACACATCAGAAAGGTGAGTTGGGGGAGCTCTGTTGGGGAAGTTGGTTTAGGGTGGGTTACAGAAAATTGGTATCTCATTGACAAGTTAATATGTATTCAGCGTTTGTGATTGAGTTAATTTCCCAGTATTTGCTCTCTTCCTAGGTACATAGAAAAAGGTTGACAATGCCATTACAGTGGTACCTCGGGTTACATACGCTTCATGTTACATACGCTTCAGGTTACAGACTCCGCTAACCCAGAAATATTACCTCGGGTTAAGAACTTTGCTTCAGGTTAAGAACAGAAATTGTGCTCCGGCGGCGCAGCAGCAGCAGCAGGAGGCCCCATTAGCTAAAGCGGAGCTTCAGGTTAAGAACAGTTTCAGGTTAAGAAGGGACCTCTGGAACGAATTAAGTACTTAACCCGAGGTACCACTGTAATTTACAGATCAGGGGATAAGCATGTGGATACAAATCAAGATACACAGTAAATTACGTCCGCACCTAGGGGACACAGTTTACATACAGAGAAAAGTTGTTATAATTTCCAGGTGGCACGCTAAATGCATTTGTTACAGAAAAAAATGGATGCCATTTATTCAGTCTTGAAACATTGAGATAAACATTGACATTTTCTCAACGTTCTATTGCAGCTCAGGAACTTGAGAGCTGGGGAAGGGTTTCTATCCTAGGGAGTGCGGGGAACGAGTTGGGGTGTCATGGGGATGTCATCAGGCATTTATTTACATGCCCTAGAGTAGGCGAAATGACAGCTGGGTGTCGAATAAAATTATTATATCATACTCAATGTGCAGCTGAGGATGAATTTCCCTAGGGCTCAGCTCAGTGATGCACAAAATGGGGAGACACTCACCAGGCTACAGAAGGGGCCATCGATGCAGCTCCTGGGAAAGTCAAAGCCCACTTTCGCCCCCACTCTGCAAGCAGGAAGCCACACAAGGCGGAGCTGCATTGGCACTGGAGGATCCCGACTGCCCCCCTCCTCCCTAATTCCCCCCCCCTTTCCTCTCTAGGAACCTAGCTCAGTTGCTTTTAACCCTGAAGAGGCCATGCAGCACAATCTCTCTCAAAGCAGGAGCCAAAGAGGAAACGCTCACAGATGGGCCTCACCTGGCCGGATGAAGACTCAACGATACTTCGGGTTCCCAAGCGAACATGGGGGGGGGTGTGCAGTGGGTGGGGGGGTGGGGGGAAGCGGAAAGCAATGCAAAGACTGGAAAGAAATCAGAGGCGGAACACATTGCACATGTTTCTGCCCCATTCATGACAATAGTCGAATGTGAACCTGAAGTTGAGGGGTGGTTTCCTAGAGGGGAAAAGAATAACAGGTGATGAGGACTGGGTCCCCCAGACAGGGGTCAGCAAACTTTTTTCAGCAGGGGGCCACTGTCCCTCAGACCTTGTGGGGGGGCCGGACTATATTTTTTTGGGGGGGGGAGTAGAACAAATTCCTATGCCCCACAAATAACCCAGAGATGCATTTTAAATAAAAGGACACATTCTACTCATGTAAAAACATGCTGATTCCTGGACCATCTGCGGGCCAGATTTAGAAGGTGATTGGGCCGGATCTGGCCTCCACGCCTTAGTTTGCCTACCCATGCTCCGGAGCAACTTGCCAGCTGCTTCCTGCTGTAGCAGGAACCCCCCACCCCAATCATTCAGTTTGTACAAACTTCACACACACACACACTCACACACTACATACGCTACGCTTCTGTTATAAATTCATAGAAAATCAACCATACATCGGATTTGCGCTGTTCCACTTTTATTTTACTCCATGAAGGAAAGACTACAAAATGGGGAAGGTTTGATACAGGCCAGGCATAATCCCTTGAACATCCCAGCACATCCACAGGAGCCCTGCCCAGTTGCTATGCCAACCCTGATGGTCCTAGAAGGAGACCATCAAGATCACAAAGAACTTGCATGTGGGAGCGGATTCAGCACAGACTGGAACAAAGGACAATAATCAGCTC
>JAXCMG010010007.1:0-40897 GCA_034642415.1 Podarcis siculus
CAGTACTCCAGGTGAGGTCTGACCAGAGCAGAATACAGTGGCACAGAGCAGAATATAGTTGCTGCCTTTGTTCCCCTTTCCAGCTCCCCTAGGCAAAGGTGATGTTTCGGGAAACTTCCTTGGTCCTTAAACCCCTGCCCCTGGTTTTCATCCTCTCCCTGCTTCTTCCCCCTCCACCACCAACAGGAGCTTATACCCTCCCAAATTCGGACGCAAAGAGTCGTGTGGCGCCTTGGAGCGCCTTGAGGGCAATGCGGTGCGTCTGGCTGCTGGCGTTAGTGGTGGGCTTGGTGCTGAGAGGAGCTGCCACCCCATCAGAAGACACAAATTCAAGAGGGGCAGGCGATGGCGGCCCCAAGGATGCAGCCAAACAGGAGGCACAGGTGAGGGCACAGCATAGCTGTCAACTGTCCCTTATTTGGTGGGAAACTCCCTTATCCCAGCGCCGTGTCCTGCTGCTGTCCCTTATTGATGATGTCCCTTAAATTTCCTGGGTTTCAAAGGAAGCAGCTCCTCTCCCTCCCTCCCTGCCGGCCAGGGAGGAGGGAGGCTCCAACTGTGTTGCTTGGCTGCCCGGCCCGCCCCCCTCCGGCCTCCTCTCACCAGCCTCTCCCCGCCGGGACTGAGGAGCCTTGAGAGGAGAGTGAGGGCAACCATAGAGAAAACAGTTCAGAGAGAGGAGGAGGAGGCGTGGGCAGGTGTTCCAAGGGCTAACCATAGAGGGGGGAAAGCGGAGGAAGGACCGCAATAGCTTCTCCCACAGATTTGTAGTGGTAGACTAGCATAGATGGTCTGATCTGCGGGTTTACTTCGGGCGCTATTTCCCCCCCCCTCCTCCCACCCCGCCTGATGGAACTGAGAGCTGCAGATGGAGCACGAGAGAAAAGATACAGAACTGCAGCAGCATCTTCGTAGCTTGGACTTCGTTTTGCGCGAAAAGTGGTTGCTGCTTGTAGTTATTTAATTGCAGTGTTTCATCAGCTGGTGTCTTGAGCAGCAACCTCTGGAAACAAAGGGCTAAAAACCGGCGCTGCTCTCCCAAATTATCTGGTCTCTTTTAACTTCATGTTTCAGCTGGTTGACTAATACCCCTTATTTTGGCTGCTGATCCCTTATTTTTGAGGCTGCTGGCCCCTTATTTTCAAATCTGTAAGTTGACAGCTATGGGGCACAGAGCAGATGAGCAGGCTCTCTGGGGCACCAAGTTGTTCGAAATAGAAACTTGGACCCGACTTTCCAGCTCATAGGCAGCCTGGGCCGCTGTTTCACCTAGGGGAGATGTTTGTGTCCTGCCAGGGCCTCACTGAGCACCCATTTAGCTGTTGCACTCTGTACTAGAGGCAGCTTCTGAACCAAGCACAGGGGCAGCCCCAAGTACAGCGCATTGCAGTAATCTTGTTGGCATCCGTCTGTCTTGAGGGAGGGAAAGAGTCCTTCACTAGTACTCAGCATCCTAAGGCACTTGCCGGGACCCCAACACCTGCCCTGGGACCCCTTCATCTCCCCCCCCACCTCTGGCTTGGCATCCTGAGCAGGCAGGTAAGCCATTCTAATGATATCCCACAATGCCCGTGACTTAGCATCAGTGTGGCGCATTGCGGGAAACCGAAAGCAGGGCTAGACTCAGCTTCTCAGTTCTGCCGCTGCAACCAGAGAACCACATCCGGGGGCCACTAACAGAGGACAAATGGCCCTCCTTGAACCTGACCCTCATTGGGGACTCAGAAATCCCACCCCTTGACTGACCAACTGGCCTCTTTCCATTCTCTTTACCTCCATATCATTTTTATTAAATCTCCAAAAATATTCCAAACTCTCTCTCTCTCTCTCTCTCTCTCTCTGTTGTGTTTGTGTGTGTGTGTGTGTGTGTGTTATTGACTTCCCACCCCTCCGTTCCTAATGTTTGTTTTTACTCCTTTTTGCTGTTTTACAACACGTTTTAATTTTCTAAACCCCGCTGTCATTAATTATTTCAATAATCCACTGCTTATATTTCAATATAAGCGGACAGAGGGCCTTCTCGGTAGTGGCTCCCGCCCTGAGGAACACCCTCCCATCAGATGTCAAGGAAATAAACCTCTATCTGACTTTTAGAAGACATCTGAAGGCAGCTCTGTTTTGGGAAGTATTTTATGTTTGATGTTTTATTGTGTTTTTAATATTCTGTTGGGGCCCACCCAGAGTGGCTGCGGAAACCCAGCCAGGTGGGTGGGATATAAGTAATAAATTCTATTATTATTATTATTATTATTATCTCCTGCCAGCGACTTCACGTATGAATGATAATTTGATAGATAATCCATCCGTGTCTCCATTCTCCCTTAAACACTTTGCCATTACATCCCCTTCGTTTTTCCAGTCCATTCCACCATTTCAGCATAGCCCATCAGTTTCCTAAGCCATTCCTCCTCAGTTGTTCCTTCCCCTTCCGTGCATATAAAGTTCAAGCTCAGGAATAGGCAAACTCGGTCCTCCAGCTTTTTGGGGGACTACAACTCCCATCATCCCTGTTAGCTAGGGATGATGGGAGTTGTAGTCCCAAAATAGCTGGAGGCCCGAGTTTGCCTACGCCTGTTCCAGCTTCTGGTGGCGGCCTCTTCCCCTTCTCACCGCCTCCCACGGATCTTTCCGCTGCAGGAAGCGAAGGTGATTCACGGCATGTGCTACGTGGCCAGATGCGTCAAAGGGCACTGGGACGTCAGGTGGAAGTCTGGGTGCAGGACCAGTTTGATCCATCCCCATCGCCTTCATCCGCCAAGAGGCGCTTGCAACCATCTTGGCAGCTAGCAAGGCATCCTTTGTAGCCTCTCCTCTCCCCCAAACCAGCCTCCTAAGACGCGCACAGACCGGTCCGGGAAATGCGAACGAGAGCGGCCAATGTTGGCGCAAAGGCGCAGTAACGCCCGGACATTGCCTCTCCATCTCTTGGAAAGGTTCGCTACGACGCTTCCTCTTAAAACTTGCCAAACACACTTTGCACAGACTCTGCCTCCCACTGAATCAGACCATCGGTCCACAAAGTTTGATGCTTTCTACACAGAGATGAGGTTTCTCAGAGGGCTGGAGGGAGCCCAGCATCAAACCCACCCAGGATTGAGTTAAGCATCTTCCAGCTTCGGCTACGAGGGGACCTGCCCGCCGCCAATACCCACCAACTGTTTTCCCCAGCAGCAACAGAAGGAGCACGAGCGACGCCATTCCACATTTTTCGTTCATTTTTGCCTAGGTACTTCTGTTCTGTGTCTGCTTAGGTTTCGTTTAGACGTACGTGTGCCTTGTTACTTTTCTGCATTAATAAACCCTCCCCTGTAAGAGTGCTTGCTGCCTTTGGATCCTTAAAAGAACCAGGCAAAAAACAAGAACACCACCTGGGCAGGGCAACCAGCAAATCCCTGGATGCCCAAAGATGCTGGGTTGGTTCAGCCTTCCTACTGACATGGGATTTCTGTTGGGGTCATTATCTGGGAGGCCAGTGCCACAAGAATGTGGACCGCCACAAAACTGGTGAGAAACAGCTTAGCAGGAACCGAGTAGCTGAAACAACTCCAGGTAAGGTGCGAGGAGGGCTCTTCACGTACAGTAAGAAAATAGGATTGAGTAAGGGTTTTCAAGGGACGCGGGTGGCGCTGTGGGTTAAACCACAGAGCCTAGGACTTGCCGATCAGAAGGTTGGCAGTTCGAATCCCTGCAACGGGGTGAGCTCCCGTTGCTCGGTCCCTGCTCCTGCCAACCTAGCAGTTCAAAAGCACGGCAAAGTGCAAGTAGATAAATAGGTACAGCTCTGGTGGGAGGGTAAATGGTGTTTCCGTGCACTGCTCTGGTTCGCCAGAAGCGGCTTAGTCATGCTGGCCACATGACCCGGAAGCTGTACGCCGGCTCCCTCGGCCAATAAAGCGAGATGAGCGCCCCAACCCCAGAGTCGGCCACAACTGGACCTAACGGTCACGGGTCCCTTTACCTTTAAGGGTTTTCAAGGGCTGTGGCTGCATGAGATAGTGTCAAGTACGGAAGTTCCCCTCTCCCTTCTGGTGGCTCACCAATAAGAATTAACAAGCATCTGGTAGATTTATAGTCCTTTTATTGCATTATGTTACAAGCACAAACAAGCAACCCTGGAGATCAGTTGCCTACTCTGACTCCTGCCCACTTCCGCAGCAAGAAGCGCGCCAACGACAAGTCCCTCCCCCTACGTCTCCTTTGTTCTCTGACACGCTCAAACCTCCGAGTTCGTGGAGAAGGAGGGGTTTCCCCCCTACTCTCAATTGATGTATCGCCCAGCTGCTCCCTCCCTTCTGGTTGCTTAGCTACTATCTCGTAGCTGGGTAGCTCCTCCCTCAACTGTGCAGTTTCTGCCTGTCTCTGCTTCTGGAAACACTAGAAGCAGGGCTTGGAGACCCCAGCCTATGGAATTGTATCAATCCTTCTGTTAATAGTGTTTTATCATGGCGCGGGAGTTCGTCTTCATATTGATCAGTGGCGCATGCATTTTAACATCCCGTGACAGGCGGCACGCCCCACCTTCGCCCTGTGCGCCACAATTTAATTCTGCAGTTCAGCAATGCAGAAGAGACGGCTTTCACCACTCACCGGTCATTGCTTCATGACACAGAGGGAATCGGGCCAAACGAGTTGTTCCATCATCCGCGCAATTAGCAAAAAATTGTTTTCTAATTAGGGCAATGAGGGGGAGGATTTACCCAGGTTGAGAGTGCAGCAAGGGCAAAGGGATTGTGTGTGTGTGTGTGTGTGTGTGTGTGTGTGTGTGTATAATCTCAATGAAAAACCTAGACAACAGCTTATAAAGCAGAGACATCACCTTGCTGACAAAGGTCCGTATAGTTAAAGCCATGGTTTCGCCAGAAGTGATGTATGGAAGTGAGAGCTGGACCATTAAGAAGGCTGATCGCCGAAGAATGGATGCTTTTGAATTCTGGTGCTGGAGGAGACCTGAGAGTTCCATGGACTGCAAGAAGATCAAACTTTTCCATTCTGAAGGAAATCAGCCCTGAGTGCTCACTGGAAGGACAGATCCTGAAGCTGAGGCTCCAATCCTTTGGCCACCTCATGAGAAGAGAAGACTCCCTGGAAAAGACCCTGATGCTGGGAAAGATGGAGGGCACAAGGAGAAGGGGACGACAGAGGACGAGATGGTGGGACAGTGTTCTGGAAGCTACCAGCATGAGTTTGACCAAACTGCGGGAGGCAGTGGAAGACAGGAGTGCCAGGCGTGCTCTGGTCCAGGGGGCCACGAAGAGTCGGACAAGACTAAATGACTAAACAACAGCAATACACACACACCACCTTTCTGCCAGCTCCTGATCCAGATTAGTGGATCTAATCCGGTGCATTGACACAAGGTAACACACAAGTAATGCCTTGCCAGTAAAAGTGTTTATTGCTATAAAATTAGAAGCTCCATATAACAAGACAATGAAACACAGAATTGTAGAGTTGGAAAGGGACCCCAAGGGTCATCTAGTCCAACCCCCCTTCAATGCAGGAATCTCAGCAAAAGCATCCATGACAGGCATCCAAAAAACCTTAGAAACCTACAAGGAAGGACAGTCTGCAATCTCCCGAAGATGGTTATCGCTGACTGTGAGATAATCTAGAAAGAGAGAATATTCCTTCGCTGCCCTTCTCCGGCAGTGGCTGAAGTCAGGAAAGGGATCTAAGCATCTCAAAAGGCCTGTCTGGTCTAGCATCCTTTCCCCACTGTGGCCACACTGGTGCTCATTTTGGGAAGTTCTCCAGCAGGATCTGAGCGTGACAGCGACTCTCCTCGTTTGCGATTCTCAGAAACTGATGTTCAGAGGCAATCTGCCTCCGACACGGTGTGTGTAACGTAGCCTTAGTCAACATAGCCTTAACTACCAGGAGCAAGTTACAGAAATGCAGGCATGCGGATCCAGTGTGGGCGTGAAAAAGCGTAGGGTGCTACAGAGCTAAGGGTCCACTGGAAACAGTCAGTGGGGGGAGGTGGAGAGGGTGAGGACCGGCTGACTTCCGTTCCCAGGTGTTGTGGTTGTATTGCAATGCATGGTGTTTGTCACATTGCCAAGCGGGCCGAACACTCCAGGCCTTGGGGTCGGGGGCTCTTCCTTCCTACTTTCCCGTATCCACTTTTTCCACCAGGCTTTAGCGACCCGTGCACCCTGATAGACAAAAGATGCCAAGAATTAAGAGGGAAGGTAAGAGGCAGAATGGGTTCCCTCCGCCAGGTTCTCCCAGGAAACCCATAGTTGGAATCAGAATTCCTTTTTTTATATATATAAATGTTTATTACAGTTTAACAAATACAAACAAGAGTAAAACAAACAATAAAAAAGAGTTACAGTAAAAAAGAAAAAACAAAAAAAAACAAAAACATTTTAAAAATAAAAACATTTAAAAAAGAAAAAGAAAAAGCCCATATTTTCATGTCCTTATCTTTCATTTGCTTATTTCCTTGACTTCCTCACACCTCCCTCTTTGTATTCCAGTTCAGCTAGTTATTTCAGCAAGTCCTTTCCCTCTTTCTCAAATTTAGTTCCAGAATTCATCTTAACACCATTTGACCTTAAATTTTACACCTTACCCATAATCAATCTGTTCTTACTTAATTCTTAATGACATTTCTACTAAAGCCAAATAACTTCTTTCCAACAACCTTCTAACATTCATTAGTTTTACAGTATTTCTGTAGATATACTTCCAATTTTTTCCAATCTTCTTCCAATCTTCAGAATCAGAATTCTGTACAGTGAATTTAATAATAATTATAAATAATAATACAGCCATACCTCGGGTTGCGAATGCTGCGGGTTGAGCATTTTTGGGTTACAGACCACGCCAAACCCAGAAGTACCAGAACGGGTTACTTCTGGGTTTCGTCGCTTGCGCATGCGCAGAAACACAAAATGGCATCACGCACATGCGCAGACGTGGCACTACGGGCCGTGAACGTGCCTCCCGCACAGATCACGTTCACAACCCGAGGTATGACTGTAATAAATTTTTATTTATACCCCGCCCTCCCTGGCCAGGGCGGGGCTCAGGGCAGCTAACACTGAATATAAAGTACAATAAAACGTAATAGGAAAAAAGGAAAAAGAAACAGTTAACTAAAATACAGCTTAAAATGCAGCCTCGTTTTAGTAGTAGCCCATAAATCAAGACCATAAAGGGAGGAAACATCAGATATTCACCAGAGCCAGCTATCCACGCTGGTCCTACTTGGGCCAGCAAAAAAGCCACCGGAAAATTTATATACCAACTCAACTCGCCGTGTTTGGAGGAGGAATTTGCTGCCTATGATCCCAAGAACACCATCCCCACCGTCAAACATGGAGGGGGACAAAATATCTCCTGAGATGTGTGCAAACCTGGTGGCCACCAACAAGAAACATCTGACCTCTGTAATTGCCAACAAGGGTTTTGCCACCAAGTACTAAGTCATCTTTTGCAAAGGGATCAAATACCGTATTTTTTGCTCTAAAAGACGCACCAGACCATAAGACGCACCTAGTTTTTGGAGGAGGAAAACAAGAAAAAATAATATTCTGAATCTCAGAAGCCAGAACAGCAAGAGGGATCGCTGTGCAGTGAAAGCAGCGATCCCTCTCCCTGTTCTGGCTTCTGTGATAGCTGCGCAGCCTGCATTCGCTCCATAAGACGCACACACATTTCCCCTTACTTTTTAGGAGGGAAAAAATGAGTCTTATAGAGCAAAAAATACGGTACTTATTTCACTCATTATAATGCACATCAATCTCTGACTTTCGTCTTCTGGGTTTCTGGGGGTTTTCCTGTTGTTCTTCTCTGTCTCTCACAGCTATAATAAACCTACTATTAAAATTACGGGCTGGTCATTTCTTTGTCAGATAGCAGACGGGCAAATTTAGCAGGGGATCAAATACTTTTCCCCCTCGCTGTACCATGCCCGCAACCAAAATGCCACAAATAACAGAACCCTATTCCTGGACCACAATGGCACTTTGCAAACCAACCCACAGATTTTCATCATTGAAAGTTGTCCATTGCCTACTCTAATTGTTTCTTTTTCAGCCTTTTGCTGTGTCGAACAGCAAAGCCCGGTCGGTAAAAATATTGCTACATGTCACGCCGAACTCTGAGTGGTCCAAGATGCCGCCATCTCCCTTGGAGAGATCGTAATAATAATAATAATAATAATAATAATAATTTATTATTTGTACCCCGCCCATCCGGCTGGGTTTCCCCAGCCACTCTGGGCGGCTTCCAACAAAGATTAAAAATACACTAAAATGTCACATATTAAAAACTTCCCTGAACAGGGCTGCCTTTAGATGTCTTCTGAATGTCAGGTAGTTGTTTATCGCTTTGACATCTGATGGGAGGGCGTTCCACAGGGCGGGCGCCACCACCGAGAAGGCCCTCTGCCTGGTTCCCTGTAACTTGGCTTCTCGCAGGGAGGGAACCGCCAGAAGGCCCTCGGCACTGGACTTCAGCGTCCAGGCAGAATGATGGGGGTGGAGGTAAAAAGGTAAGAGGCTGCTGGATCAGACCAATGGCCCATCTAGTCCAGCATCCTGTTCTCACAATGGCCACCCAGATGCCTGTGGGAAGCCAAAAACCAGGATCCGAACACAAGATCCCTCAACCCTCCTTTGGTCTCCAGCAACTGGGATTCAGAAATGTTTTGCTTCCGATTGTGGAGGCCGAGCCGTCAACCACCGATAGCCGAGATCTTAACCCTGAAGTCTCTCCTTCAGATGCATCGCCAAGACTTACCTGCTGGCGCTCAAGGTGGGCTTCTTCCTTTTCAGGTGCATCTTCCGAAGTTGGTCCTCCTTCTGTGGCCGGCACTTCAGCCTCAGAGATGGCAGCCACCACCAGGGTGACGCCGACAATCAGGAAAAGCAACCACGGACCTCGCATCATTCCCGGGATGTGTGCTTCGGTGGCTGAGCGTCTTGTCTTCTGAGAACAAGGCAGGTCCCGAGCGCTTTTTAAGGCACTGCTCTGGACTTCCCGCAGGAAATTCCTTCTTCGGGGAGACAAGCAGGAAACGGGCTTTGCATACAACCTGTCGAAATCTACATTTCCCGGAGTTTACCCAACCAGGTTGCCTCACCAGCTAACAGCAGCCACTTCCTGGCCGAGCCCATTTTGCAACCTGTGTGTTTTGCCCAAGCCTTTGTTCACTTCAGTTGTGGTTACACCCAAACTTTTCCCCAAGAAAGTACATGGCTTTCCCTCTGCCAACTTTTTCCTCCCTGCAAAGTAGGTTAAGGTAAAGGTAAAGGGACCCCTGACCATTAGGTCCAGTCGTGGCCGACTCTGGGGTTGCGGCACTCATCTAGCTTTATTGGCTGAGGGAGCCGGCGTACAGCTTCCGGGTCATGTGGCCAGCAGGACTAAGCCGCTTCTGGCGAACCAGAGCAACACACGGAAACGCCGTTTACCTTCCCGCCGGAGCGGTACCTATTTATCTACTTGCACTTTGACGTGCTTTCGAACTGATAGGTTGGCAGGAGCAGGGACCGAGCTACGGGAGCTCACCCCGTCGCAGGGATTCGAACCGCCGACCTTCTGATCAGCAGGTCCTAGGCTCTGTGGTTTAACCCACAGCGCCACCTGCGTCCCCTGCAAAGTAGGTTAGGCTGAGAAAAATATTTGGAGGTGCTGTCCCTATGACTCTGACAACAAAGCTGTAGAACAAGTTCTTCTTCAGTGCTTGGCCTTATTCTGTCAATACTCCAGAAATATACTGGATACTGCAATCGGTTTCTTGCCACTTTGTCGCTCAGTAGAAATCCTGTTATAATATACAGTGGAACCTCGGCTCCTGAACGCCTTGGGAGCCGAACGTTCTGGCTCCTGAATGAACGAAAACTGGAAGTAATTGTTCCGGTTTTCGAACGTGATTTGGAAGCCGAACCCCTGGTGCGGCTTCCGATTGGCTTCAGGAAGCTGCTGCAGCCAATCAGAAGCCATGCCTTGGCTCCCGAACTGTTTTGGGAATCGAACAGACTCCCAGAACGGATTAAGTTTGGGAACCAAGGTTCCACTGTACAAGGTGGCCAAATTTTGTGCAGCAGCAATCAAAATACGACATGCAACGATTAGCTCCCAGGATTAGTAGAATATATATCGACCGATGGGAAACTTCTAGGTCAGAAGTGTTTCCTTTCTGGATAAATGACCCCCTAGAACTGTGGGGTTTTTAAAATGTATATGCAATGTTATATCATTTTATCTTGTCCTGGGCTTTTAAATTTTGTAATCAGTGAGAGCTGGACCATAAAGCAGGCTGATCGCCGAAGAATGGATGCTTTTGAATTATGGTGCTCCAATACTTTGGCCACCTCATGAGAAGACACCCTGGAAAAGACCCTGATGTTGGGAAAGATGGAGAGCACAAGGAGAAGGGGACGACAGAGGACGAGATGGTTGGACAGTGTTCTCGAAGCTACCAGCATGAGTTTGACCAAACTGCGGGAGGCAGTGGAAGACAGAAGTGCCTGGCGTGCTTTGGTCCAGGGGTCACGAAGAGTCGGACATGACTAAACGACTAAACAACAACAATCGGTGTTTTCGTCTTGATACTGGTCATTGACCTTACTTAATAAAACGACTTGACCTGAGAGGCAGATGGCGTCTTGGCTCAACCACACCTTCACCTGCCAGACAGAATGTCTGCCTGATATCTTGTGGCTCAATGGACTGGGAGGCCTAATCCAGCTTCCCAGAGCTATTCTCCTCTCCAGAAAAATTCCATGCATGAAATACTGTATCAGATGGTGCATCTCCCAGTTGGGTTTTTAATTTAATCGCCCAGGAACATCAAAGAAAATACAAGGCACTGTGGATGATCTTTAGAACATTTTATTATTTTTTTAAAAAACCTGCACGACTGAAGGCGATTGAAGAACACGAAGATGGCCACAAGGAGTGGCATCGACTTTTCAAAGTTGGGAGCTGATGGGCAGATCTGAAAACATGTCGAAATGAAATATTAACATCCCAGGCTGCAATGCAAGAGAGGTTGTTATTTTAGCAACACACAAAGAAGTGGCCTGGCCACAAAACTGTTCCAGGAGACACCTGCTGCCTTGCCCTGTGTCGCCTGTGCTCAGAACTGGTTAGTCCGTGGCTTTGCAGACTTATGCTAAAGTGGGACTGCCACTCAGGTGATGTTTTGCAAGCAGACAGCAGCAAGATGAACTTATCTATAGGGGTTAGAGATCTGGGGTACAGAAGGACAGGGCCTTTCCAACCACTACCGCTTACAGAACTGTGGGTCTTGGCCACAAAAGGCAGCCCCAGTACCTTAGGGCCTGGTTCCCCTGAAAAAAAGCTGACACACTCCCCGACTGCAGCCAATAATTCTCGCAAGGGCGGACTCCTGGGCTGGATTTTCAAAGCAATCTTGCTCTTTTGCCAGGCCTCAAATTCTCCACCCGAAATCTCGTGCTACAAACTGCAAGGGTCTTCGCTTAGGCTGCGGCACGCACAGGACTGGAGGAAGGAGGGGGTCCTGTGTCAGCCAAGAGCACAAGGGTCTCGTCTTTCTTTCACATAGCTGTCAATGTTTCCCTTTTTTTAAGGGGATTTCCCTTATTCCAAATAGGATTCCTCGCAAGAAAAGGGAAAAGTTGACAGCTATGTTCTTTCGCAAGGTCGAGGCGTGGCATTACTGGTAGGGAACTGCCTTCGAGAGAAGGTTATTGGCAAATGCGCCGGGGACTTCCTATGGAAACTTTGCAAAGAGCTTTCTGCTGCTTTTCTGGGTGTCTCCTGCAGCGCCACACTTCACAGCTGCTGGGCTGGGGATTTTGAAGCATCCTTTGAAACACATGGAAAATCTGCGCTAGATCTAACTGCAGACCCCTCAGCAGTTGCCTCTGGCAGAGTCCAGGGTCCTTGCCCTGAGACCAACTCCCTTTGATATGTGGATAAGCCACATTCAAGTCAATTTCTTCCCCAACGTGACTTTCTAGTGGCACTTCAAGGAAGTCTGCCAAGCATACTGGAATTGGCTTGCAAGAGACCGAGGACTTTCTAAACACCCGTGTGCTTTTGTATTATGAAAATCAACAAGGGTGAATTTCCTATTTCATTTAAAATGCAGCATTTCATGTTATGTTTTTTGGGATGGGTGAGGTTTTCCCTGGGTCCTCTTAAGATACATCTGTCCTTTGTTGTACTGCAGGTATCCACAGGGACACAGTTCTGTAAGCGATTGCGACCCACTTCTGCAGGCTCATACTTTTGTCCATCCTCCGGGTTCTCCCTTGCATGAGAAAAGTCCTCTGCCCCACTCGTTTGCTTGCCAGCAACGCCCCCAAGCAAAAGCCTGCCTGGAGGAGACGTAAACACCAGGCATGCCCTTGCATTCTGCCGATTTGTGTCAAGCGTGTTTCGTCCCCTCGTTCCACAGCCCTGCATCCGGCACAGAGTCAGAGAAGCTTCGCACAAGGGCCACCCGGGGCAAAGGAGAGCCTGTCGGACGGGCCCCCGCCTCAGTCCGAATCGCTTCCCTCCTGCTTTGCTGAGTCAACCGCTGATGCCAGATCTTCCTCCTGGCCTCTTAGCCTCTCTCCTGCGAGGGAAACAACAACACCACTCAGCAACTGTTGCCTGTCTGAAGCGAGCCTGCAGTAAACCACACCACGTAGTAGTAATAGTAATAATAATAATAATAACCTATTATTTGTACCCCGCCCATCTGGCTGGGTTTCGCCAGCCACTCTGGGCGGCTTCCAGCAAAGTTTAAAAATACATTAAAATGTCACACATTAAAAACTTCCCTGAACAGGGCTGCCTTCAGATGTCTTCTAAATGTCAGGTAGTTGTTTATCTCTTTGACATCTGATGGGAGGGCGTTCCACAGGGCGGGCGCCACTACCGAGAAGGCCCTCTGCCTGGTTCCCTGTAGCTTGGCTTTTCACAGGGAGGGAACCACCAGAAGGCCCATGGAGCTGGACCTCAGCGTCCGGGCAGAACGATGGGGGTGGAGACGCTCCTTCAGGTCTACTGGGCCTTTGAAGCCGTTTAGGGCTTTAAAGGTCAACACCAACACTTTGAATTGTGCTCGGAAACGTACTGGGAGCCAATGTAGGTCTTTCAGGACTGGTGACGTTAACTCTTTCTTAGAAATACAGGATCTGCACAGGAGTGCCGGGCCTAATGAGCACAGCAGCATTTCTCAGGAGGTCTCGCCCCTATCAGGCAATTGCAGAAACTAAAGGTCCCTGCCTTCACACAGCTGCCTAAGTCTCCTCCTCTCCAGGGTTTCCCACAAGCATATGCCGGTGTGCCTGCCTTTGCTCCTCTCGCTTCATGCCTCTCCTGGTCCTGTGACACATGGGGAGCTTGTTGCAGCAGCAGGAGGCAGCATTCTGGCTTCTTTGCCAACCTGACTCTTGGCCTGCCAAGAATCCACATTAGGAATTCAAGCTGAGCTAGGTTTCCCTGGGGAAGGGCTGCAACTCAAGAGGGAGACCATCTGTCTTGTAAGGAGGAGGTCCCAGATTCAACCCCTGCTGGCATCTCCAGGTAGGGCTGGAAGAAACACTTGCCTGAAATACTGGAGAGCAACTGCCAACCAGTGTAGACCAAAGTGGGCTAGATGGACCAGCCATCAGGCTCGGTATAAGGCGACTTCCTATGGAATGGGGCAGGGACACCAGGATACCAAGGGGAGGCAAAGAGGGCTGAGCAAGAGCCAAAACTAAATGGCGAAGGGACCTGTGGGATGCTCAGCACTGCAATGGACGCCTCCAGCACTGCTTCACACATTTCCCCGCAGACGCTCACTCACTTATTAGCTCGGCTATCGCCCTCTGGGTTCGCTTCTCCAGCTTCTCCAGTTTCTTAGCCACGTCCCGCTTCAAGTCCCTGAGAAGTGAGGGAAATTGAAAGAAAATGAGCCCAGGCCCAAGTAGGAGACAGGGAAGGGCACCTATCCGGCCTCAGGATTACAAGTTCCTTTGGCAACGCGGCAGCAGTACATGCGAGGAAATCAGAAGAGAACTAGGGCTCCTCCTGGGCTAGGCTGTGCAGAACGGAAAACCCCTTCAGTAGAAAGGAGAAGGAAATGGTCGGGCTGAATTGCCAGTCCCTTGAGAAAACATTTTGATTTATATGGCACACCTGATTAACAGAAGTGCCCAGGGCAGAGAACTGCATTATAAAATCCGGGTGCAAAATAAATGAACACCCAGCGCTATTATGTACAGAAACATGGAAGTCTAGCGTCCACATCAAGGGAAGTAATAGTACCGCTCTGTTCTGCCTTGGTCAAACCACACCTGGAATACTGGGTCCACTTCTGGGTACCACAAT
Source organism: Podarcis siculus (assembly GCA_034642415.1). Taxonomy (NCBI): domain Eukaryota; kingdom Metazoa; phylum Chordata; class Lepidosauria; order Squamata; family Lacertidae; genus Podarcis; species Podarcis siculus. The sequence goes on from JAXCMG010010007.1 coordinate 14,311, forward strand.
TTAAGAAGGATGTTTACAAGCTGGAAGGTGTGCAGAGGAGGGTGACCAAGATGATCAGGGGTCTGGAAACCAAGCCTTATGAGGAGATGGATATGTTTAGGTGAAGGTAAAGGGACCCCTGACCGTTAGGTCCAGTCACGGACGACTCTGGGGTTACGGCGCTCATCTCGCTTTACTGGCCAAGGGAGCCGGCATAGAGCTTCCGGGTCATGTGGCCAGCATGACTAAGCCGCTTCTGGTGAACCAGAGCAGCGCGCGGAAACGCCGTTTACCTTCCCGCCGGAGCGGTACCTATTTATCTACTTGCACTCTAACGTGCTTTCGAACTGCTAGGTTGGCAAGAGCAGGGACTGAGCAACGGGAGCTGATCCCGTCGCGGGGATCTGAACTGCCGACCTTCTGATCGGCAAATCCTAGGCTCTGTGGTTTAACCCACAGCACCACCCATGGATATGCTTAAGGGTAAAGGTACCCCTGCCCATACGGGCCAGTCGTGTCCGACTCTAGGGTTGTGCGCTCATCTCACTTAAGAGGCCAGGAGCCAGCGCTGTCCGAAGACACTTCCGGGTCACGCAGCCAGTGTGACGAAGCTGCTCTGGTGAGCCTGCACCAGCGCCGCACACAGAAACACCGTTTACCTTCCCGCTATAAAGCGGTCCCTATTTATCTACTTGCACTTAGGAGGGCGGAGGTTGGGACCGAACGACGGGAGCTCACCCCACCGTGGGGATTCGAACCGCTGACCTTACGATCGGCAAGTCCTAGGCACTGAGGTTTTACCCACAGTGCCACCCGCGTCCCATGGATATGCTTAGCCACCTTCAAATATCTGAGGGGCTGTCATGGAAGACGGAGCAAGCTCCGGAGGCGAGGACCCGGATGCATGGATTCAAATATGGCTCCAACTAAACATCAGGAAGAACTTTCTGACAGTAAGAGCCATTCAACAGTGGAACGGACTCCCTCGGAAGGTGCTGGGCCATCCTTCATGGGACGTTTCCAAACAGAGGTTTGACAGCTATTCTTTAATTGTGCTTCCTGGGGGGCTGGAATAGATGACCCTTGGGGTCCCCTTCCAGCTCTACAATCTCATGCTTCTGTTAAAATGGCACAAACCCCCAAAGCACTGTGTGAAGAAGTACTTTCTCTATCTGTTCTGAATTTTCCAGTGGCACTTGGGGTAGGTTTCTAATCCAATCCCCCTTTAATTATGTTGTGGAGGAGGATATTATTGGTTTGTTTTTATTCTTATTTTTATTATGTATTTTGTGTTTTTAATATTGCATTTTTATGTTGTGTGCCGCCCTGAGATCTACAGATGAAGGGCAGTACGCTAATATTAATACAGTGGTACCTCGGGTTAAGAACTTAATTCGTTCCGGAGGTCCGTTCTTAACCTGAAACTGTTCTTAACCTGAAGCACCACTTTAGCTAATGGGGCCTCCCGCTGCCGGAGCATGATTTCTGTTCTCATCCTGAAGCAAAGTTCTTAACCCGAGGTACTATTTCTGGGTTAGCGGAGTCTGTAACCTGAAGCGCCTGTAACCCGAGGTACCACTGTACTACTAATAATATAAAAGCTAAGCAACCCTGCAGGCATTTTATCCCCAAATAATTTGTGCGGTCGCGCCGCAAACCCCATTCAGAACTTCATACTCACCAGTCAGGTTTCCTGGGCGCAAGATTTGCCAAGTCCTGGGAAAGTGGAGAGGGGAGGAACACAAAAGAATCCCTCGTTAAGAGCCACCACTAATCAGCTTTGTAACAAAACAGGCGGGGTTTCTAAAAACAGTTTCGTTTGAAGCACCAAAAGTTCCAGACTTACCACTTCTTCGATGATGGGCTCGGGCTTCGCAGCCTCCAGCTGCTCTTTCACCTTGTCTTCCACTAGGGGGCAGAAGGAGACAGAAAGATGTTGCGGCGTTTTTAGCACAGGTGGGAAGGAGGGTCAGAGGACCGGTGCAGGGACAGGTAAGGTCCACTGAAGGTCACAGAGGGAGAGAAGCTCTCTGGGAGTCCCTGGTGAAAGCATGCGATGAACATCATGCATGCTGGTCTGCACAAGGACAAGGCCACAAGCCTTGGCCAACCTGGTGCCCTCTCCAGATGTTTCGGACATCAGCAGGGCCAATGGGTGCCGCTGTGGGTTAAACCACAGAGCCTAGGACCTGCCGATCAGAAGGTTGGCGGTTCAAATCCCCACGATGGGGTGAGCTCCCATTGCTCGGTCCCTGCTCCTGCCAACCTAGCAGTTCAAAAGCACGTCAAAGTGCAAGTAGATAAATAGGTACCGCTCCGGCGGGAAGGTAAACGGCGTTTCCGTGCACTTCTCTGGTTCACCAGAAGCGGCTTAGTCATGCTGGCCACATGGCCCGGAAGCTGTACGCCGGCTCCCTCGGCCAATAAAGCGAGATGAGCGCCACAACCCCAGAGTCGGTCACGACTGGACCTAATGGTCAGGGGTCCCTTTACCTTTACGGCCAATGGGAGTTGCAATCCGAAACACCTGGAGAGGGCACCAGATTGGCCAGTGCTGGCCTAGTCATTAAGAACCTCAACTGGAATCCCTCCCCGATCAGATGAACCGAGGGCACAAACTTAAGCTGCCATGGCAAGGCCCAAGTAGCTCAGTCGGCAGAGAGTAAGACTCTTAATCTCAGGGTCGTAGGTTTGAACCCCACAATGGGGGGTCAGACTAGATGACCCTTGTGGTCCCTTTCCAACTCTAAGTCTCTAAGACACTAAGATTTCTGCCAGAGAACCCTAGTTCTCCAGCGGTACTCCAATTCCCAAAACTCCTTGGGGGAAAGACACAAAAGGCCAGTTTGTAGGTGAGACACAGGTGTAACCTTAATTCCCGTGTTCAGAAAAAGGAAGGACCAATATGTCTGGCAGGGCCCTCGTGAAGTGCTTTGATCACTCCTGCAAGCTGATCTGTTCTGGTTCATACAGTCTTCTTCCTCCCCAAGGTCAGGTTAGAAGCAACTCTGCAGAGACGCAGTCCTTGTTTTGAAGAGGGTTAGCCGAATTCCTGAATAAGAAGTCTAATCAATGGCAAAGAATGTAAACAGAGCCTTCTGGATGTGTGCCAATGGCAAGTGATATTCAGAAGCATCAGTGCCTCTGACGGCGGAGGCAGAGAATCGTCGTCAATAGTCCTCTCCTCCGCCATGAAGCTGCCCAACGCTCTTTTAAAGACATCTAGGTTGGTGGTCTTCATTGCCTCCTGCAACAGCAAATTTCATAGCTTAGCTAAACTCAGTCTGAAGGACTTCCTTGGATCTGTCCGGAGAACTACCGTATTTTTCGCTCCATAAGACGCACTTTTCCCCTCCTAAAAAGTAAGGGGAAATGTGTGTGTGTCTTATGGAGCGAATGCAGGGGGGAGGCAGGCAGGAAAAGCCCCCAAGAGCCGCACACAAGCTCCGCGCGGTTCTTGCGGGCTTTTCCCCAGGAAGGAGAAGGGGCTAACGCGGCCAGTCTGTCCCTTCTCCCTCCTCGTAGAAAAGCCCGCAGGAGCCGCGCGCTCCTTAAAGGGTTCGTGGCTCCTGTGGGCTTTTGCGGGAGGTGGGGGTATTGCCATAGCCGCGCGCAGCCCCTCCGGCCGGGAGAGGCTACGCGCAGCTATGGCAGAAGCCAAGACAGCGAGCGGGATAGATCCTGCTCGCTGTCTTGGCTTCTTTGCTCTTTGGGGCTGGGGGGGGACCCGGGCTTCCCCCGGCAGCCCCAGAAGCTCTGAGAGAAGCGGACAGGCTGCGCGCACCCTTTGGTGCTAGGGGGGGGGAATAAGATTTTTTCCTTGATTTCCCCCTCTAAAAACTAGGTGCGCCTTATTGTCCGGTGCGCCTTATGGAGCGAAAAATACGGTACGTAGGAGTTTCTTTGCTATCGGCCATGAGACCCAAACAGGAGTGTCTTTTGCTGCCTGCAAACAACTGATTATTTAGGAGGCAAGGAGCAATTCTTCCATGTGTGTTCTCTTTTATTTTTACTTATTGTGTTTATATCCCACCATTTTCCTCCACGGAGCTCAACGCGGTGTGCAAGGTTTGCCCCCTCCTTATCTTATCCTTGCAACGACCCTGCGAGGTCAGCTACGAGACTGGGGCTGGCCCAAGGTCAGTGGGGATTTGAACTCTGGTCTAGCTCAACACTCGACAACTGCTACACTGCACTGACTCTCAGGAGAACGAGTGCGTCTGCCCTTCTTTGTGGGCTTCCCAAGAAGGCCACCTGGTTGGCCGCTGTTGCAAGAAAGATGCTGTGGTCCGTTTCAGAAGAGGTTCTGGATGCCCACTCACCTGAGGCGGGCTTCGCTTTGGGCACCACCCGCCCCTTGAGTTCTTCGTCTTCCGGTGTGTAATTCCGCAACTTGAGCTCCCTGGAAAGGGGAAAGAAGAAAAGAGGAAAGCTTCAGTCTGATGTCATACACAGCTACCCAACAGCCTCCGACAAAGGCCACTTGCTTGGTGTCCAGCAAAGAGTGGCTTGTTCTGCCTGCCAGGGGTAGTTTTGAGGGTGAGAGAATGGCAATAGCCTCCTAGGAAGGAGAGGCTGTGCCTAGTGCTTGACCAAGAAGAGAGGCACAAATACAAGATGGGTGACACCTGGCTTGAGAGCAGTACATGTGAAAAGGATCTAGGAGTCTTGGTTGACCACAAACTTGACATGAGCCAACAGTGTGACGCGGCAGCTAAAAAAGCCAATGCAATTCTGGGCTGCATCAATAGGAGTATAGCATCTAGATCAAGGGAAGTAATAGTGCCACTGTATTCTGCTCTGGTCAGACCTCACCTGGAGTACCTTGAAGCTCCTGAACAAACGACCAGGAGGGAGAGAACATGCCAGTCGGGCATGTGTCTCTACCAGGGTCCTACTCGAGTGTAGGACGAGCTTCTGACACAAAGAACAGTCCTGATGCAGAGGTTGGAGAGGAGTGGGGCTAGGAGACAGAGATGAGGCTGGATGCAGCAACCCTGGATTTGGAAAGCTGGGAGAGGTCTTGCCACTGAGCTCAGCTCTGTCCGCAGCAGGAGCTCAGAGCCTTACGGACAGGCAGTTTTCCGCCTCTGAGTTGGGAGGAGGTGGTGGCATAGAAAAGCAGAGAAGGAGGGAGCCCTGAAACCTGGGAGATTTTGTGCTAATGGACACAGAAACAGCAAGAGGGGGACTCGAAAGCCAGACTGCGTTGCTGCAGCACAGACCCACATCCAACTATCAAACCCCTTCAGAAACAGGACAGCTGGACAGCAGGAGGAGTGGGCTGCTTGTGTGTTTGGCAGGCGTGTGGGGCAAGAATAAAAAATTGGCTGGGGACTTGGGAGAGCATCTTTTTCTTCGTTGCTCTCCTTAGTGCAGCTGCTTAATCTTGCAGGGGACAAGCAAGGAAAGGAATGAAATGTTGCTAGGCAGCATCAGCACTTATTTGCTCAGGTTCCGCTCTTTTCTACCGCCTCTTTCAATGCATGTTTCCTTAGAAGCGAGTCCCACAGAGTTCAACAGGATTTACCCCCTGTGGCCAAAGCCTTCTCTCCAAGAAGGAACGATAACCGGTGGGTAATTTTCAGGGTATGTGCAGTGAGCCAAACCTCTGGGTCTTTTTGGGCTGGCGTTTTTTTATTTATTTATGGATTTATAAACTGCTTTCCAACTAACGTTGTCAAAGCAGTACACTGTGCACACACAGAGAGAGAGAGACAGAGAGAGAGAGAGAATATGTACAGTGGTACCTCGGGTTAAGTACTTAATGCGTTCCGGAGGTCCGTTCTTAACCTGAAACTGTTCTTAACCTGAAGCACCACTTTAGCTAATGGGGCCTCCTGCTGCTGCCGTGCCACCAGAGCACGATTTCTGTTCTCATCCTGAAGCAAAATTCTTAACTTGAAGCACTATTTCTGGGTTAGTGGAGTCTGTAACCTGAAGCGTATGTGACCTGAAGTGTATGTAACCCGAGGTACCACTGTATATGCTTAGCAATTTAAGGCACACTGATGCTGGAAGAGAGTTCTACCAGTGATGGTTAGCTAAGAAAATTAAACAGAGCCTCCGTCTTCAGAGGCACTCTATATCTGAAAACCAGATTCTTAGCAGAAAGTAACTGAGGAGGGCCGAGGGAGATAGGGAGGGAGAGAAAGAAAGAAATTAAGAAAGAAAGAAAGAAAGAAAGAGAGAGAGAGAGAGAGAGAGAGAAATGGAGGGAGATGCTCACAGTTTATTTAAAGGGAGGAAATAGGAGGGGGAGAGACAGAGAGAGCAGAATTAATGGACCTGAACACCCCAGAGAAATATGCAACAATGATTTTTAACCCTCCTATGCAATTGGGGTTATAACTAATCCCGGAGGCATATTGAAATATGCAAAGCATTCCACCTAGCCTGCGCAACGCATTTCCCCCACCAATGCACTTGGGTGTTCTGTGTTTCTTTTTAAATTCTTAGAGGGGAGAGGAAGACATTGGGTCGGTTAACATTCCAACTGAAGCAAACCACCAGTTTTATTTTGCATATCCAAGATAGTGGAGGCGAGGTTTAAATCATGGAGATTTATCTTCTTCTTTTTTAAAATGGCTATTCCGCCAGGGCGTGGTCATGTGTGTGCTATGCTCCAGGTGTGAGGTTTCTATCCACACTACCACACCACCGTGGATCCTATGTTCCTTGTGGGTAACCTACGTGCGGCATCTCGGCAAAGGATCGTCTCTGGGTCTAAATGCAGAGTTAAAAACAGGTTGCGCTGCTGGGCCTTCCGTTCAATTCCACCGCATCAGAGCAATGCCAGGAGCCAGAAACCAGCCGCACGACACCCCATGCCCACCAGGGAACCGCTGGAGGCTTGTTACATTTCTCTAGCCTGTCCAAACAGACAGGTCCGAATCCCTTTAATTAACCACTAAATGCGAGGCTCTCGCAGACCTGCCACACGCAATTAGCAGCGCTGCCTCTTCCCAGCAAGAGACCTCCCAGGAGAGTCCTTTGGGTGTGCAGCCCGCAGTGTGGGGAGGAGGAGGGTGTTCAAGAGAAAAGCTCCCAATTCTGCGCTCAGGATCCATCCCTTGCCCCCGTCTCTGAAGACAGGGGATGGGAGTTGGTACCCGTTCTCCAGGGCTTGGCATCTTATTCCATTTCATGGGGACGTTTGTAAACCCCACTTGCATTCACAACATCACAAGGAGGTATACAGGCAAACATCCCCTCTGGGAAGCTACGGAAATCTCCATCCCTGGATGTTGTTGTTGTTGTTTTAGAGAGAGAGAAGGGTGGAAAATGAAAAGAGATGAGTCAGTCGCCTTGTCAGGATGTTTTCATCCACAGGTCAGCTCAGACAACCCGAGTGTTTCTTCTCAGCTCAACATTTCAATAACCCTGCCTTGTGTTGTGGAGCAGAGAAGGCACCGGCCGGCCTCTTTTGAGCTGCCTGCTCTACAGTCTGCTCCAACCGTTAGCCTTAATCAGCAGAAACGGAAAATGCAATATCAAAGTCATTCATTATTCACCACCCTTGGGATCGCGTAACAAGCCGCCTCGCGGCTCGCTTACCTCGTACGCTGCTTTAACAGGAAAAGCAAGTTTCCCTGTTATAAACAAGCCGGTTTTTCCTTTCCGAGGGGGCTGTGTGTGTGTGTGTGTGTGTGTGTGTGTGTGTGTGTAGAACACACAGTCCAAAGCTCAGCTCCTGATTTGCAAGCAGGGAGCAAACACTGACCTCTACGCTAGACCACAGAGCCACGATACGGCTCAAATCCCAAACAGAGAGGATAAGCAGCAACTTACTTATGCTTTCCCATATCTTTCTCTTCACCGTCACCTCGGAAATGCTTGAGCTCTGGTGTGCCGTCATCTGTATTCTGCGGAGAGAAAGAAAGAGGGGGGAAATTAGGGGGAAGGAGAGCACCCATCAAGCCTGACGTTTCTCCAGTGCGAGATTTCAATGCAAAAAAAACCCCCAGGCCCGGTGCCTGAACTGCATGTAAATGATCCAGAAGGCCCAGGGTTCTTCGGTGTCTGGGCTTAATTTCATTTCGCTCCAGGCTGAATTCCCCACTGTGACTTGCGCGCACGAGAGAAATGGAAGGTGCGCAAACACACACGAGGCCAGCGAGGAGGGGAATGAATTAGATGTTTGGCGGGTGCTGGGACGTGCAGAGCAAGTTGTGCGTTTGGGGACTGTTGTGGCCCAAGCTGGATGAGCAAAGCAAGCAGAGTGCTGGCACTGAGGGAGGGAGAGTTTGAGAGGGGGGTGGTAGAGAGAACACACACACACACAAGTCAAATGAAAGCTGACACTTTTTCCTGGAAAGTGACGAATGCCAGGATAAACTGTGGCTCCTTCTGTACTCTGGTGCAGCTGCACCAAACACATAAGAGCGAAGGGCAAGGGGATGCATGGCTAGATTGCATGCAGAGCTTTGCTGGGTTTGCGCCTTGCTTAGTGTCAGTACAGCTGCATGGGAATGTAGAATGAGATGGGGTTTTTAACAACAACAAGCCTCCCACACAGCTGTAAAAGAGGCACCCCCAAACTCAGCCCTCCAGATGTTTTGGGACTACAATTCCCATCATCCCTGACCGCTGGTCCTGTTAGCTAGGGATGATGGGAGTTGTAGTCCCAAAACAGCTGGAGAGCCGAGTTTGGGGGTGCCTGCAGTAAAATATGAAAACATGTGGGAGCTCACGAAGACTAAGCGAACTGGAACAACTGGGTGCTCAATCCAACCATGTTTAAGAATTGTCATTGACTGAGTAGGTTAAGCGTCAGGTCTTGGGGGGTGAAAAGAACCAAATAGAGGATCACAGCACCGTGAAGACGTTTTACAGCAAAACTGCCACAGACTACAGTCCACTTCAACCAATGTATGGAGTGTTATCCCAAGGTACAGCTATCAGACAGGTGTGGGGGGAGGAGAATGAACAGAAAGTACAGGTGGCAATAGTTTTTTTATTAGTCATGAACCTTTTTTTGAAAGAAAAAAACCAGAGTTGTGGATAACACACGCCAGCACTGGTTAATCCTACAAGTAGTAGCAGAGCTTCAATGCTTTTCTTTGGCCAAAGCCAGGTGCAAATGATGGGAACTGTTAACACCTGGAGAGCACCAGGCTGACGTAAGACATTAATACCTCTGTCAGAAAAAACATGAAAGTAGGATCAAGGGGGTGGGAAACGATAGCTCTTCTTCGACGTGGGTGACTGCTTTCTCCCATACTATGGTCTCAAACACAGAAGGGAAGCCAGTGCAAGTATGCAATAATAATAATAATAATTTATTTGTACCCCACCCATCCGGCTGGGCCTCCCCAGCCACTCTAGGCGGCTTCCAACAAAGATTAAAAATACATTCAAACGTCACACATTAAAAACTTCCCTGAACAGTGCTGCCTTCAGGTGTCTTCTAAATGTCAGGTAGTTGTTTATCTCTTTGACATCTGATGGGAGGGCGTTCCACAGGGCGGGCGCCGCCACCGAGAAGGCCCTCTGCCTGGTTCCCTGTAGCTTTGCTTCTCGCAGCGAGGGAACCGCCAGAAGGCCCTCGGCACTGGACCTCAGTGTCCGGGCTGGACGATGGGGGTGGAGACGCTCCTTCAGGTATACTGGACCGAAGCCATTTAGGGCTTTAAAGGTCAACACCAACACTTTGAATTGTGCTCAGAAACTTAAGAAGGCCTGCTGTGATGCCCTTCAAATCCAGGAGGCAGGTGGTCCTTGCTTTCAGGTAGCCAGAAGGAAGACCCCGCACAGGGCACCAACCTGGCGAGGCGATGGAAGGCACAGAATTTAGAATTATCCTGGCACAGCCTGTTATATCCCCGGGCAGAAAAATGCCATCTCGCTAGAGCACAGAGCAAAACACATCATCCCACATGTCAGTTTTGTGAGCCGTGCTTGGAACTTTGGGCATTCATCGGCGCAGCAGATCTGGCTCTCGTTTCAGAGATGTTTCTGCCCAGCTTCTGGTGTTTTCCCTCCCCCGATCCTTCCTTGCCCTTTCCAACGGCGCTGTTGGGTTTCGCCAGCCATCTGGGACCTTTTAATCAGAACAGGGAAACGGTGAGCCTGTTGCGTTCCATGAGCAAAAGACAGATGGTGGGAGGGTCCCGTTTGGCTGCAGTTACACCAAGCAGGTGGCAGATGGCGACACAAGAGCCAATCAGGAGCTTGGGGGGCGGAGCCGCACATGCTCTCTCCAAGTCTCCGGCTCCTTCGCTCTGCGATTGAGTCATGCATCCGACAGATTGGACCCCAAAACCCAGGAGATAGCAAACAGCACCCTGTTTTCTAAAGATCGCACACACAAACACACATGCACAAATAACAGGGAAGGGAGATAAGGAGCACACCACGCTTAAAACAGGGGATAAACTTTGCAGCCTTGGGTAATTGAGGAACGCTGCCTCAACTGCTCACAAAATTAAACCAAAGAATACATAGAGAGAGTCTGCCGGATCAGCCCAACGGCCCATCAAAGTCCAGCATCCTGATCTCACAGTGGCCCAGCGTGGGAAACCCACAAGCAGGATTCGAACACAAGAGCCCACTCTCCCCCCCATCACTGCCTCCTGTGGGGAGGAGTTCCATAGGTTGTTGTTGTTTAGTCGTGTCCGACTCTTCGTGACCCCCTGGACCAGAGCACGCCAGGCACTCCTGTCTTCCACTGCCTCCCGCAGTTTGGTCAAACTCATGCTGGTAGCTTCGAGAACACTGTCCAACCATCTCGTCCTCTGTCGTCCCCTTCTCCTTGTGCCCTCCATCTTTCCCAGCATCAGGGTCTTTTCCAGGGAGTCTTCTCTTCTCATGAGGTGGCCAAAGTATTGGAGCCTCAGCTTCAGGATCTGTCCTTCCAGTGAGCACTCAGGGCTGATTTCCTTCAGAATGGATGCGTTTGATCTTCTTGCAGTCCATGGGACTCTCAGGAGTCTCCTCCAGCACCAGAATTCAAAAGCATCCATTCTTCGGTGATCAGCCTTCTTTATGGTCCAGCTCTCACTTCCATACATCACTACTGGGAAAACCAGAGCTTGAACTATACGGACCTTTGTTGGCAAGGTGATGTCTCTGCTTTTTAAGATGCTGTCTAGGTTTCCATAGGTTAACCATATGCTAAGTGAAGAAGTGGTGCTTTCTTTTATCAGGACCGAAAGTTCCAACATTTAGCTTCATTGCGTGTTCTAGTGTTGTGAGAGAGGGAGAAAAAAGTTTCTCTGCCCATGTTCTCCATGCAAGGCATGGTTTTATAAACTTCTAACACGTCAATTCTTCCTCACCTCTTCTCAGAATGAGGGGGGGGGGGGAATCCCAAACATTGCCACCTTTCTTCCTAGAGGAAGCACCCCCTCCCCTAAATCATCCTCCAGAGCTTGGTACCACCTCTCCTGGTCTGCCCCGCAGAGGACCTTACGGTCCATGAATAACCATAGTTTAGAGGTCCCGGGCCCTAAGGAAGTCAGACTATCCTCCACCAGGGCCAGGGCCTTTTCAGTGATGGCTCCCACCTGGTGGAATCCCAGGAGACTAGGGCTCTTCAGGATATAACCTCCTTCCGTCGGGCCTGTAAGACAGAGCTATTCCACCTGGCCTTTAGTTTGAACTCAGCCTGATCTTTTATTTCCCTTGCCTTCCCTCCCCCTCCCTTTTTATGAAGATCACCCGCTCTGAGACCCCACAGCTAATTTTCCCCTGGCCTCCTCGCTGGCCCAAGTAGGACCAATTCAGCCAGCTAGCCCTGGGGATTATCTAATTGATTTTTGGATTTTATTGTTATTCATGTTTTTATACTGTATTTTATGCTGCTTTTATAATTAAGTATTTTAAATTTGTTGTAAGTCACCCTGAGCCCAGTTTTTGAACCGGGAAGGGCGGGGTAAAAATAAAACATTATTATTATTATTATTATTATTATTATTATTATTATTATTATTATTAATGCATCCCATCAGTTCTAAGGTCCTGCAATGGCAATCATTGCCAATGGGCTATCAGAGATGATCGTCACTTCATGAAGATGTACAGCTTAAGCAATAAGGATGGGCGTTCCACCTGCACAGCTGGTTTAACACACACTCTCCAAATTGGAGCCTTGGCATGAAGAAAGAGACAGAAGACAAGAGTTATACAGCAAGAGTCAAGGGAGGCTCTGGCTGGTGTAGTCTAGGCTGCAACCGGCCTCTCTTTTTGGGGGTCACCCCCTGCCTTGACCCATCTGCCTCCACCAGAATACCCTGCAATGTACAAGGGACTCTCAGGCGACGGGGGGTGGGGGGGTGGATTTCAGGCACCCAGAAATCTGCAATTATGGATCTGAGATCTTTCCTACCCAATCTCTGCATAGAAGAAAGAGGCTTGCCAATTGGTCGGGAGTGTCTGAAACCAGTCAGGGATTTGCATTTTGCCCCTGCCCCGAGTGCGAGGGCATGCAGGACTGGAAGATCCTTCAGAAATTCCCGTCTACAAGGGGAAAATGTGCTTATCTCCTTAGCTGCTTTCAAAGAGCCAGCCTGCCCGAAAGCCTGCCGTAGTTCCTGGTGCTCACTCCTTATTGAAGTCATAATCCTTGCTCAGTCGCAGCAGGTTGCTATGGAAATGATGGCAACCGCAGCCAGAATATTACGACTTTGCACAGCGGAACAAACAGGTGATGGGGTTGAGGCGGAGGCGGCAGCAGCTGGAAAAGAAAGGAGTCTCTTGCTTCATTTAGTCTGGGGTGTGTGAGGGGGCTTTTTCAAACTGAGGGACACATTCCCTTATGGGCAACTATTCAGGGGCCACATGCCAGCCGCAGGCAGGGCCAAAGCCAAAAGTGGGTGGAGGAACCAATATAATAAGAAGAAGAAGAAGAAGAAGAAGAAGAAGAAGAAGAAGAAGAAGAAGAAGAAGAAGAAGAAGAAGAAGAAATTAATTTATACCCCGCCCATCTGGTTGGGTTTTCCCAGCCATTCTGGATGGCTTCCAACAAAATATTAAAATACAATAGTCTATTAAACATTAAAAGCTTCCCTAAACAGGGCTGCCTTCGGATGTCTTCTAAAAGTCTGGTACAGTGGTACCTCGGGTTACATACACTTCAGGTTACATATGCTTCAGGTTACAGCCTCTGCTAACCCAGAAATATTACCTCGGGTTAAGAACTTTGCTTCAGGATGAGAACAGAAATCATGCTCCAGCGACGCGGCAGCAGCAGGAGGCCCCATTAGCTAAAGTGGTGCTTCAGGTTAAGAACAGTTTCAGGTTAAGAACAGACCTCCGGAATGAATTAAGTACTTAATCCGAGGTACTACTGTAGTTGTTTTTCTCTTTGACATCTTGTGGGAGGCTGTTCCACAGGGCGGGTGCTACTACTGAGAAGGCCCTCTGCCTGGTTCCCTGTAACTTGGCTTCTTGCAGGGAAGGAACCACCAGAAGGCCCTCAGAGCTGGACCTCAGCGTCCGGGCTGAACGGTGGGGGTGGAGAAGCTCCTTCAGGTCTACTGGACCGAGGCCATTTAGGGCTTTAAAGGTCAGCACCAACACTTTTAATTGTGCTCGGAACCAAGGTAACATTTACCCTTCGTACAGCGTTCAAAATTTCGCATGCGCATTTTGCACCTAGCTATCAACCACTGGCTCTGGGCTGTTTTCCGACGCTGATACCTCATCCTGTAGAATTTTATCAGTTATATTTTATCTGCACAGTCAGAATGAATTTCAGGAACCAAAATGCTTTTTCTCTGTGCAGCCTGAGCAGGAGCAGTGAACAATGTTATAGCTAATCGCTGTCGCTTGTCTTCACTTACCCCACTGCCTTGCCCACAGTTGTAAAGAATAGTCCTACATTATGGATGGTCTGTGTCACCATTAAGAGGCAGGAATAGGCCAATATGTGCACTGTTCCTGAATCAAGTGACTTTTCATCTTTAAGTTCTCTAAACCTTGCTCAAGGCTGTCCTCTGAACCGGCCAGATGTTTAACTGAGAACCAATCACAGTCAGTCCATCCTTTGAAAAAAGATGACTTTAGAGCTGTCTTTCCCCAAAATGGCAACCAGACATTCCATTTGGGAGACATTAAACTTCGTTTAAGGAGCCATTTGACACCTAGCTTATATACAGTGGTACCTTGTTTGTTGAACAGCTTAGTTTGTTGAACAAATCAGTTCCCGAACTCTGCAAACCGGTTTGAGTGTTCCGGTTTGCAAACTTTTTGGGAAGCTGAACGTCCAACACGGCTTCCAATTGAGTGCAACCAAGGTACCACTGTATCTGAGTTTCTAACACTTCCTTTGTACAGCAAGCTAGATTCTGCACACACCCCTCTATTCACTGCCCAGGCAAGAAAGAGGTGTTATCAGTGTTCAAGGACACATTCCAGAGAAGCAAAAACATTCGAGGAAGATGCACAACAACAAGGCTGATGATGGAGGTGCAGCTGATGAAAGACTTCAGGCTACAGGGAGAGAGATCAAGTCTAAGGTTTAGACCTGTGAGATCCTATGTGGCTCAGGAACCCAGGAACACCTCTCTGCATATCAACCAAACAAGACCCTTGAGGGGAAGTTCATCTCAATTCATGCTGGGGTTTGGAAACACTTAATAAGTTGCAACAGATTCCTACTGCTCCAGAGTGTCTCTGAAATGCAATGTGAAAATGAGATAGCAACACACACAGAGAAAGAGAGAGAGGGGGGGGAAGGATAGTGTCTTCTACATGCGCCCAAAGATTTGCAGGAGGCTACTAATAATGGTTGTCTACCAAGATCAGCCAAACTCTGCGGGTGGCGCTGTGGGTTAAACCACAGAGCCTAGGACTTGCCGATCAGAAGGTCGGCGGTTCAAATCCCCACGACAGGGTGAGCTCCCAATGATCGGTCCCAGCTCCTGCCAACCTAGCAGTTCGAAAGCACGTCAAAGTGCAAGTAGATCAATAGGTACTGCTCCGGTGGGAAGGTAAACGGCGTTTCCATGCGCTGCTCTGGTTCGCCAGAAGCGGCTTAGTCATGCTGACCATATGACCCAGAAGCTGTACGCCGGCTCCCTCGACCAATAAAGCGAGATGAGCGCCGCAACCCCAGAGTCGGCCACGACTGGACCTAATGGTCAGGGGTGTCTTTACCTTTTACCAAGATCAGTCAAACTCTGTGGTTGCCTACCTGCTTTTTTTATATGGAGAAAGCTAGCATCTCCCTACCAAAGGACCAAAGCAAAAGGTTTGCTGGGTACATTCCTTTGGTTTGCAAGAAACCTGTATGCTTACAAGAGTACATTAAAAGAGAAAGAAAGAACTGCCCAAGCAGCCATAATCCAGAACTCAAAACAGCAAACTCAGGCAGACAGCGCTCATTCCATCGCCTCCCTTTATCAGAGGCTGCAAACTTCCGCCCTGCCACTCCAAACATTCCCTTGGATTTCCAAGTACTCAAAAGTGGAGGGGGCAGTGTGTGCTGAAATGCACGCCAAGAACCCGTCAGCAAAACTAAACAAACCAGGAGAGATTGGCATTTATATTGTGCAATAAAGGGGGCGTTTTCCCCCAGTGCAGAATATGCACTAGAGCCCAGGGTGGGGTGGGAAAGAGAGAAGCTTTTATTTATAATTTTAACCTTGGTGATTTATTGCCACCACACACACCCCAAAGTAAATAAAGTCACAGATACTAATGTTATACTTGCACCATTTTTGGATTCATTTATTTCCAACCGCTGGTCCTTCAAGGCCTAAGTACCATAAGGTGGGACTTTGGGCAAAGCCCTTTCTCACCGCCAGCTATCAAATCTTTTGAATGGAGAGGTCCAAAAATTAATCTTGAGACCCTTCCAGATTGGGGAAGATGCTCCGGCACTGAGCTATGACCTCTCGATCTCCGCTCAGCAATGAGAGGCAGGATTTTCCCCCACCGCCCAGTGCTTTATTCTTGCACAGAAAACTTTCCATTTTCTAAGTTCACCAGCAACAATGAATGGGCGCCAACTGCAAATACCGTCCTATGAAAGCTTGGCAGTTTCAGAGTCTTTAACTTGGTTTATAAAAGTCAAGTACCGTATTTTTCGCTCTATAAGACGCACCAGACCACAAGACGCACTTAGTTTTTGGAGGAGGAAAACAAGTAAAAAAGAAATCTGAATCTCAGAAGCCAGAACAGCAAGAGGGATTGCTTCACAGTGAAAGCAGCAAATCCCTCTTGCTGTTCTGGCTTCTGGAATAGCTGCGCAGCCTGCATTCGCTCCATAAGACACACACACACATTTCCCCTTACTTTTTAGGAGGGAAAAAGTGAGTCTTATAGAGCAAAAAATACAGTAAAATAAACATGCCAAAGCAGATCGCTTTCTAGGGCAGCCTTCGCCGACTTGGCGCCCCATTTAGAAGTTCTGGACTACAGCAGGCTTCCTCAACCTCAGCCCTCCAGATGTTTTGAGACTACAATTCCCATCATCCCTGACCACTGGTCCTGTTAGCTAAGGATCATGGGAGTTGTAGGCCAAAAACATCTGGAGGGCCGAGGTTCAGGAAGCCTGGACTACAACTCCCTCCCATCATCCCTGGCCATGCTGGCTGGGGCTGATGGGATTTGTAGTCCAAAACATCTGGAGGGCAGCCAGTTGGTGAAGGCTGTTCTAAGTCATCAGTTTCCAATGCAAACTGAACATTTTCTGATGCAGTTTCCCTCCAAAAAAACCCTTCACTGCCCCCACCTTACAAGTACAGTGGTACCTCGGGTTACATACGCTTCGGGTTACATACGATTCAGGTTAGACTCCACTAACCCAGAAATAGTACCTCGAGTTAAGAACTTTGCTTCAGGATGAGAACAGAAATTGTGCTCCGGCGGCGTGGAAGCAGCAGGAGGCCCCATTAGCTAAAGTGGTGCTTCAAGTTAAAAACAGTTTCAGGTTAAGAACGAACCTCCGGAGCGAATTAAGTACTTAACCCGAGGTACCACTGTATCTGTAACTCTGGCCAACTCACTGGATCTACTCACTAAGTCACACAACTATTTTGACAAGAGGGTGAATCGCTTAACTGTCGGGTCCTTTACCTTTACCTTTTATGTATACCGATGCCCCAATTCGCTTCCTTATTGTGCAACAACTGACTTTCTGCCATGTGCAGGAAGTCTCTTGACAGTTATCATGACAGTCACTTGCTACCTGTTCATTTAAAACTGGAATTACCAAGGACTGAATCAGGGACCTTCCTGCATGCAATGTTCTGGAGTTTCTCCGGTGTGACACACTGCTGTTTTCCCTTCCCAGAAGGTGGTTAACAGTTAGAAATATATGCAAAAAGGTAGCTTCACCTGGCTGCCAAATCAGCCAAGTGCAGAAGGAGGAGATCTTAACAAAGAGATGTCCCATTGCCTCCCCCACCCACCCAACACCTGTACTTTTTGACATCACTGACACAGCTATATGTGGGTGGGCAGGCTATTTTAAAATGTTTTTGTTTTTTTAAGACTACTAATCTGTGTGAGTTTCTTTGCAGGGAAACGAGGAAGGCAATGGCCTTCTCATTTTTATGTACCACATAATAAATATTTGTTCTTGCTACATTGTTGTTCTTGTTGTTGTTAATGCATCTTCTTCTATATGGCTTTTGGGATTTTTTTGACTGTACCAAAACCAATTTTGGTAAAAGCTATCACAGTGGTACCTCGGGTTAAGTACTTAATTCGTTCCGGAGGTCCATTCTTAACCTGAAACTGTTCTTAACCTGAAGCACCACTTTAGCTAATGGGGCCTCCTGCTGCCGCCGCGCGGCCGGAGCACGATTTCTGTTCTTATCCTGAAGCATAGTTCTTAACCTGAAGCACTATTTCTGGGCAAGCGGAGTCTGTAACCTGAAGCGTATGTAACCTGAGGTACCACTGTAAAGGGAAATTTGCAAATATTTAAAAAGAAACCATTTGCCACCAAACATGGGCATCCAAAAATCTCCTCTCAGATTTTGCGTTCAACATGCCACCCCACAAGCCCAGACAGTATGTCTGTGAAAAGCTAAACATTGGCTATGCTAAAAATGGGGAAGCCACACTTGCCCACTGCAGAATTTAAAAAAGTGAGTTCTTCCCCCTTGTACCAGTTAGCCAGCCATGAATGTGTCAACTGATTCTTCCTGGCTTGCACAGAAGAGAGGGTTCAAACCTATCCTGTTATAAGGTCCTCAAGGACAAAAGCTTGTTCTTGTGTTCTCGCTCTCTCTTCAGCCGTCTGTAAATAGCCATCCATGTACAGCACTGCTGTGATATTAGCAAATATTCAAGACAGAAGCTGCTATTTATATATATGATGTGAACACACATAACAGGTTAATTTCAAACAACACCAGGGAGTCGTTTGCAGATGTAAATCACATGCTTCACAGATACTAATTAAGCATTCCCACTTGGGTGCAAGACACAGATCTAACTGTGCATTTTTGGAGTTGATCATTAACCTAGTTTCCCCCTAGTCTTCTCTTACCACCCGCCCCCCCCCAATCCCTTTTTAAATCAAACACAAAAGCCCTGCTGGGGAAAGGCAGAGCTGCTTGAAGAGGGATACAGTTCAATAATACAGGCCCAGTTAGCCAAGCCAGGGTTGGCATTTTAAAAGCAGAAAAGAGAACATGCTCTTCATGGGCATTTGATTTTGTCCTTTCAAAACCTGAAATTCCTGGAGGAGCCTTGGCTCTTCGCAAGGGGAGTCGCTGCTGCTATCTTTGGATTGTAAGCCTGGAAACAAGAGGGGAGGGAGGAAACTTTGGCTGGGAAATCTAACATTCATTAAAAGTGACCTTGGCTGAGAGCAACTCCTGCCCAGCTGAACACAACAGAGTTAACCACCGAGGTGCAGCAAACCACTCAGATATGTGCAGAAGAATACAGTGGTACCTCGGGTTAAGTACTTAATTCGTTCCGGAGGTCCATACTTAACCTGAAACTGTTCTTAACCTAAAGCACCACTTTAGCTAATGGGGCCTCCGCTGCTACTGTGCCGCCGGAGCAATTTCTGTTCTCAACCTGAAGCAAAGTTCTTAACCTGAAGCACTATTTCTGGGTTAGCGGAGTCTGTAACCTGAAGCGTATGTAACCTGAAGCGTATGTAACCTGAGGTACCACTGTACACCAAAGCACTTGGCTACCAGCTGGAAAACCAATTCTATGGCATCTGTGGTTAAGTGCCGCAAGAGACACCTTAGTGGCCTAAAGGTTAATCTCCAACACTAAAATCAGCTAGCACTGAATGTAAGGGTTGAATTGGCTCGGACTGTTAAGGAGGAGAATATTTGAGAGACAGAAACAATATAAAACCGTCAAGGCATGTTTAGAATTCGCTACCCAAGATCGCAGCCACTACTGCATGGATCTTCAAAGTGCTTGTTGTTGTTGTTTAGTCATTTAGTCGTGTCCGACTCTTCGTGACCCCACGGACCAGAGCACGCCAGGCACTCCTGTCTTCCGCTACCTCCCGCAGTTTGGTCAAACTCATGCTGGTAGCTTCGAGAACAGTGTCCAACCATCTCGTCCTCTGTCGTCCCCTTCTCCTTGTGCCCTCCATCTTTCCCAACATCAGGGTCTTTTCCAGGGAGTCTTCCCTTCTCATGAGGTGGCCAAAGTATTGGAGCCTCAGCTTCAGGATCTGTCCTTCCAGTGAGCACTCAGGGTTGATTTCCTTCAGAAGGGATAGGTTTGATCTTCTTGCAGTCCATTGGACTCTCAAGAGTCTCCTCCAGCACCATAGTTCAAAAGCATCAATTGTGCTAGGCCCCGGGTTACCTGGACACCCATTATATTTTGATGCCAGAATGTAAGAAGCTGAAACGTTTTTCAGCCTTGTGCACAAACCTGGCATCTTAACCTTTTGGAAGGCTTTCCTGGCCAAGGGGATTAAAAAGCAAGTCACTAGGTGCTCCATCGGCAGAACATTAAGACTCTTACTACAACTCCCAGCAGTCTGGGGTGATGGGAGTCCACAACATCTGAAGGGGACCACGCTGGCTACCCCTGGCCTAAATTTCAGTTCTTTTTTTCTGTCCCCTATAAACAAGGACTACAGAAAGAGAGAAATAGCCAAGACTGGAAAAGTTAAGTGGGTGGGTTAGAAAAAAAGAACACAGCATGGGTTCTAAGACACGGAAGGCACTTTGCTATAAAATTCCTCACTTTCCATGTACTTGTAAAATGTTTTTAGAAAGTTGTCTCACAGCCTTGTTCCACATTTGTTATCCACATCTAGCCCTCTTTTGCTTCTTTATTTATACCAGTACACAGACTGGCGCCAAGCGATCTAAAAAGCTTGATAGCAAGTTTTCAAAGCTGTCACGTCCTCTGGGCTCAAGGAGAGAGATTTCGCCACCTTTTCTGCCCTCTGTTAGCACATTTTCTCTTTAACTCTGAGCAACGCTCTGCTGCCAAGACCCAGATTCTGCAGAAGAGAGGAGGGAGGGATTGTGAACCGTGTGGCTTCGGGGTTGCTCAAGAAATAAGTTACAACTGGCCGGATTGGAAAGGTCTCCTGTCCCATGCCACAGAGAGGCAGCAATGCTACCAGCAGAGAATATTTCTAGTATGCATACAGCACCACAAACCTGGCTAAAATATATAAAGGCTGCAATCTGGGCCTGGGAAAACACTCCACAGGGCAGTTCCAAAAGTGGGAGTCCTGTAGCTGCAGGTATCAGGGGTGTGGGGGAAAAGTGAGGCATAAACCTCCCAAAACAAGGGCCCTACAAAACTTGCTTAAGTTGAAAGCATGCACCAAGATTTGAAAAGCCACTGGGCCAGGGAAGGTCACTGGCATGAAGAAGGACTAACGTTATCTCCATATGTATCCCTTTAGCACTTCTGAACAGCCTTCTGAGAGCCACATGTGAGCAGAGCAATACAGTGGTACCTCGGGTTACATGCGCTTCAGGTTACAGACTCTGCTAACCCAGAAATAGTACCTCGGGTTAAGAACTTTGCTTCAGGATGAGATCAGAAATCGTGCAGCAGCGGTGCAGCGGCCCCATTAGCTAAAGTGGTGCTTCAGGTTTAAGAACAGTTTCAGGTTAAGAATAGACCTCCAGAACAAATCAAGTTCTTAACCCGAGGTACCACTGTACATGTAGTTCTTCCTTTGTACAGGGACTGTTGATGTAGCTTCTTTTCTTTATTTTTAATGCAATTTAAAATCCAAATAAGTCAATTACTTTTTTAAAAAATGCATTTCCTTCCCTTAAAAACTACCCAGCCTAAGCCTTGATAACGATCGTTTGCTAAGACAGCAGAAAGTGTTTCATGAGCCAGCGAAACCAGGCTTTGGTTGTTAAAATGGAAAGCTATCATTTGTATTCTGAAATCAGGCAGCAACACAAGAGCTTCACTTCCTGCCTCAGCCAGAGCAAACCACAGACCTTATCACACCAAAGCAAGAGTTCTCTTTCCTATTTTTCTCTGGGGCTCTGCTTAACGTGGCCTGAAGACGCTGTTCCACTTCCTCATGCAGTGTGAAAACAGGAAAGAAAACAGGAAATGCACAGCTGAACAGGGTGTCATCCATTTAATAAGGCCTGGACAAAAAAACCCATCTCCGTGAGGAACGTGACTCGCATTAGGCTTTATTTTGTGTCTTTTTGGGCCTATAGGGTCACCAAGATGCAACAGGAACTCCCCCAAAGCAAAAACAGAAGCAGGCTTTAGTCTACGCTGGGTGATCCAACATTCAGCCCTTGGTAGATGGCGGGAAGAGGGGGGTTTGCAGACAGCACTTTCCCACAGCGGCTGAGGGAGCGATCCTGTGCCACGCTGCTTTGGGCTCCCACTGGCAGCGTCAGTGGCATGGCTGTTCCAGAGCCGCCTCCATCTGCAGCTCGATGCCCACTCGCCCACTCTCACCTGGCGGAGCGAAGGTGAGCCACATCTTCCTTCTTGGCCACCCCGACACACTGCCCTGGGAGCTCTTCGTCCAGCGGCAAACCGAGAAGAGCCGGGCCCTCCAGGTGCAGGTGGGCGCCAGAGTTAGAAACCCAGCTGCAGTGGTACCTCCGGTTACAAACTCAATTCATTCTGGAGGTCCGTTCTTAAACTGAAACTGTTCTTAACGTGAGGCACGCTTCCGCTAATGGGGCCTCCCACTGCTGCCGCACAGCCGGCGCGTGACTTCCGCTCACATCCCGGGGCAAAGTTCGCAACTAGGGGCTCCTGGGTTAGTGGAGCTTGTTACCAGAAGCATTCATAAGGAGGACGGTACGTAACCCAAGGTTCCACCGTATATAACCAAATGGCGACTTAAACCTAGGTTACAATCGTCAAAATGGACTGTCTAGGCCAGGGGTCTGCAAACTTTTTCAGCAAGGGGCCGGTCCACAGACCTTATGGGGAGCCAGACTATATTTTGGAGAGAGAAAATGAACGAATTCCTATGCCGCACAAATAAGCCAGAGATGCATTTTAAATAAAAGGACACATTTTACTCATGTAAAAACACTCTTGATTCCCGGACTGTCCGGGGGCCGGATTTAGAAGGCAATTAGGCCGGATCCGGCCCCCAGGCCTTAGTTTGCCTACCCATGGTCTAGGCGCCTTTCCCCCTTTATTTTCAAGGAACTTGAAAGTTCCTGTTGTTGTTGTTATTTGCTTGGAAGTAAGAACCGCTGCATCCAGAGGGGCTTTCTTATCCTTAAAAAAGTTTGCCTAGGATTGCAGCCCGTGCAGCAGTGCCATCCAGCCAGATGGAGATGTCAGTTGCCAACCTGACATTCAGAGATCTCCATATGGTTGCAACTGGGCAACACAGGATTGTATGCCTGGCAAATTTTCAGCACTGGCCCCACAACTCTGTGAACTTTTCTTCTTCTTCACGGGCTGCATTTATTTACTGGCTTCACCAAAGCCTTGAATCATTTTGACTGGAAGCCGTCTAAAGTAATTTATTATTGGTAATATTTATTTATACCTCATCTTTTTATATCCTGACAGGAGCTCAATGTCTGTGTTATTAATTTTGCTAAATAAATAAGTATATTAAATCTATTAATTGTGCATTTAATTACACATATTCTATTAAACATATTGTGTATATTAAATAATATTAGCTATACTGTGAACACTTTGATTCACGATATGGAAATTTAATTCAGCGTGTGGCTCGTGGGTTCTGTGTGAAAGTACTGCTGTGGCCCACTTGGTCTGAGAGGTTGAACCGCCTGGCCTGAAACAATCCATTTTCCCAAGCTGTCAGAAACTTTATTAGTCAGGCTATTAATAAACGATGAGCTGTGGGGGTAGGTGGCTTATCTTGACAGATCACTTTATTCCTAACATGGATAATTCATAGAAGCCGCAACTTCTTGGGGGCACTGGCGGCAAGGAAAGCGCCAGCAAACCTTCAGCTATCGTATTTCTTTTTAATTAAGAAATAAAAGGTTTCCAAGGGACAAAAGCAGCGCTCTTCAATGACGGCGTAGATGTGAAGTAGACAACAGCTTGTGAGAGAACAAGCACTACATGGCCTCCCTCAGCTGGGGCCAATGATATCCCCCCTCCTCAATGTAGAATCACCAAGTCAGTTCACGTTATCAAGTTATTTCAGGCTATATTGCAGATATTGTCATGGAACACAGGTTATGCATGAACTATCCAATGTTAAATCAACACAGGTGTGCCCTGAGAAGATCTGGAATAAAGTGTTCAAATCATGAAAACATATGGACTGCCTATTTTATTCTAGCCTGCTGTTCCAATAGTAGCCTGCTCCCAGCAGTACACAGCTGAAGAACGATGGAGCTAATGGAGTCCTATTAGTTCCTAGTATCAAAAGTATTCAGAACAAGGGAGGTTTCCATTTTAGCAAATAGCCTCTGACAGATCTATTCCTCTGTGAATTTGGAAGTTCATTTTTTAAAGGAACTTCCAGCGATATTCTTCATCGGCAACTGAATCTACTGCCAATCATTTTCACTGGTGGGTTCATAGCAGATAAATTCTTTTTGCTTTGCTACACCATTCATAATCGTCAAGCATAACTCCTCAGGATTCACTACCCCCCAAAAAAGAAGTCCCAAATGCTTATGCCTTCCATCATAAGGAAAATGCCCAATAAATATTACTAATTTATTATGGCGTGCTCTGGTCCATGGGGTCACGAAGAGTTGGACACGACTAAACGACTAAACAACAACAAATTATTATACAGGCAAACTCCCTATTTACGCAGGGTAAATGTTCTGAGGCATTTAAGTGAAATTGCATATACTGTATTGGGAACAAGATCGAAAAAGCCTGCAAACAGCACAACCGCTCCCTCCAAACCTCATCACTCAAACTCCAAATCTCCACAGGCCTCAAAGGTCGGTGCAAGGGCTCCCAAGATTGTTTTCGTGCTTTTTCAGAGCCATTTTTGCCACTTTTCGTGCCACTTCCGGGTTTGTGGCAATGCACGTATGCCTTGAACGCATGTAAACGGGGAGTTTCCACTGGGTGCTTTTAAAGTGTTTAAAGTGGGATGTGTACACTGTGTCAGTAATATAGATAAACGATCAATCTGCAAGTTACTTATCAGTATTATCACCCACAAATTAAAAGAAAGGGGCAGAGCACACACAAACACACTCAAGGCTGCCTAACGAGCTCAGAACCAAGCAGAAATTTGAACCCAGGGTTTCTGGTCCAGACCAGTGTCTCTTTCTTTTGACCATATGTATACTATATCAGGCACCTCCAACAGGTTGATCGCAATCAGCTGGTAGATCACTTCACATTTGTAGTCGATCGCGGTCTAGCAATGTTGCCTCCTCTCGCCCCCTGCGCTAGGGGTATCCGTTGGCTCCCCCCCCCCAAAAAAAGCTCTATAACTCTGGCTTCCCCTTGAAAAAAAATGGGCAGATCACTGCCAGTTTTTTTCTTCTGGGAGTAGATCGCACTCTCTTGGGAGCTGGACGTGCCTGTACTATATCATCAAAGAGATGTCATATAGAAATCTCTGCCTCCTCAAATTCTTCATATCATGGCACCTTAAGCTGCTCACTTGCTCCTGGATTCCAAAACCCTACCTCTAGGCCTTCAAAAGTTATTGCAATCTCTCCACCCCCCCAAAAAACACACATTAGAGCTCATTTCTGAGGATCACAGGAGAACCAAGTCCCCCATATCCTATGTCAGGCACCCCCAAACTCGGCCCTCCAGATGTTTTGGGACTACAACTCCCATCATCCCTAGCTAACAGGACCAGCAGTCAGGGATGATGGGAATTGTAGTCCCAAAACATCTGGAGGGCCGAGTTTGGGGGAGCCTGCCCTACATATTCCCATTCACTTCCTGTGCCCCAAATCTCGTAACTGAGGCTTGAGTTTTGGTATTCTCGTTCAATTTAAGATACAAAATTTTCTAGTTTGATTAACACAGACCCTTAATGCTGGTAAAAGACTCTAGTCCAAACCTTTGGCAATCCAGGAAATCTACCACTACAACTCTCTTGCTGGGTTGCCATCTCATCTCTGCTTAAAAACCTCCAACGAAGAGACTCCACCACCTTCCAAGGCAGTCTATTCAACTACCCAATGGCTTGTACCGCCAGAAAATTCTTCTTAATGTTGAGTCTTAATAATAATATAATAATAATTTATTATTTATACCCCGCCCATCTGGCTGAGTTTCCCCAGCCACTCTGGGTGGCTCCCAATCGAGTGTTAAAAACAATACAGCATTAAATATTAAAAACTTCCCTAAACAGGGCTGCCTTCAGATGTCTTTTAAAGATAAGATAGCTGCTTATTTCCTTCACATCTGAAGGGAGGGCGTTCCACAGGGCAGGTGCCACTACTGAGAAGGCCCTCTGTCTGGTTCCCTGCAACCTCACTTCTCGCGATGAGGGAACTGCCAGAAGGCCCTCGGAGCTGGACCTCAGTGTCCGGGCTGAACGATGGGGGTGGAGACGCTCCTTCAGGTATACTGGACCGAGGCCATTTAGGGCTTTCAAGGTCTGCACCAACACTTTGAATTGTGCTCGGAAACATACTGGGAGCCAATGCAGATCTCTCAGGACCAGTCAAAATCCCCTAACTTGTGAGTTCTGGTCATTCCCTGTAAAGCAACCGAAAAACCACAAATCTGCTGCATCATCTGTGTGGAATCCCTTTAAACGTACATACATCAGAGTAAGGACCCTTTTAATTCAGTATCATGTGGAAAACCATCTTGGCTGTGAGACCTTAGGGTCTGCTCCTGTCCTGCAGGCCTTTTTCCCTTGGCCTGGAAGGGCAGGACTCTGACTGAATCCAGCTACAAAAGCTGATGCTGAAAAGACTCTTGGGTTGGAGTGTTGAAGTTTGTGGGTTTTTCTAATCTTTATTGCAGATATTGTTGTGATTTTTGTGCAAACTGTTCAGTTTAACTGCATATTTTAATGACTACTTTTATTACATTGTAGTTGTTTATTTTCATGTTGCAAGTTGACTTGAGCGTGGTATGAGCCGTGGAAAGGTGGCTTACACATAAAATTATGTATGTATGATTTGGCAATATTTGTTTTGTGTGTCTTACAAATAAACACACCTGCTTTCCAAAAGGAATCGCAACTTTGTATCCAAATTAGCATTAGCCACTTGCTCTGCTAATACAAGGATTTCTGCATGTAAAACAGAACTTCCCATACTTCCTTCCCCCC
>JAXCMG010010009.1:0-10628 GCA_034642415.1 Podarcis siculus
GGTAGAACCGCAGCGGTAACAACGGCGAACAGCAAACGCAGCCTTTTCGCCAGCCGTAGCTCGGGTACGTTGTTTTGGCTGCTTCTCCTCAGAAATGCTGCCTGCCTTCCTCACAAGCCTATCACTTGACAAAGCACTTGCAGCCGACAACTCCTTGCCATCACGCCTCTGCCATTCCTCCAGCAGCCTGCCAGTGACACAATCCAGAGTCAGATCTTCACAAGATTGTCCCAGCTATCAGGGAGGGAACTTAGAATATTGCAGACCTTTTCCTCCTCTGGAAGATTACAGCCTCTCTCCTGATGTGCCACAAACTTCAGCTGCAAATCGTGGAGATGGTCTTGCATTGTAACTCCTGGTTACTCCCAGACTTGTACAGAGCCTTCCGGATAGACAGCTTCAAACTAGCCGTCTCCCGAATGTGGAGATTTCTCAGCGCCAACCACACATCTTGCGCAGAATTGAGCCCACGCACATGTGGCAGCTGCAAATCATCCAGTCCCAGGATTAATGTGGCTTTTGCTCTTTGGTCTTTGTCTCTATCTTCAGCATCAGGCTTCAAAGGCGGTCTGTCCACCGACTCCCAGAGAAACTCTCTCTGCAACGTAGCCTGCATGCGTTGAGACCATAGCAAATAGTTGTGGTTGTTGAGCCGTTCAAATGGCATCACAAATGGAAAAGCCATTGCTTCTGAGCAGTGTTCCACAACAAACAGGAACCAGCAGCTCACAGCTTACAACTCCAAAGAGCGATCCACAACATCCAGCTTCCAAACACTCCAGCTGGTGTCTGTCTTTAGCAGCTCCAGACATCCACACACCCAGGACATGCAGGTCTTGCCTGGTCAGCTTCTGGTGTCGACACACACACGACACAGCTACCGCTGATCACCTCTGGCCAGTCCTCGCCAACTCCTACACTAGGAATCTGGGAGACTGATGACCCAGGCGTCCACTGCTTCAGAACTCGCTGCAACCAATCTGGGCCCATAACCTATTGGCAAAACCTATTTGGTGTTTCGCAACTTTCTGACTAGTTGCAGGACCTTAGCCAGACCTAGCAGAGTACACACAGAATCCACGGAAGCAATTGGCAACTTGGCTGCAGACAGGATAGACGAAGCAGGAACCAGGAACTTGTAGTTAGGTGTTTATTATATACAGTGGACTATTTACAGGAACAGAACACAGATCTTTTGCTAGCTCTCTCTGACATGACTCACAAATCCTACACTGACACACAGAACCACTGAACACTGAACTACTGAACTAACACATTCCAGTTAGTAGGCCATTAATTATCACTCCCTTGAGAGAGCTTGACCAATCAGGGAGCTGTCTCCATGCCTCTGTTATCACCAGGCAGACTTACTCCTTCAGATTGTCTTCTGGCTGTCTGCCAAACCTTAATTGACTCTGTCTGTGTAGCTGCATGTACAGTTTCTCAACACTCCAGGCAGTGAGTCGACCCAAAAGTCAGGGACCACTGGTGCCACGACACCACTGGGTCATGCAAGGCCAACCAACTCATCCCCAGAATCACCTGCTAAGGTGATCACATGAAAGGCGATGGTCTCAGAGTGCGTGGAGATCCACATTCTCATGGGAGGGGTTGGAAGCGTGACCTCCCCCCCCCAATAACTCCCTCCCATCAATTGTGGTAATTTACAGGGGGAAGTCCAGTGGCAGCAGGTTCAGCAGGTGCAGCTGGTGCTGCGCAGCAAAGTCCGTACTAAAAAAATTGGTACTGGCTCCCAAGTCAATTAAAGCGGGGACCTCCATTGCATGGCCATTGGGGAGCTCCAGCAGCACCCTGACCTCTATGCCTGCTTTGGGGTGAGCTGGTCGGGGCTCTTCCCTGTTGCTCCTGCCTGGCTGTTGCCCCGGTTTACCACCAGCTAGGCCTTCCAGTTACCCTGTTCCTTGGCCCCTTCCTCCTCCTCCTCCTGTGGAGTGGCCCCAACCATCCCTTGCCACGCTCGACGTTGTGGACAAACCCTAGCAAAGTGCCCTGGTTTCTGGCAAAGGAAACACTTCTTGGCTGCTTTCCAGTCCTTTCCCTCCTTTATCTCCGGCTGTTCAACTTTTGAATGCTCCCGCGCGCAGGCTGAGTCGATTTCCATCGGCTCTGGCTGAGCACGACCTTGAGAAACCCCTGCTGGCATCTCTGGAATGCGGTTGCCATGGAAACGCTCCCCTCTGCTCTTCCTTCTCTCCAGCACACGGGTTTCCTGACGCACTCCCACGGCTAAGGCATATTTAGTTAATTTGTCCATATTCTTGGGTCTGGGCCCCCTTGAAAGCTCATCCTTCACATCTGAATTCAGTCCTGCCTTTAAAAGAGCCTAAACTGGTTCAGAGCTTAGATCCCAGCCCAACTTGTGCACAAGCATCGCAAATTGCGACCAGTAACTGCAGACAGTCAAACTGCCTTGTTTCAAAGTCAGTAATTGCTGCTGAGTTACACCAGTCTGACTTTCATTAGAAAACATGGCATCCATAGCTTCATAACACTTCCCCAGGTGGTCCCAGAGTGCATCAATATCGGTGGCAATAAGGGGTCTAACCCATTCTCTAGCAGCACCCTCCAAGTGACTGACTACGAAAGCAATTCTCTGCGCATCGCTAGCAAATTCACTTCTTTGCAAATCCAGGGCATATCTAATCTCAGTCTTAAAACCCAAATACTCCTGGGGGTTGCCACTGAACCTGCTGACCAAAGAAGGTACCTTTCTCCCCACCGGAACGATCCTGCTCTCTTGATCTTGACTCCTTCTCTCTTCCAGGCGAATTCTCAATTCCTGCGCGTGCTTTTCCAGCTCCTCATTTCGCTTCTTCAAAGCTGCAAACTGTCTCTTTGCTTCCTCATCCATCACGCTGCTGTCTCTCTCCCTCGCAAGCAGCCCGCAGTGACTTCCGGATTGCTGTCATAGTGATTAATGACTGCTTGCGGAGATAACAGTTCGGAACTCCAGCCTGTCTTTTACAGGATTTATTGAGTGCAAAGTACAGTGCAGAGGTTTCAAAAGTATGTCTGCCTCAATCGCTAACAGAATCCGGAAGTACTCCACGCCTGTTCCCCCTCCAGCAGAGAAACCCTGGAAGCCCCCCCTTCTTTTCTTCTCCTTACGTGGAAAACTAAGCGACGCAGACTGCTCCTTTCTCTCTCTGGTGGCAGCCTTTGGGTTCCTTCCTCTCTCATCTTCCGTGTCTCCTGCCTGCCTCTCCTCCCCCGACTCTGACAAAGTACAGCTGCTCAGCAGAGGAGGAGGCTCTCTGTAAATTCCTGTCTCTCCCCCCCCCCCCGCAAACCGATTCCTGGCAGCCATTTTTTCCGTTAAAGAAAGAATTTGAATCCTGAGTAAAGGAAAAAGAGACTAATTCAAGTTAAATATTTGGAACGAAAGGGATTCTAAAATTGGAGGTCGATCCCTTTCTGCTGTTTTAAAAGTGAAAGTAGTTACCGCTGACCGAAGCTGTAAACGGGAAAAACGGTCAGAAAACTTACAAGCAGACTTAAAATCCCCCTTCTAGCAGGGGGAGGGGGGGATAACTTTATTTTTACAAGAAAACCCTGCATGCCGGTGATCTGAGCTTAAAAAGACTCTTTCTTCTTGAAGCGGACCTCCCGGTGGGGAAAAGCTAGACTCCATTGTGACGTCACAAAGGAAAACGAAATCTTCAACTTTTGCTTCCCCTTTTGGTTGATACAAAGTATCCTGAAGCTGCCTGAACTGGTTTCTATGTTGTAAAAAAGTATCTTTCACCCTCAGACCATTTAAAAAAGTCTAAAGTGAATGTCAAGAGTATTTAGCAAATTGTTTTACAAGTTAAAAGGAAAAGGGGAGCTGCTGAACTGCCTGCAGCTGGCTGTGGTGGGAATCTATTGTTTTCTCCTTTCTCTCTGACTGTGGGACTGACCTTGAAATTCTTGTGCAATTATGAATGGAGAGAAAGGAGGGAAGAGCACAAGATGGGCCTCTAGAGTTGCATCCTTTGAGGAAAATGTGATGCAATTATTGACGGAAATTTAAGAGGAGGTGAAAGGAAATCAGCAGCATATTGAAAAACTGAGTAATGACTTTGGTGACTTGAGAGCTGAGCTGAAAGAGGTTAAAACTGAGGTCACAGGTCATGAGACAAGACTGACGCAACTTGAGTCAGTCAGAGTACCGGACCAGTGGCGTAGCGTGGGGGGTGCAAGGGGGGCCGGCCGCACCGGGCGCAACATCTGGGGTTAGGGCAAATCCACGGGTTAGGGGGCGCAAACCCACGGGTTAGGGGGCGCAAATTACTTGCCTTGCCCCGGGTGCTGA
Organism: Podarcis siculus; assembly: GCA_034642415.1. Lineage (NCBI taxonomy): Eukaryota > Metazoa > Chordata > Lepidosauria > Squamata > Lacertidae > Podarcis > Podarcis siculus. Next base: position 4,316 of record JAXCMG010010009.1, read on the forward strand.
CAACCCACGCTACGCCACTGTACCGGACGTTGAGAGATTGCAGTATGAAAATTCTAATGCTATTGCTTTTTTTCAGATGAGGGAATGGGAAACCCAGTTGAGATTGAGAGGGGTACCCCAACAGGAACAGGATAATCTCAAAGGTTGGTTAATTGATCAATTTGTTGTGTGCTGGGATCTCCATAAAGACGAATTAAATTCTTGGATCGAAAAGGCCTACACATTTGGTCCGAAAAAAGACTCTAAAATTACTCACGACTGTACTCATGACTTGGTCTTTAGGACCAAGGAACAAAGAGACACTATTTTGGGCCTTCACTATAACAACAGTTTAAAGATTCAAGACAAACCAATTGTCCTGTTCAAGGAGATCTCAAAACATTTTTTAAATTTGAGAAGTAATTACGCAGATTTTGCAGGCACCCTAAGAAGGAAAAACATTTTCTTCAGGTGGGAATTTCCGGAAGGTCTTTCCTTCAAATCTGAAGAAAGAAAACAAAGAATTAAGTCTGCTGGAGAAAAGGATAGGTTTTTGGAAAAGCACGCAGCACAACTTGGATTGGAAAGTCCACAGCCTCCTGGGGCTGGGGCTGGGGCTGGGGCAGCGGCCCCCTAATATAAAAAGATGGCTTTGAGAATTTACTCCTGGAATGTTAATGGTCTAAATTCTCATTGAAAAAGAAATCAGATTTATCATGTGTTAGCAAAACAGAATTTGGACATAATTTGCTTACAAGAAACTCATGTCATCAGATTACACAGGAAAATCCTTCAGAATAAAAAACTTGGATAGGAATTCATATCGTCAGACAAAGTTAAAAAAAGAGGAGTGGTTTTTTATGTTAAAGAAAAATGGGAACCAAAATTGACATTTAAAGACGAGGATGGAAGATACATTGCGGTTGAGATTAATGCACAGGGTGAAAAATACCTGTCAGAGCTGCCCAAGGTCCCAGCTCACAGAGGACCAACGCCAGTTCTTGTTATATACAAAAGTCTTTATTAAGGTTCAGTTTCGATTCCAAAGCCGCGGCGCGCAGCTCTACGTCTCAACGCTAGACCGCTGAAGCTCCGTCTGACTCTCCTCCCCCAGACACCAGTTTAAGACTCTAGCCTTGCTCCACCTCTTCCTTTGCTCCTTCCTCCTCTGGGTCCGCCTGTCCGCTGGGGTTTGGCCCTTTCTGGACTCTTCTGACGCTGAGTCCCCTGATTCTTCCCCCTCCCTCCGGCGGGCTTTAGGACCTGGTTCCCCATCCGGGTTTCCTGCTGTCCCGCGCGCCTGTACATTTGAACTTGGCGCGCGCGCCCAGCCGGCGACCTTTACACTGCTCCTGTCACTGCTTCCCCCTTCGGGGGGGCTAGCTGGGCTCCCTGCTGGAGGAGACGTTGGCCCTGATGCGTGGGACTCTTCCCCCCCACTACGCTCTGGTGGGGAAGCTGGTCCTGATCTCCAGCTGCTGCTTTGGGAGTCCCCGCTGACCTCTTGTTTCTGGTGCGACCCCCCTGGGACCCCCCTTGCCCTGGCCATAGGCGCCCCCTTCTGGGAATCTTCTGATTCGCTGGAGAAGCTCATGGAATCTCTCAGTTCACTGTCATACTCCCCTACACTTCCCTCAGATTCTTCCCCTTCGCTCTCCATTCCTTCTCTTCCCTGTGCCTCTGCTCCTGAGCCCCTGACAATACCTTTTGTCGGGAATTTATGCACCAAATGATGGCAAAGCAGAATTTTTTAAGAATCTGGAAACAAGACTTCTGGAATATTTGGATTACAAACTTATCTTAATGGCAGACCTGAATGGAGTTGCATCAACATTAATGGCAGAAAATAATGAACTCTGGCAGACTACCAAATACTTTTTTTGCTATGATAGAGAAATTTGACCTGTCAGACATATGGAGAATCAGAACTCCAGCTGAAAAAGACTTCACATTCTATCCAGCTGCAAAGTGGACATTTTCTAGAATTGATTATTTATGGCTACCCAGAGACTTGGTTCCTAGAGTAACTAAAACGGAAAATTGCCCTAAAACTTGCTCAGACCACAATGCAGTGTCTATGGAAATGAAATTATCTCTACAGGGATCCTTCAGATGGAGAATCAATGATGATTTGCTGAGGAATGAGCAAACAATAAACAAGGCCCAAAAGACTCTAAAAGATTATTTTGAGATAAATATGAATTCTGGATTGCAAACAAGAGTCGTTTGGGACGCAAGTAAGGTAGTAATGAGAGGATTCCGCATACAACAAAATTCAATCAAGAGAAAGATACAGAACAAAAAGAAAGATAAGATTTTGGACCAACTAAAAGACAAGGAGAAGAACTTGAGAAGTAATCCAAAAAACTTGCAGATACAAAAGTAAATTCAAGCTTTGAAGTTGGAATATAAACGGCGGAAATTCCCCGGAAAAAAGAAGGAAGATATTTCACATATTGAAGAAAGAACAATTGGATATTATTTGTTTACAAGAAACTCATGTGACCAGGCTCCACAGGAAAGTTTTAGTTAACAAAAGACTAGGCCAAGAATTTATCTGATCAGACAAGGTCAAGAAAAGAGGTGTGGCGATATATGCTAAGGAGAGCCTGGCACCAAAATTTTTATTCAAGGATGAACAAGGAAGAATTCTGGCAATCGAAATTCAGACACAAGGAGAAAAAATTTTGATATTAGGAATATATGCACCAAACGATGGGAAATCAGAATTTTTTAAGAAGCTGCATGAGATCTTGCTGGACTACATGGACTATACAAACATCATAATGATGGGAGATATGAACGGAGTGGTGTCTACACATATGGATAAGTCTCAAAATCAAAATTTAACATCAGATGGCAGACTGCCTAAAACTTTTTTTGAACTGATTGACAATTTGGATCTGATTGATATATGGAGGACAAAGAACCCCCTAGGTAAAGAAGGAACTTTCTTCTCTGAGGCCCACCTGTCATGGACAAGGATCGACCAAATATGGACATCTAGAGGGCTGGCACCTAAGACCAGAAAGGTGGAAATCTGCCCAAAAACATGCTCCGACCACAACGCCTTGAAATTAGAATTCAGGCTTACTCAAACCGGTTCCTTCAGATGGAGAATGAATGACACCTTACTAAGAGATCAAGAGATTGTGAAAAAGGCCCAAAAAACGTTAAAGGACTATTTTGAGATAAATTTGAACACTACAGTAGAAAAAAGAACGATCTGGGATGCTAGCAAAGCCGTTATGAGATGGTTTCTGATACAACAAAATACAATTAAGAAAAAACTCTGGAATGGTAAGAAGGAGAAAATATTGGAGAAAATAAGAGAAGGAGAGAAAAAACTGAGAACCAAACCAAAGTCAAAGGAGGTGCTGAGAGAAATCAAATTCCATCAAGCACAATATTCTAAATTGATAAATCAAGAGATCGAATGGAAAATTAAACAGATGAAGCAAAGATCCTTTGAATCAGCAAATAAATGTGGAAAGCTGCTAGCTTGGCAGCTGAAAAAAAGACAAAAGTTAATTACAGTTACAAATCTAGAGATTGAAGGAAGAACGGTTCAGAAACCAGAAGAAATTAGGAAGTGCTTCCACAGATATTTTAAAGAACTTTATGCACAGGGGCCTCAGAAAGAATTTGAGATAAACCAATTCTTAAAGACAAATGGTTTATCAAAAATAACTCAAGATAAAAGATCAATCTTGAACTGTAAAATACCCCCACAGGAAATTGAAGGTGCCATTCAGAATATGCAACTAGGCAAATCTCCAGGCCCGGATGGGCTTACCTCCAAATACTATAAGACTTTGAAGTACTACTTGATACAACCCTTGATGGAGGTATGCAATCAGATCATGGATGGGAAGAGGGCACCAGAAACGTGGAAAGAAGCTTTCATTACATTGATACCTAAGTCAGAATCTGAAAAGACTCAACTTAAGAACTACCGTCCCATCTCACTCCTGAATGTGGATTACAAAATATTTGCAGACATTTTAGCAAGTAGACTTAAAAAGGTCTTAAATGAAGTAATTCACAAGGACCAAGCAGGCTTCCTCCCTGGTAGACATCTATATGAAAACACTAGAAACATCATTGACATTTTGGAACTTTTGCAAACCAACAGGAACACAAGGGCGGTGTTAATCTTCATTGATGCGGAGAAAGCATTTGACAATATTTCTTGGATGTTCATGAAGAAAAATTTGGAAGGGATGGGAGTGGGACGGGGGTTTGAAAATGGAATAGAAGCAATTTATTCAGAACAGAAAGCTAAATTAATAGTGAACAATGTGGTGACGGAGGAATTTAAAATTGAAAAAGGGACACGACAAGGGTGCCCTCTATCCCCTCTTTTATTTATTTCAGTCCTGGAGGTGCTACTGAACATGATTAGGGAGGACCGGTTGGTACAAGGGATAGAGGTCGGAGTGAAACAATATAAATTGAAAGCTTTTGCAGATGACCTGGTTTTGACATTACAGGAGCCAGAACCCAGTACAAAAAGAGTTCTAGAACTTATATCTGAGTTTGGTCGGGTTGCGGGATTTAAGCTGAACAAACAAAAAACTAAGGTTTTGACCAAAAATTTGACACCTATAGAAACAGAGGGGTTCCAGAGAGAAACAGAACTAAATGTGGTTAAAAAAGTGAAATACCTAGGGATCTATTTGTCTTCCAAAAACTTGAACTTATTTAAAGATAACTACGAAAAATGTTGGTCGGAAATTAAAAAGGATTTAGAAATCTGGTCAAGATTGAAACTTTCCTTGTTGGGTAGAATCGCAGCTATAAAAATGAATGTATTGCCGAAAATGTTATTTTTGTTTCAAACCCTACAGATCGTGGACAGAGTGGAATGTTTTGGAAAATGGCAGAAGGATATATCTAGGTTTGTCTGGCAGGGCAAAAAGCCCAGGATAAAGTTTAAAATACTAACTGACTCGAAAATAAGAGGGGGGTTTGCCCTGCCGGACTTGAGGTTATATTATGAATCTGCAGCCTTCTGCTGGTTGAAAGATTGGTTCCTGCTAGAAAACACTGATGTCCTAGATCTGGAAAGGTTTTGATAATGCTTTTGGTTGGCATGCATACTTATGGTACAACAAGGTTAAAGTTCATAAATTGTTCAAAAACCATATTGTCAGAAAAGCAATTTTTGCAGTCTGGATGAAATACAAAGACTTATTAGAGAGCAAAACCCCGAGGTGGATATCACCAGTAGAGGCCAAGGCTCGAAAAAGACCCAATATGGAGGCCTATTGGCCGAAATATTGGGAAATAATTGAAAAGATTGGAGACAATTGGAAGCTGCAGAGCCAGGACAAACTAAAAAATAAGGTGCGAGATTGGTTACATTATGCTCAAATTCAAGAGGTTTTTAAAATGGATAAAAAAGTTGGTTTCCAGGTGGAAAAATCGAAATTGGAGACAGAACTGTTAGAACCAAAAACAAAGATACTATCGAGAATGTATGACTTGCTGCTTAAGTGGAATACACAGGATGAGACAGTTAAATCTGCCATGATAAAATGGGCACAGGATGTTGGGCATAACATTATGTTTGAAGACTGCGAAAGGTTATGGAACACCGGAATGAAGTTTACGGCATGTAGTGCCTTGAAGGAAAATATTATGAAAATGATATACCGGTGGTACATGACCCCAGTCAAGTTAGCTAAGATATATCACCTGTCTGATAAAAAATGTTGGAAATGTAAGGAGGCAGAAGGGACATTTTTTCACCTCTGGTGGACCTGCCCAAAAGTGAAGGCCTTCTGGGAAATGATTTATAATGAACTGAAAAAGGTATTTAGGTATACCTTCCCTAAGAAACCAGAGGCCTTCCTGTTGGGCATGGTAGACCAGAAAGTGTCAAAGAAGGACAGAACTTTGTTTATGTATGCTAGCACAGCAGCAAGAATACTCATTGCAAAGAACTGGAAGACACAAGATCTACCCACGCTGGAGGAATGGCAGACGCAGTTGATGGACTATATGGAACTAGCCGAAATGACCGGCAGAATCCGAGATTTGGACGAAGAATCAGTTGAGGCGGATTGGAAAAAATTTAAAGACTATCTGCAAAAATATTATAAGCTGTATGAATCCTAAGACAGTGCATGATTAGGAAATGTTATGCTTTAGCAAATATGATTAAGCAAATGGTAAAATAAGTGATAAATGAGAAAAGGAGTCAATGTGAACCAAGTATATTATGTTTATTTTAAAGGTTTTAAAATTGAGATACAACATATTGAATTTGGATACATAATAATTGAAAGTCATAACAAGGTGTGAAATAAGGTATCAAATTGCTGACATT
>JAXCMG010010010.1:0-23374 GCA_034642415.1 Podarcis siculus
ACTCCTGACATATGGTTGTCAAGCCTCTGCTTAAAGACCTCCAAAGACGGAGACTCCACCACACTCCTTGGCAGCAAATCCCACTGTCGAACAGCTCTTACTGTCAGGAAGTTCTTCCTAATGTTTAGGTGGAATCTTCTTTCTTGTAGTTTGGATCCATTGCTCCGTGTCCGCTTCTCTGGAGCAGCAGAAAACAACCTTTCTCCCTCCTCTATGTGACATCCTTTTATATATTTGAACATGGCTATCATATCCCCCCTTAACCTCCTCTTCTCCAGGCTAAACATGCCCAGCTCCCTTAGCCGTTCCTCATAAGGCATCGCTTCCAGGCCTTTGACCATTTTGGTTGCCCTCCTCTGGACACGTTCCAGTTTGTCGGTGTCCTTCTTGAACTGTGGCGCCCAGAACTGGAAACAGTACTCCAGGTGAGGTCTGACCAGAGCAGAATACAGTGGCACCATTACTTCCCTTGATCTAGATGCTATACTCCTATTGATGCAGCCCAGAATCGCATTGGCTTTTTTAGCTGCTGCGTCACACTGTTGGCTCATGTCAAGTTTGTGGTCAACCAAGACTCCGGGATCCTTTTCACATGTACTGCTCTCAAGCCAGGTTTCTGGGTGGGAATTGATCACGATGAGCATTTTCCAAACCTGCCTTCCTCTCAGCTTTTTTCTCCCTTTTATCCTGAGTTTGTGCTTCTTCAAAGTCCACGATGCCTTTGGTAAAGGCTGTTCTCCAATTGGAGCTCTCCTAGGTCAGTGCTGTGTGAATGTTCAGGGAGGCAGGAGAGGATATATTGTTTAATAATATCCTTCCTAACTTGCGCTGGCAAGTTGTATAACTTAGCAGAGTTTTAACATTCCCCTTTAAACACACAGCGGTTAGCTTGGTTGCAAGCTTGTTTAAGCTTCTCAATATAGATTCCTGGTAAGTCCCCTTTATTTCCCTCTTAAAAGAATAGACACCACACAATCTTTTGTAAGGAATATAAAATAAGTTTACTCACACATTCAGTTCACAGTTGGATCCCTGAAGGCAGACTTAGTTACAGATATATATATACATATGAGTCTATCCCATATGCAGATAGTCTCTTTGTCCTCTGTTGGCTGAAAGCTGAAAGCCAACTGAGCATCTCTAGCTAAAAAGAGCTGTTGCTCCAATGAAGGAGGAAGTTGAAGAGAGAGCGGCCGGGAGGACTTCCGGTCGGCGCCAGCGATTAATGGCGGACATCCCTCTGATCTCCGGAGAGAGTCTGCTCCGCGGGTTCGGGTCCTGCCACTACGGCGAAGCGGGGACCCCTAAAAATCACAGGCGCTGAAGCCTGTGAATGAAGAGACTCGGCGGGCACCATTTGCGCCCCCCCAAAACTGTGAAGGAGCCTTTTTAAAGGCTTCGGAGCAGCAGCGGGTGAGTGGCGTGGTGCTGAGAGTCGTCTACCCAGCCTGTGGAGTGAAGCCGCATCGCCATTATCGGAGAGCGCTGATTTCTTCCTGAGAATTGGAACTAAAAGAAACTACTCGTGAGTAGGAACAAATAATCAATTGGAGTTAAATTTATGAAGAATTTTGGCACCGAAGCGGGAAAGGTATAAAAAGGAAGTCTGCCTTTCCGCTCTGTAGAGAGATCAAAGTAAAGAGATCGTGAGACTGTAAGCTTTGGAGAGGTTGTGTTGGGAAAAGAGCAAATCCACCGTTAAAGAAGTAGCCCTCCCCCAATTTGCAGGAGTGGGGGGGGGAGGAATTTGTACTTTATATACCTGCATGAAAAGGAGAGAATAAATTGAATCCGCTGTGTTAAACCCTGGGACGGACTGCTTCAACAGGGTACCTGACTTGTGAGCTGTCAGCACGTTAAGGTAAAGACTTTGGAACTGAATTAAGACTTTCTTTTCTGAAAAAGATACAGTGTCTCTGGACTGTTTTGGAATTGTTTTGTATATAACATCTTTGAAGGTGGCTTCTTTTTTTGGAGAGCTGGGGGATTTTTATGAAGAATACATGTATCAAAATTGGTAAAGTGAAGTTGGAAACTTCTCCCCCTAGAGGAGACTTTGTTGCAACAATAACAACTAAGCCACTTTGTAGCTAAACTTACTGGAAATTTACTATCCAAAACAAAGTTGCAAGTGTGTGACTAACCTTGACTTGTTATGAGATTGTTATGGCAGATGGTAAAGGGAAAGTAGAATTGACACAGGAAAAAAGCCTCAGGTCTGGCAAACAATACAGTATTTCACAGCAGAGAAGGGCCTCAACATCCGGAGGCGCAGGTGCAGTTACTGCATTGCAAACACAAGCAAAAATTATGTCTTCTGAAGACGCTCTTGCAAAAGCACTTGGCAAAATTAATGAATCTTTGGAATTTTTAACGAAACAAGGGACTGAGACAAACAAGCAAGTTGCAGAAACTAATAAGCAAGTAGCTGAGGTCTCAGCAAAAATTGATTTAAATACTACAAGCATAAATGAGCTCGGAAAGAAGGTGAACTCTAATACACAGACCATTGAAAAACTTTTAGAGGAATCGTCCACAACCCGAAAAATTGCAGAGGAAGCTAAGGAATTGGCAATTGCTACCCAGGAGAGGATACCACCGGTAGTAAAGAAATTGGAGGACCATGATTTGACATTGTCAATGATCGAATTGCAAAGGAAAGAGAGAAATTTAAGAATAAGATCTGTACCTGAAAGTGAGAAGGACAACTTGGTGGACTTTCTAACGAAAGAATTTTTGGATTTTTGGCAACAAGACTTGGAGAAGGAAGAATTTAAGATAGTGAGTGCATTTAGACTAGGCACAAGACAAAAAAGGAATAAAGCAAGAGACTGCTTGATAACTTTAAGATCAAAAGAAGAAAGAGACAAAATTCTGAATCTGCACTACCAAAGGACACTTGAGATTGAAGACATTTTTGTGGAGATCTTCAAGGACATTCCAAAACATATCTTGGATGTAAGAACCTACTACAGAGATCTGGCTGCTTTGTTGAAAAGAAGTAAAATAATTTTCAGGTGGGAATTTCCCCAAGGCCTATCTTTTAAGTACAAGGGAAGGAAAATGAGAATAAAGACTGTGAGTGATAAAGACAGACAAGTTTCTGAGAGACCACGAAGAAGACCTGTTGAAAGAGACGGAAACTGGAGAGGAACCAATTCCAAAGGGAATACTGGATATATTAAATCTATCATTTGGACTACAACCACCGACAGAAGGAGATCAACTACAGTAGTACCTCGCAAGACGAATGCCTCGCAAGACAAAAAACTCGCTAGATGAAAGGTTTTTCCGTTTGCGATTTGCCCCGCAAGACGAATTTCCCTATGGGCTTGCTTCGCAAGACGAAAACGTCTTGCAAGTTTGTTTCCCTTTTCTTAACACCATTAATACAGTTGCGACTTGACTTCGAGGAGCAACTCATAGAACACAGTGTACATAGTAGCCTTTTTTGAGGTTTTTAAAGACTTTGGTGATTTTTGAAGCTTTTCCAAAACTTCTTTTGCAGCCATTTGGTAAGTTAAGCTTTTAAAACTTTTTTGGGGGGGGGTTGGATTTTGGGTTGGGGTGTTTGGAATTCAAGGACTTGGTGTTGGGGAGGGGTTTGCAAGAATCTGGAAGCTTGTGTGTTTTTTTCTGCATTTTTATGATTTTCTGTGACCATTGGGCCACTCTGCTGTTTTTTTAAAAAAATTCTGGATTTGAATTTCTGTGGTCTGGGGGGCTGGGGGAACAGTTGGAGAGGTTTCTGCAGGAATCTGGGAGCTTGTGGGGGTTTTTTGGGAATTTTTGTGATTTTCTGTGACCATTGGGCCAGGTTGTTGTTTTTTGAAAAATTTTCTGAGTTTGAATTTCTGAGTGCTGGCTGGCTGGGGGAACAGTTGGAGAGGTTTCTGCAGGAATCTAGGAGCTTGTGGGGGGTTTTTTGGGAATTTTTGTGATTTTCTGTGACCATTGGGCAAGGTTGTGCACTTTGTTGATTTTTAAATGTTTTTCTGTCATGTTTATAAAGTTAATTTATTTTCCCTTCAATTTTTGAACTGCTCTTTACAGTATGTGTGACTTTAAAGAGCAGTTAATAAACTGTTGTTGTACCAAATTTGGCTTTGTTTGGACTTTTTTTGACCATAGGAACGCATTAATTGATTTTCAATGCATTCCTATGGGATTTCGTGATTCGCAAGACGAAAAATTCGCTAGATGACAAAACTTGCGGAACGAATTAATTTCGTCTTGCGGGGCACCACTGTACTGGGAGCAGTAGGAGGGGAAAGTAAGTAATTCCATCATGGCTCTGCAACTTCTAAGCTGGAACTGTAATGGTTTGAACATTCCCTGGAAGAGGAAAAGTGTTTTTCATATATTAAAGAAAGAACAATTGGATTTGATTTGTTTACAAGAGACGCATGTGATGAGGACTCATAGGAAAATACTTATTAATAAAAGATTGGGACAAGAATTTATCTCATCGGACAGAGTTAAAAAAAGAGGAGTGGTGATATATGCAAAGGAAAGACTGTTGCCGAAATTAATATTCAAAGATGACCAAGGGAGATTCTTGGCAATTGAAATTCAAGCCCAAGGAGAGAAATTTCTGGTTGTAGGAATCTATGCACCGAATGAGGGGAAATCGGAATTTTTCAAGAAGTTGCATGAGACTTTGATGGACTATTTGGACCATAATGTAATTTTGATGGGAGACATGAATGGAGTAGTATCTACAAATATGGATAAAGCACAAAAACAGGAGGTTACTAAAGATGGAAGATTACCAAAAACTTTTTTTGAAATGACTGACAATATGGACTTGGTTGACATCTGGAGAACGAAAAATCCTCTTGAAAGAGAGGGAACTTTCTTTTCTGAAGCCAAAATGACCTGGACTAGAATTGACCAAATATGGGTTACTAGAGGAATGGCACCAAAGATAAAAAGAGTTGAAATCTGCCCAAAAACTTGCTCCGACCATAACGCTGTGAAGATGGAGATGAAATTAACAACTGCTGGCTCCTTCAGATGGAGGATGAATGACACCTTATTTAGAGATGAAGAAGTGTTCAAAAAAGCCCAAAAAACTGTGGAAGACTATTTTGAAATAAATATGAAGACTAATGTTGAAAAAAGAATAATCTGGGACGCAGGTAAAACAGTGATGCGAGGATTCTTGATACAACAAAATGCAATAAAGAAGAAAAGCCAGAATGAGAAAAAAGATAAGATCCTGGAGAAGATAAAAGAAGGAGAAAGGAAATTAAGATCAAAACCAAAGTCTCAGGAGATTCTGAGAGAAATTAAGTCATACCAAACACAATATATGGAACTGATGAATCAAGAGATAGAATGGAAAATTAAGCACATGAGACAGAAAACTTTTGAATCTGCAGACAAATGTGGTAAGCTATTGGCTTGGCAAATGAGGAAAAGACAAAAATTAAATACAGTTACAAACTTAGAAGTGGAAGGAAAGAACATTTCTAATCCAATTGAAATTAGAAACTGTTTCCAGAGATATTTCAAACTATATTCACAAGGGCTGCAGAAAGAATCTGACATAGAACAGTTTCTTGAGAAAAATGGACTTAAAAAAAATTCTCAAGAAAGTAAAATAATTTTGAACCAGAAAATAACTGAATTGGAAATAGAAGGTGCTATTCAAAATATGCAGTTGGGCAAATCTCCGGGACCAGATGGGCTGACTTCCAGATACTACAAAGCTTTGAAGGAGTGGCTATTACAACCTTTGAAGGAAGTCTGCAATGAAATCTTGGAGGGGAAAAGGGCACCAGAATCGTGGAAAGAGGCATATATTACACTTATACCAAAGACTGAGACTGAAAAGACTCAATTGAAGAACTACTGGCCTATTTCGTTATTGAATGTGGATTACAAAATTTTTGCTGATATTTTGGCTAAGAGATTGAAAAAAGTTTTGATGGAGGAGATTCATAGAGACCAAGCGGGCTTTCTCCCTAGAAGGCATTTATCAGACAACGTAAGGAATATAATTGACATTTTGGAAAAGTTAGAAGTGGATATAAACACTAAAGCAGTCTTGATATTTGTGGACGCGGAGAAAGCCTTTGACAATATTTCTTGGATTTTTATGAGAAAGAATCTCTGGGGAATGGGAGTAGGCCAAGGGTTTGAAAATGGTATAGGTGCAATTTACTCTGAGCAGAAAGCAAAACTTATTGTAAATATTGTGGTTACAGAAGAATTTAAGATAGAAAAAGGGACACATCAAGCGTGCCCGATCTCCCCATTACTTTTTATATCAGTCCTGGAGGTTTTGCTGAACATGATTAGAAGGGACCAGCAGGTTAAAGGGGTACAGGTCAGAGCTAAACAGTACAAACTGAGAGCATTCGCAGATGACTTGGTACTTACATTACAAGAGCCAGAATCTAGTACAAAAAGGGTTTTAGAACTAATTCAAGAGTTTGGTCAAGTTGCAGGCTTTAAATTGAATAAGTTAAAAACTAAGGTATTAGAGAAAAATTTAACAGCTATGGAAAAAGAGAGGTTTCAGAATGAGACAGGATTAACTGTGGTTAAGAAAGTGAAATATTTGGGGATAAATATGACAGCTAAAAATGTGAACTTATTTAAAGATAATTACGAGAAATGTTGGACAGAAGTGAAGAAAGATTTAGAGATTTGGTCTAATTTGAAGCTTTCCTTGTTTGGTAGAATTGCGGTTATAAAAATGAATGTATTGCCTAGAATGTTGTTTTTGTTTCAAACATTGCAAATTGTGGACAAGATGGACTGTTTCAAGAGGTGGCAGAAAGATATCTCTAAATTTGTCTGGCAGGGCAAAAAGCCCAGGATAAAATTTAAGATTTTAACTGATGCAAAGGAAAGGGGGGGATTTGCCCTGCCGGACTTAAAACTTTACTATGAATCAGCAGCGTTCTGCTGGTTGAAAGACTGGCTGCTCCTTGAGAACACGAACATTTTGGATTTGGAAGGTTTCAACAACGTTTTTGGGTGGCATGCATATTTGTGGTATGACAAGGTTAAAGCACATAAAGCATTTAAAAATCATATTGTCAGGAGAGCATTGTTCAATGTGTGGATTAGATACAAGGATTTATTGGAAAATAAAACCCCAAGGTGGTTGTCACCAATGGAAGCTAAAGCTCTGAAAAGACCCAATATGGAGGCCAAATGGCCGAAATATTGGGAAATTTTGGAACAAGAAGGGGATAAATTAAAATTGCAGAGCTTTGAGAAACTAAAGGATAAAGTCTGAGACTGGCTTCATTATTATCAGATAATGGAAGTGTATAGACTGGATAGAAAGATTGGCTTTCAGGTGGAAAAGTCAAAATTGGAAACAGAACTGTTAGAACCCAATATTAAGAATTTGTCAAAAATGTATAACTTGCTGTTGAAATGGAATACGCAAGACGAAACTGTGAAATCAGCCATGATAAAGTGGGCACAAGATATTGGTCATAACATTATGTTTGCTGACTGGGAACAGTTGTGGACCACTGGTTTGAAATTTACGGCATGTAATGCCTTAAAGGAAAATATTATGAAAATGATTTATAGGTGGTACATGACCCCAGTCAAGCTTGCAAAGATCTATCATTTGCCTGATAATAAATGTTGGAAATGCAAAGAGGCTGAAGGTACATTCTTTCACCTTTGGTGGACATGCCCAAAGATTAAGGCTTTCTGGGAAATGATATATAATGAACTGAAAAAGGTATTTAAATATACCTTTCTGAAGAAACCAGAGGCCTTTCTCCTGGGCATGGTCGGCCAATTGGTGCCAAAGGAGGATAGAAATTTTTTTATGTACGCCACAACAGCAGCAAGAATACTCATCGCAAAGTATTGGAAGTTGCAAGAACTACCCACCTTGGAAGAATGGCAGATGAAGGTGATAGACTATATGGGACTGGCAGAAATGACCGGCAGAATCCGAGACCAGGGAAGAGAGACAGCGGAAGAAGATTGGAAGAAATTTAAGGACTATCTCAAGAAACATTGTAAAATTAATGGATGTTAGAATGACGCTGGATTGGAGAATAAGTGGTTTACAGTGATAATGGTTAAGTATAGAAATGAAAGGTTAAAAATCTAAAAGGAAAATAAGGGAGAGGATTTGCTGAACTAATAATTGGAAATTAGAATACAGAAAGGGAAGGTATGAGGAAGTCGGGGAAGTAAGTTATAAGAAAATAAGGTAATTGAAATTATATTTGTTTTTTGTTGTTTTTTGTTGTTGTTTTGTTGTTTGTTGTGTTTGATTTGTTGTTATATAAATTTGGAAATTTTCAATAAAAATTTTATTTAAAAAAAAAGAGAGAGAGAGTGGCCGGGCTGCGTGCCTGGTCTTTTTGTCACCTGGAAAGGTAAGGTCATGCCCACCTCCAGTCACACGCAAGAGGAAGGATGCTCCAACTCAGGAGGAAACAGGAAGTTTTTGACTGGCTGGAACAAACATCCCCTTACATGTCCACTCTAGGAAAACAAGGCATGTTGTACTTGACTGCTACTTGTATATCACATCCCTCAAACGTTTCTCAATTATCCATGCTTATGCTACATTTTTTAAGATTTGCCTTGAAAGCGTCTTTAAACCTCTTTTGTTGTCCACCAGCATTTCGCTTTCCATTGATGGGTTGGGATTAGAGTACAGTCGTACCTCGGGTTAAGAACTGAATTCATTCTGGAGGTCTGTTCTTAACCTTGAAACTGTTCTTAACCTGAAGCACCACTTTATCGAATGGGGCCTCCCACTGCTGCCGCTGCACCACTGGAGCACGATTTCTATTCTCAACCTGAAGCAAAGTTCTTAACCCGAGGTAAAATTTCTGGGTTAGCGGAGTCTGTAACCTGAAGCGTATGTAACCCGAGGTACCACTGTAGTTCCTTTGGAAGCCCATAATCAGGCATCTAAACAACCTTTGCCTTCATGACCTCCTTAAGCCCAAACTGTACTATGTTTCTGTGGAATTCTATGGCTTATTCATACCATATTTTTCCATCTATTAGACGCCGGCATATATAAGACTCCCCCCTATTTTGAGGGACTCAGTTTTAAGAAAATGAGGGGAGATGGCCCAAAGTTGTTGAGCCTCTCCCCCCATGCAGCTGTGGGTAGCCGGTTGGCCGTAGGGCACCTTCCCCCATGCCGCTGCGCATGGGAAACGATCCAGGGAGTGCTTCCCACGTGCAGCAGCATCGGGTAAGCTGCGCCACCAGCAAGTGCCCCCAGATCGCTCCCCTCTCTCTGCGGCATCTCCCCCCCCCGCCACTATCCGTGTAGTGGACGACCCTAGTTTTTTGACATGATTTTTGTGTCATAAAACCTCATCCAATACATTGAAAAATACGGTAATTCCTCTTGTCCTGCTGCTCCTTTTGGATTATTTCTAGAGGTTAATAAATGAATCATCTCACTGTTTCATGAGTATATTTGGTTCTCTTCCTGGACCAGAACTAACCTTCAGACAGGCTGCCTGCACAAGCACCACTTCCTATGAATACATGAAATTTCTTTTCTCCTGCATCAGCTCCTTGGTCCATCTCCATCTAGGAGTCGTCTGTGGGAGGGACATTTTCAGAATGTCTTTACTGATATTGCTAGTGATATGTTTGCTACCCTGAGCTCTGTTGGGAGAAGGGTGGATATAAATTGAATAACAACAACAGCAATTAATTACTAAATAAATAATTAAATGCTGAATATAAAAAAAATGCATTGGTGGGTCAAGCTACCTCTCTGAGAAGCTCACCTGTCATTACTGATCTTTCTGAGGAATATCCAATAAGCTTCTTGACGACTGTTTGGAAGCAGTCAGCCTAGCCCTTCCCATTTGTGGCTCAGTCTCTAAAGGAAGGCAGCTGGGTTGAGAAGGAGGAAAAGGCGAACCCAGTTTCTGTGAAATGCAATTCTGACATCTCTGCAGAGCTGTTTGATAAAAGTACAGAAAGAGAGAGAGCGCAGCAAGAGGCACATTTGAAAAGAAAGACCACACCAGAGGAGAAACTACTTCCTGTTTCTCAGCATCAAAGTTGTATATTCAGTTGCTGGGTGGAATATTATTTCTAACAACATGAGTTCCCAGGAATGGCCAATGGCAAGAAGCTTCTGCCTCTCACTGCACTGCAATTGCCTGCAGTTGTTGAAGGGGGCAACTTTCATAAATCCAGATTCCAAGCAGAGCAATGGGGGATCGTCCCACATGAGATAAGAGCCTAAAAGGAGCCCTACAGCTGGAACAGGCCAATGTCCCATCCAGTTGAGCATCCTGTTCTCACAGTGGTCAACCAGATGTCCCTTAGGGAAGAAGCCCACTAGCAGGACTTGGGTGCAACAGGAGCACTCTCCCCCTCCTTGCCCCCAGCGATGGGCATCCTGCAACCTCCTCTCTGGCAGTGGAAGTGGAGCATATTGCTAGAAGCCATTGTCCTCCAGGAGTTCACCTCATCCTCTGTTAAAGCCAGCCTGTTGTTGTTGTTTAGTTGTTTAGTCGTGTCCGACTCTTCATGACCCCCTGGACCAGAGCACACCAGGCACTCCTGTCTTCCACAGCTTGGTCAAACTCATGCTGATAGCTTCCAACCATCTTGTCCTCTGTTGCCCCCTTCTCCTTGGGCCCTCCATCTTTCCCAACATCATTCCCACCTCTTCCTAAGAGGCCAGCTCTTCTATGAGACAGACTGAGGCAGCTGCCTCAGGCAGAAAATTCTGAGGGTCGGGAAAGTGGCTAGAAATGTTTCCTAAAAGCACTCCTTTCTAGCCACTTTTCTGACCCTCAGATTTTCTTTTGGGAATTGTAGAACTACCTAAACTGTATAGAAATTTGTTTATGTATGCGACTACAGCAGCAAGAATGTTACTCACCCCAAAATGGGAAGAAGCAGAAGTCCCAGAAAAAGAAGAATGGATGCAAAAACTTACGGAATATGCAGTAATGGTGAAACTTACCGGAAGAATAAGAAATCAAGTTAACAAACTTTTTATAAAAGAATAGAAATGGTTTATTGAATATTTACAGATAAATTGTAAACAGATAAAAACGTTAGCAGGATTAATGTAATAACCTGCAGTTTTGTAAGAGTATATATTTACAGTAGATAAATAGATGAGCAAGTTAAATGAATTTGCATATGCAGAATATATTTTTTTGGGGGGGGATTTAAGGAACCGCAGAAAGAGAGGGAAGGAAGTCAAAATTTGGAAATGTTAAATTGTTTGTAAAACTAATGAAATGTATAAATTTGAAAAATATAAATAGAAGACTAAAAAATAAAAAAGAAATGAGTGCCATGCGATGTGCCAGAACATCACCAAGAGTCAAATACAATCCTAAAAATGCGTAAGCATAATAAACATCTCCTTAAGGGGATCGAGGGGGCCCTGTGGGCGATGCCGAGCAACATCATGACATCACCAGCGTTGGCTGGAGAGTCAACTCCCAATCTAGTCAGGTTTGATGCAGAGAATGGGAATTGCACCATCTTCTCCTTTGCCTCAGGCAGCAAAATGTCTTGGGCCGCTCCTGCCTTGAGGATGGGAGATGGTGGCTGCAGCTGAGGGCAGCAGGATGAGGAAGGGATGCATCTGGCCCAAGGGAGCACAGAGCCATGGACCGTCTCCCGGGCAAAGGAGGAGAGGACCTCGACCTTCAGCCGGTGGCTCTCCCAATGGGCACCTTTCGCCAGCAGGCCATTTGAACCTGGGCAAAGATGGACCTGTGGACTTGGGCCCCATTGGCCTTTCCTTTCCTTGGGTCCAGCCCCCATTGCCCCCAGTCCACCCCCGATTCTCTCTGCAGATTGACATCCTCATCACCTTTTAAAAAGTGGGGAGGGGGAGAGGCCTCAGCATGACTTAGCTTATGGGGTTCAGGAAAAGCTCCAAAGCCATTTACAAGAGTCAAATACAATCCTAAAAACGCGTAAGCATAATAAACATCTCCTTAAGGGGATCGAGGGGGCCCTGTGGGCGATGCTGAGCAACATCATGACGTCATGCGTGTGATGCTGTGTGATGCTGCATGACATCATGCATGGGACATTGCTCAACATCTTGAATCTTGTGTCTTCTTTGGAGATCCCTCGTAGCCGAGTAAGATTGTCTTCCATAAACGCGGTTTTAACAGTGACTTTGGAGGCCAATTCTGGATCCACACGTCCTTCCACAGTGGGGACATTGGTTTCCGGGCAGGAGTTGATCACGGCGTGGATTTGCCAAGCGTGCCTTCCTCTTAGCACGTTTCTCCCTTTTGTCCTGAGTTCGAGCGTCTTCCAAGCCCATGACACCTTTGGTCAAGGCTGTTCTCCAACTGGAGCGCTCGCAGGCCAGTGTTTCCCAGTTGTCGGTGTTTATACTACATTTTTAAAGATTTGCCTTGAGCCTTTAAACCTCTTTTGTTGACCACCAGCATTACACTTTGTGAGAACACCCTGAATATTAGGAGGCTCGTCGTCCCCCTCAGCCCCTGCCAGGCATCATTCTGTGCACTTCTCAGTATAATATGGTGCTGATGATGTCAAGCTTGCAAGTTCGATGGGGCAGCTGCATATTCCTGCATTGCAGGGGGTTGGACTGGATGACCCTCGGGTCCCTTCCAACTCTGTAATTCTCTGATTCTACGAGCCTCTCGTGCGCTCGCCTTTTCTCTAAGCTGAAAAGTGCCAGAAGGTGCCACCCACCGCCCAAACCAGCTGCTGGTTCTCCAGGCAGCCACTGGGGGGAATTCTTGTCCTGCTCCTTCCAAGCAGAAGAGGACCTAATTCGGCTGCTACTTTCATTTTCCCTTCGGAGAAGCAGCTCGTCTCTCGCTCCCGTTCGCTGCAGGAAAACTCAAACCGGCGTGGAAGACGACGCGGGACGAGGAAGGACCTGCCGAAGCAGCTGAGGAGGTGAGGTCTGCCATCTCGGAAGGGCCGAGTGGTGGAGAGAAGGAGGGAGAGAAGGATCTGGTTGCAAAGGGAGCCCCTGCTGCAAGAGGACCCGGGAGACGCCCCTTGTCCCGCAGCCCTGGGCAGCCTCTCCGCGCTCCTGGGCGCACCTTCCTCGCTCAGAAGCAGCTCCCTTCAATATGCCCAGACATACCAGGCTGGGTCCCCGCCATCAAACTTCCTAGGGAGGCAGCAGCTGGGTTTAGCCTGTTGCAACAAAAGGCAAGGGAGGATCCCTGTGGAGGATCCTTAAAGGCTGATCGACCGACTGTGGCTTAAGAGTGCGCCCGAACTGGGGCTTCTCTTCCACCACAAACAGGAATAGGGCAGTTGCAGGGCTGTGTTTGTCAGGGACACTGTACTCCTTCTGGCGCTTGCTGAAATTATTCCTTACCCTCCTCAACGTTTTTCCGATGAAAATAGGGACGTCCTATCCCATAATAATATTAATAATTTTATTATTTGTACCCATCTGACTCGGTGGCCCCAGACACTCTGGGAGGCTTCCAACGTGTATATATAAAAGCATAACCAACATTAAACAGCTTCCCTATCCAGATGTTCTCTAAAGGTTGTCTGGTTACTTATCTCCTTGGCTCGTGGGTTCTGTAACTCCAGGCCCTCCAACATTTCTCCGATGATCATAGGGACATCCTGAACCTGGATGTCTCTGTTGGTTAGAGCCAAGGTTGCAGGTTCGATCCCCGTTTGGGGCAGCTGGATATTCCTGCATTGCAGGGGGTTGGACTAGATGACTCTCGGGGTCCCTTCCAACTCTGCGATTCTATGATTCTAAGGAAAAGCGAGACATTCTGGGATCACATCTGAAACCAGAACGGCTTCTGTAAATCTGGGACTGTCTCTGGAACATAGGGACACTGGGAAGGCCTGTTAATCTTGTTTAGACAAGCCTATTCAGATGCTTAGAAAGCTGGCGAGGCTTTTAATCTGTTCTTAGGTCTTGTCATTTTAATTTTAACTCAGCTTTTAAGTCATTGTTAATTCTTCTTAATGGTGATTTTATCTTTTGGCAAAATGGTTTGATATTCTTTTTTTTTTTTTTTTACAGTCAAGGGGTGTGCATTTTTATGAAATGAATAAATTGAGCAAACACTCCACCAGAATATAAATTTTATTATTTGCACCCCACACGCCTGACTGGGTTGCCCCAGCTGCTCTGGGCAGCTTCCAACTGATCTAAACACATAATAAAACATCAAATGTCATATAAAGCCTTATATGTTTAGACTGATGTTTGCCAGGCGCTCTCTTCAGGGGGAGGGGATGTTATTCCGCTTGCAATACGTGAAAATAATATTTGAAATTAATAATAATTAAGTTTTTAATTGAGTTCTGTTTAAGTGCCACCTGAGGAAAGAGCCATAGCGTTTGGGCCCAGTTCAGTGGGCATTTCCTTTCTCATTGCTTGCAAAATATTCTGATCATTTTTATGTTTGAAATGTACTGTTTCTCATTTGTGATACCACATGGCTGAACTAGGGGTGGGGTGCTGGGTTTGCAGATGGAAGGCTGCCTGAGAATATCATCTTGATTTCTTGCCATTTTTTTCAGGGGAAGATGGACTGGACCAGGGGAGGTAAGGAAGGGTTCCAGTGACTCAGAGGCAGATTGACTGCTTGGGGTGGGGTGGATTATTCCAGATCTATTTCACAGGAGTTTTTCACGGCACCCCCAATGACATTTATTTATTTGCAGAAAAAATATTGTTATACCAATGTGTAATATTTTGGGAGGTGGGAGGTGCCTGGGTGGGGTGCCATCCTGACGCACATCTGCAGGCACCTAGAAAGATGCCCTCGGCTGCGTCAGGCCACTGGTTCGCCTGGCTCATTCTTGCCTGCACTGACCAGAGCTGGGAAAAGGAACTAGCGGTTGTTCAAATTCAAGATGCATATCATAAATCCCTGCATATTTTACAAAAAACTAAACCATTCAGTATTCCCTTATTGCATCCATCAAAACTTATTTACACTGTTGAATTTATCAGGTGTACACAAACGTTTCCCAATCTGTTCTTCTTCTGCTTTTATTTATACATGTGTACACTTTACATAAGGGACGCGGGTGACGCTGTGGGTTAAACCACAGAGCCTTGGACTTGCCGATTAGAAGGTCGGCGGTTTCGGTGCGCTGCTCTGGTTTGCCAGAAGCAGCCTAGTCATGCTGGCCACATGACCCGGAAGCTTTCTGCAGACAAACGCCAGCTCTCTAGGTGAATAAAGCAAAATGAGCGCTGCAACCCCAGAGTCGGTCATGACTGGACCTAATGGTCAGGGGTCCCTTTACCTTTACCTTACGCTTTACATATGCATTCAGTCTCTCTGATGATCAGAAAACAATATAATTCTCAACAATCACATATTAAGAGGATCCCACCAGAAGTGGTTGCTCTGATATTTTTGCTGACCAGCTCTTTGCTGTCTTTCAAAACCCGCAGGAAATACAAGAGAACTGAGGATCGTCCTTGTGGGCAAGACTGGAGGTGGCAAAAGCGCCACAGGAAACACCATCCTTGGCCAGAAGCTCTTTGATTCGAAACTTCAGGCCAGGACAACCACCTTGACCTGCCAGAGGGCGTCCTGCACATGGAGAGGCCATCCTGTGTCCGTGATTGACACAGCGGATATTTTGGGCACCGGAGATTGCGATGAAAGGCTGGACCAGGAGACCAAGCGCTGCCTTGACCTCTCTCAGCCTGGCCCTCATGCGCTCGTGTTTGTGACCCAGGTGGGCCGCTTCACCGCGGAGGACGAGGAGGCAGCCCAGCGAGTCCGGGAGATGTTTGGGAGGGAGGCCATGAAGCACACCATCCTCTTGTTCACCCGCAAAGAAGCCTTAGAAGGCAACTCCTTGCGGGATTACGTGATGCAGTCAGATAACGAGGCTGTCCGGAAGCTGGTCCAAGAATGCAGGGGGCGCTTCTGCGCTTTTAATAACAGGGCGGCATTAGGAGAACAGGAGAACCAGGTCTCTGAGCTGATGGAGATGGTCCTGGAGATGGTCCAGGGGAATGAAGAGCCATACCTGGAGACGCCCATCATGGAGGCAGCACTTGGATCTTACATCTGCAGGAAAAGGGCCAAGGGAGAGGGGAAAGGGAAAGCTCGCAAGGGTGTCAGCTACATAAAAATATTACTCGTCATATGTGTGTGTGGTGCAGGGCTTTACTTTTTTCTTTATAATCGTTTCTCTCGATATCTCCCCTTTAGCAAAGCTGGGGATTTTTAAAGCCAGCCCACCAGCTTCTTATGAGGTGTCAGGAGAAAAACAAATAAACAAATGAACAAACCGGATTGTCTGGGTGCAATGTCATAATAATCGCATGCTTAGTATTTTATTTGCCACTGTATCAGTTGCAATGCCCCTGTGACTCTGGACAAACAGGAACAAGAGAGCATGTGCTTCTCCACCTCCTATATTACAGAGACATTAGTATCAGCCTCCTCTCCCCATTACACCATAAGTACCCCAAGGTGCACAGGACAATTTTATACCTCCCTGCTGCTGTCAGATCCCAACCCTGCTACAACATACGACATTGCCAAGTTCTGCACAGCAGCGCTCAAGATCCATCGGATGATGACCTGCACCACAAACTAGATTTCATGAACACTCACATCATAGTGCTCTCTAAACTGATAGTTGTAGTCTTTTATATACTAATCTTTTATGCTCCTCCACATCAGTTTAATGCTCCTAACCCCTCTTTTAGTTTCTTTTAGATTCTTATAGTCTTTTAGATATACCTTCTGTTTTAATACTTTTTAGCTATCCAAAACATTTTACAGATTCTAAATCATTGCACCCCACCCTACTTATTCTGGTCTATGGCAGTAATAAAGATTTGATTGATTAATCAGTTCATTCCATTTCTGAATCACACGTCAAACCAATTGAACAGGACAAACATAACATAGAAGCACATATGAAACTGTTCCACGCACGCAAACAAGGAAAACGACCTCACATGTATGAACCTTATCAAAGCCAGTACTAGGGCTGGACAATATATCATCCAAAACTGGTTTGAAGTCCATATTGTGATATTGGTTTCATAATATTTGAGCAGGCAATATATTGCAAATCATGATGTGTGTGTGCTATGCAGAAACCACAATGTGGGGGAAACCGTGAAGCCAGTCAGTGCCTCTACACAGCTCCATCCATACATCAGACATTGTGATATAGCGGCATATCATGGTGTTTAGCTGGTGATATATGGCCATGTTAAAAACCAGATATCTGTTCACATCTATATAGTTCCATCCTTATTTCAGACATTGTGATATATAAATGTCATTGCAATGATGAAAACCAGATATCGCCTTGCCCTAGCCAGTACAGATCAAAATCCCCACTTGTTAATTGGAAAGATTCTGATCTGGGTGGCAAACCATAATTATTTCCACTTAACAAATAGGTAATTGGGGCTGACTGCACACAGTACATTTAAGTTGCATGATTTCCCACAGAGAATTCTGGGAACTGGAGTTTGTGAAGGGTGTCTGGGATTGTTGCTCTCTGGGAGGTGAACTACAGTTCCCAGGATTCCTTGAAGGAAGTCATGTGCTTACTGTTCTTTCAATGTGTGACACCAACCACTGACGGAGTCTCAAACAAGCATGAATGAGTGTCCATAAATAAATTTTGAAAAGAGGAAGAAAAATGGTTTGGGGGGGGGGTATTCAGAATACAGAGAAGCCGGTGTTTAACCCTTTGCCTGCACGCAATTTCCCCTCTCTAAATTCTCCTGATGACAAACTAACATGGTGCTCATAGCGCCAAGGTCACGAATTTGATCCCCTTACGGCAACTTGCAGATTCCTGCATTGCAGAGCGTTAAACTAGATGATCCTGGGGATCATCTCAGGATCAGTTCTATGATTCTAACCTTAAGCAATAAAATACAGAAATATTCCTTTAAAAAAATAAAAGCATTTCATTTTGCCTTGCTTTTAAAGTGAAAGAGGACAAAGAGCAGCTTTCTCCTGAGACAAGCCTCTCCTGCAAGTCTGTTTGCCAGACTTGAGATAAGAAATGTCTTATCAGTTCTGAAGCAGCAAAGCAGTTACTCTCTGGAAAGTAGCTCAGCTCCTGCAGTTTGGAGAGCATTTTGCAAATGGGAATGTCCACAAGCAGTGCTGGATTTACGTAGAAGCTGAAGAAGCTATAGCTTAGGGCCCCATTCTTTTGGGGTCCCCCAAAAAATGTAAAGGGGGAAAAATGGTACATTTCCAAAATAAGGGTAAAGGTAAAGGGACCCCTGACCATTAGGTCCAGTCGCGGACGACTCTGGGGTTGCGGCACTCATCTCGCTTTACTGAAGAAGAAGAAGAGTTGGGACTTGATATCCTGCCTTTCACTCCCTTTCAGGAGTCTCAAAGCGGCTAACATTCTCCTTTCCCTTCCTCTCCCACAACAAACACTCTGTGAGGTGAGTGGGGCTGAGAGACTTCAGAGAAGTGTGACTGGCCCAAGGTCACCCAGCAGCTGCATGTGGAGAAGCAGAGACTCGAACCCAGTTCCCCAGATTACGAGACTACTGCTCTTAACCACTACACCACACTGGCTCTGTACTCTGTACTGGCCGAGGGAGCCGGCGTACAGCTTCCGGGTCATGTGGCCAGCATGCTGAAGCCACTTCTGGCGAACCAGAGCAGCGCATGGAAACACAGTTTACCTTCCCGCCAGAATGGTACCTATTTATCTACTTGCACTTTGACGTGCTTTCGAACTGCTAGGTGGGCAGGAGCAGGGACCCGGCAATGGGAGCTCACCCCGTCGTGGGGATTCAAACCGCGACCTTCTGATTGGCAAGTCCTAGGCTCTGTGGTTTAGACCACAGCGCCACTCGTGTCCCTTCTCATTTCCAAAATAGAAGATAAAAAACAATTACTTTGATATAATGCATATTTTGTGATGTGCAAATGGCTTGAGATACCTATGACGTCCATAAATGACCATATAGCATATATTCAACACAAAAAAACCAGTGACAATTTGTTGCTGACAAAGGACAGCTGGACATCTAAAGGGCCCCATTACCTTCAGGAGCTGAGGGCCTCATCAAACCTCAATCTGGCCCTGGACACAAGTTCTAATGAGAGAGGGAAACTTTTCTGTCTCTTTTCTCTGCCCACGTGCCGTGAGTGGAGCCCCATGGACTCTGTGGGGTTGGCTTTCGAGAATGCATGTGCAGGATTGGGCTCTCTGCCGCTTGCAGTCTCCCTCTCCCCCCGGAGTTGCTTGCAAAGCCTTTTCCCCTCCAACCTGCTGCTGTCTCGGGCAGCCAGGGGGCGTCCCCTGCTCTGCTTCAGGAAACTGAATTTATTCCTCCCCGTGAACTTTCATTTTCAGCTCTGAGCGAACCTTCGTCTCACAAGCTGAACGATTTCAGGGAGAGCGGAGGAAGGAGCAGCGTACAGAGCAGAAATAGGAAAAATCCACTGATGAAGAGAGAATTCTTGTAATCTCCAAAAAGGTAGGGGGAAGAGACGGAAGCTGCAGGTGAGGAGGGGGGCAGGCAAAGGAGTCCAAACCGATTAGTGTTTTCATGGTGCAATTTTGTATGTGTTGGCTCAGAACTGAGCCCAATGGGATGGTTAGGACTGCAGCTCACGGGCAAAGCATTTCTGCATGAAGAAATCGAAATAGGCATTCAGAATCTGCTGGCTCACGAAATGTTTGCCCATGAAAAGATGAGGGTTGGTGATGCCTCGCTGAGGGGACTTTATGCGAGGATAGGGGCAGGGGAGGAATTTAGTTCACAGTTAAAATTGAGCCTACATAATTTGCACTTTCTGAAATAAGATGGAAACTGAAACACAGCCAACCTTCGCGATTCACACTTTCCTGAATTTTGTGATGCAGTTCTCCAGCCAAACAATGTATATGAAAATGCAAAAAGCAGGGGAAAGTGTGGAATAAAATACATATATTACTTTTTTAAAAAAAATAAAAATCCATGCATTATGATGGGGGAAATTGCTTGCAAGAATGTGTACATACAAAAATGTTTTTTCGGAGAGATTTGCAGTAAATGCTGGTGAATTTGCATGAGGTTTTTTTTTTTTAATGCAGATTGCTGCACAAATTTAGAGAGCTGTATTTGTCAAAATGAGAAACTGAGAGAACTGGTTTGAGGCAGGGCTTAGCCTCAGAACCTGTTTTGAGTGCCACAACTCTGCCCAGAAAAAAAATTAAGTACCGGTAATTGCATATAGAATAAGGAAACAAAACCCAAGATTTGGGGTGGATTCATGGCCAAAATATTTAAAAATTATTTGAAGAATTTGTGGTAGGATCAGTTTTGCTCTAATTCCTGATGGCACCGAGTTTTACCCTCAGGCTCAGCTGACTAAGCACGAAAAGTGATTCCATCTCTTGACACATTTAAAAGCCTTTTTTGCCTGAGAATGATATCCCTGAAGTCTGACAGAGTCATGGCACACCAACTGCACAATTGTAGAAATGTCTGGACTGATATCCCTTTAATGGGTGTGTGGTCTTTTGAATTTGTAAAACATTTCCTCTTCATGTGTGTCATGCTGGTGGCTTTCCTTCTGTAAATCTGCACATCAGTGGAAATAAAGAAATAAGTGGGATTTTACTGGGATTTAAAATAAAAATAAAAATGTATGGACTGCAAAAATAAAAGTCTGCCACAGAAAGTAGCTTGCAATCGTTCATACAGCTGTAACTCTGTCATTTGCAGGGAGAAGAGACCGGGGCGGGTGAGTCAGTGGCAGCGAGATATGGCAAAGCAGTCAGGATCTACCAAGGTAAGTTGGAACAAAGGAGCCATTTAGGAGATATCCGGATCCTGGCTGGCTAAAGGAGTCCAGCTCTCCTCCCAGCTCTCTTTCAGGACAGAGGAAGTAGCTTTTGCAGTCCCAGTTTGGTCCTCGTGATGCTAACGGAGGAGGAGCTTTTGTCAATTGCCACTTCAGCGATAAGGAAAAATCCTGGGGTGCGGATTTACTCCGCTGCCTGGCTTGTCGGGGTGCCACTCCCCGCAGATCCCTCTGGTCAGCAGGAGAAGGAGTCTCCAGCCAAGTGAAAGAAGCAAAACAGCGGCCAGTAAACCTGATCTTTATTTGTTGCAACAAGGTTCAAACACAGAGAGAATAGGAACCCCGAGCTTGGGGTTGCGTGAACTTTAAAGACCTTCCGCCCCTTCCCATAATGCATTTCCAGATACATCACAAATAAGTCACAAAGTAGGAGTGTTTGGCATGTAGAAACATGAGCCCATCACCCACTCCTGTCAATAACCCCAGTTCCTGACAACTTTTAACTACCCTCCCCCCCCAAGGAACTCAGGCCCCACAAATTTACAATAATCCTCTCTCAAGTTTGCACTTTTGAGGACCCGTGTCCCGGGGCGTTGGGTTTGCTGACCGAAGGCTGCTAGTAGCTAACCTGTTATGTTGCAACAAACATTCCAGCGGCAGAAGTGGTGGCTCAGATTGCGTCGGAAAGAAGACAACGCACAAGATTCTGGTAAGTGTTCCACCATTGAGTTTAACATCCTGCTGCACAGGATAGGGAATATCATAGAGGGCTGCCATGTGTCCTCTTTTTCCAGTAAAGGAACCCCTGACCATTAGGTCCAGTCGCGGACG
Source organism: Podarcis siculus (assembly GCA_034642415.1). Lineage (NCBI taxonomy): Eukaryota > Metazoa > Chordata > Lepidosauria > Squamata > Lacertidae > Podarcis > Podarcis siculus. The sequence goes on from JAXCMG010010010.1 coordinate 21,576, forward strand.
ACTCTGGGGTTGCGGCGCACATCTCACTTTATTGGTTGAGGAAGCCAGCGTACAGCTTCCGGGTCATGTGGCCAGCATGACTAAGCCGCTTCTGGCAAACCAGAGCAGCACATGGAAATGCCTTTTACCTTCCCGCCGGAGTGGTACCTATTTATCTACTTGCACTTTGACGTGCTTTCGAACTGCCAGGTTGGCAGGAGCAGGGACCAAGCAACGGGAGCTCACCCCGTCACGGGGATTCGAACCGCCGACCTTCTGATTGGCAAGTCCTAGGCTCAGTGGTTTAACCCACAGCATCACCTTTCCCCCATCTTTTTCCAGTAGAAGTCAGCAAATGTGTCCTCTTTTTTGCTCCTCAAAATATGTTTGTGTGTGTGTTGATTCCATATACAATGGTACCTTGGGTTAAATACTTAATTCGTTCCGGAGGTCCGTACTTAACCTGAAACTGTTCTTAAGCTGAAGCACCACTTTAGCTAATGGGACCTCCTGCCGCTGCCGCGCCGCGGGAGAACAATTTCTGTTCTTATCCTGAGGTACCACAGTACCTGAAAGAACACTGTAAACAATTAAAAACATTAGCAGGACTACAATAACACTTGCAATGTGAAAAAGACTATGGTTAAAATTTGAGTTATATAGATAAATAGAGAACGGTATGAGATGCAGAAGATGTTGTTTGTGGACTCCACGGAGGGGAGGAGGGAGGTCGGAGAATTCAGAGAATTCAATATTTCATTATTGTATTCTAAGTTTGAATGTCAAATCATAAATGTAAAATTAATTTAGAATTTATTTATTTTTTAAAAAGGGACGGATAGGAAGGGGGGACTCCCCCCCTTACATGTAACAGATCCCCAGGGGATCCACTGCAAGAATGTGGTTGGTCAAGGGAGCCGTGGGCTCGAAAAAGTTGAAAAGCACTGCTCTGACGTGATCTTTCTAATTCACAGGGGACAAGGATGAATCGGAACTGTGTATCGTCCTTCTTGGCAAGGCTGGCGTTGGGAAAAGTGCCACAGGGAACACCCTCCTCGGACGGGAGAAATTTCACTCGGCTTTTTCAGCTAAGCCAACAACTCAGAACATCGAGAAGGAGAGTGGGGAATTTAAGGGCCAGAAGTTTTCTGTGATTGACACGCCTGCTGTCTCTAGTTCAAAATCTCTCAAACAGCACAAGCGAGAGATCAAAAAACTATGCAAGTCCAGTCCTTACGTTCTGGTCTTTGTCATCACCGTGGGCCGTTTCACTCCGGAAGACAAGAAAACTGCTAAAAAGGTCAAGAAAAGGTTTAGGAAGAAGTTCGGGAAGCGCATGCTTGTCTTGTTCACCCACAAAGAGGATTTGAAAGATGAATCCTTGGAGGACTATGTGGAGAAGTCCGAAAACAAGGCGCTCCTGAAACTGGTTAAGAAATGTGGGAATCGCTACTTTGCTTTGAATAACAAGGCAGCTGGAGAAGAGAAGGAGGAGGCCTCCAAGATGCTGATGGAAAAGCTCTGGGAGATCAAGGCCCTGCACAGAAAAAGGGAAAGAGGGGGAAAGAACTGAAGGCTGTTCTTATATCATCTAGTTCATAGTGTTTCGTTTCTTTCTAAAATATGTGGGGCTTCCCTTGTGCCTAATCTGGGAGTTGCAATGAGTGCAGGATGCCACCATTGTTGACAGGAGAGGGTGCTTGTCAGCCTAGGACACCTGGGCTCAGAGATCTGCCCTGGCTCCCGATTTGCTGCCAGGCCAAGTTCAAGGCATTGCTCTCAGGATATTAAGTCCTTAACAGTTTGGGAGCAGTTTAGCC
>JAXCMG010010018.1:0-12124 GCA_034642415.1 Podarcis siculus
TCTTGGGTCCCTTCCAACTCTAAGATTCTCTGATTCTCTGATCAGCTTCACTGCAACAACAGCTGCCCTTGGCTCACATTATCCCTCAATTGCCACCTAGCACCAGTCTTTCCATTAAGGTGCAACAGAGGGAGAGAACAGAAGAAGGCCATTTCATTGGCTAAGTTCAGATTCTGTGGACAGAGCATAAATTTGGTTTGGTTCATACTTCAGTATGAAACTACCTAAGTTGCATTTTCCTTTTCTTAACCTGCCTCCCTTGGCTGACAGTGCTTTTCCCAACTCATGCAAAAAGAACATACCTCCAGGTGTAAGGAACAAGAAAACACAGATTGCAAGAAGTACTTGACTTGGGATGGACATCTTGGTATCAAAAGGACACTGTATGTTCTCCTGCAGAGCCCCAAATCACAGAGGAATAGATGTGGACCTTTACTGGATTCCTCCAGGTTGGAGAAGCTTCTTCCTTTGATCCTTTTAATGACATCTTAGAGATCATGATGTTCTTGGAAAGGAAGTATAAAGATAAATGGATGGGTCGTAACATCATGAACTGGCCACTCATCATGGAACAAAAATCCCAATTTAAGTGAGAATTTGAAGTGTGGGTGGAACAGATTCTTTGATGTCAGGGCTTCAGTGGCCTCTGCAAGTCTCCACTGGCACACTTATAGCAGATTTTGATAGCCAAGATATGTAAATAAGAAGCAGAGTCCTGACGTTCCTGAAAGACTAAATGCATTCCCCCACACCCAAAGAACAAGAAAGTGGCATAGGACTTCCTTTCAACATCCTTTGTTTTATTTTGTACAGTCACACCTCATGTTGCGTCCGATTCAGGTTACGTGTTTCCGTGTTGCGTCCCACAGCAACACGGAAGTACCGGAAAGGGTTACTTCTGGATTTTGCAACTGGTGCATGCGCAGAAGCACTAAATCACACTGTGCACATGTGCAGACGCAGCGCTTTGGCTTGCATCAATTCCATGTTACGGACGGGCCTCCGGAATGGATTCCGTCCATAACATGATGTTCCAGTGTATTGAAGAGACTTTATCCACTCAGTAAACCTACAGCCACTTACCAAGGAGTAAGCGCCATTTAACTAAGTAGATTTCACTTCTGAGTAGACCCATACAGGATCACCTTTTTTCAGGTTTCATTCAATGAACATGAAATGTGACATGTAATGTTAATGGCAGGGACGCGGGTGGCGCTGTGGGTTAAAGCCTCAGCGCCTAGGGCTTGCCGATCGAAAGGTCGGCGGTTCGAATCCCCGCGGCGGGGTGCGCTCCCGTTGCTCGGTCCCAGCGCCTGCCAACCTAGCAGTTCGAAAGCACCCCCGGGTGCAAGTAGATAAATAGGGACCGCTTTCTAGCGGGAAGGTAAACGGCGTTTCCGTGTGCGGCTCTGGGTCGCCAGATGCAGCTTGTCACGCTGGCCACGTGACCCGGAAGTGTCTCCGGACAGCGCTGGCCCCCGGCCTATAGAGTGAGATGGGCGCACCAACCCCAGAGTCTGTCAAGACTGGCCCGTACGGGCAGGGTTACCTTTACCTTTACCTTTAATGTTAATGGCAATGTCCAGATTATCTAGTAATACTTTATTTAGAATTTCAGAATTTGGTTTTGAGTGCAAAATTAAGAAGATGAGAAGAGCCTGCTGGATCAGGCCAATGACCAATTCACTCCAGCATTCTGTTCTCAGCCAGATGCCTGTGGGAAACTGGCTTGAAGGACCCAAGCACAAGGGTCTTCTCCCCTCTGGTTATTTTCAGCAACTGGTAATCGGAAGCAGATCTCAAAGCATGATTGCCAGAGAAAGTGTTCCTGACAAATAGGTACACAAAGCTCCTGCACATTAGAAATGCATTCAGGACACACAAGAAACCCATAAAGAGAGAATACAATTGCACATTGTACTTAAGGTACACAGTATAGTTCCATCTGGCTGAACTCAGATAGCAATGTCCCAACTCCTGCCTACCTTCATATAATTTCAGTACACTGTGGGAAGTGTACCAGAGCAAATGCATCCGCTGGCCAAGAAAGCACATACATAAAAGGCAAATGATGAAATGAAAAACTCAGACAAGGTCGTAGGCTGATGACTGTTTCATTTCAGTTTCTGGCCAAAAGCCTCCCCTTTCATGCTATAAGGCATGGAGAGTCCTCCCCTCCCTTCAGTGACTTCAAAGACAAGAATTAACAAGCACTTTCTATTTTATAGTCCTTTTTATTCAGTCATCTGGTTGCAAGCAAAAATCCATATCCCTCCACAAGGAGCGAAGTTGGCTACTATGAATCCTCCCCCTTCCATCTCCCACAACATCCCGGGCATCAACGAGAAGTTCCTCCTCTCTGCATTCATTTTTCTCTAATACGGACAGACCTCCTAGTTTTGGGGGAGGGAGGGTCTCCCATACTCTCTAATGATGTCTCTGCTGGCTGTTCCTTCCCTTCTGTTTTTCTTTCCATTATCTCGTAGCTAGGCAACTCCTGTCTAAGATGCTCTGTGTCTGTGTCTCTCCCTGCTTCTGAAACTGCTGGAGACGCGAAGGGGCGCGAATCTTCCCACTCCTCCAGCTCCTCTTCAAAGAGGATCTGATCTGCCTGAGAATGCATTCCCCAATCCTCTGATTCAGACCATTCCCTGACACATGCTGATTGGGCTGTTCTAGGATACTGTGGGAGGCATTGTGGTCTAAACCACTGAGCCTTGGGCTTGCCAATCAAAAGGTCGGCGGTTCGAATTCCCGCACCTGGGTGAGCTCCCATTGCTCGGTCCCAGCTCCTGCCAACCTAGCAGTTCAAAGCACGCCAAAAAGTGCAAGTAGATTAATAAGTACCGCTCCGGCAGGAAGGTAAACGACGATTCTGTGTGCTGCTCTGGTGTCAGTGTTCATTTGCTCCCCTGGCCACATGACCTGAAAAAAACTGTCTGCAGAGAGGACAAACACCGGCTCCCTTGGCCTGTAAAGCGAGATGAGCACTGCAACCCCAGAGTTGTTCGCAACAGGACTTAATTGTCAGGGGTCCCTTTACCTTTACTGTACCTTAGGATACTGCAGCTGAAATAGCACTGACTAATTTGAACCCACTCAACCCCCCCCCTCCACTATCTTGGACTATTACACTACTGCATATATCATACTTGAAAGAAAAGAAAAGAAAAAACCAAGAAAGGATGACAAGCTAAAGAGAAACAGTATATAATTTTTATTCTTTGCAGGAGGGTGAAGGGTGATGACTGTGTCAATTCTGTTTCCAAGAATTGCCATGTCCAAGCTTGCCATGTCAACATTTAAAGGGGAAATATATTAGTGCAGAGATGGACCCTCTTTTTCAACTCCAGGGAAATTCTGAAGGTGCAAGGGGTTCATGCCAGTGGCCACACACATTGACTAAGAAGAGGCAGGCAGCTTATATACACATGCCATGGGAGAGAAGCACTATGACAACTGACACGTTTGTTAATTTTGGATTCTGTCTCATTTCTTGATTCCTAAATTCAGTTTTCCAGAATTCCACAACAATTCATTATTTTTAATGGTATTTGGAAGTAATTGTGCTGGGCCCGGGGGTAACACAAGAACCTTGGTCCAGGTCCAGTCCAGAATCTAAAGGTTCTGCTAGGAGTCAGTCCGACAGGGTCAAGGCAGGACACGAGGCAGGAAACCAGGCAAGGACAGGTACAGGATCTGGCATACAGCAATGTTGCTCCCACAACCTGGGACAGGGTCTGACAGCTTTTATCTTTGTTGGGGTAACGGCCGGTCCTGATCCCCAGGCGACTCACCTCCCTGTTTCGCTCGAAGGTGAGCACTCCTCCTGCAAGTACTCAGGTCTCTCCTTCTCTCAGACCTTAGTCTCTGCAGCTAGGGAGACGTTGGTGTGTTACTAGACCCAGGGGCTGCCTCAACCTCCCCTGACCAAGCCAGTAGTGGAGCAGCTGTAAGTGATGGCCCAGCTGAAGGCAACAAGCTAATCCCTGCATCTGGAGCCAGGGCAGGCTCAGGGACCTGACTCGGCCCAGTTGGTGTTTGTTGCAAGGGAACCTGTGCAGACTGGGACACTTCAGGATCAGGCCCCAGACTTGGTTCAGATGATAGGCAAAGGATCCAGTGCAGACTGAGACTCCTCTGGTTCTGAGCCTGAGTCCCAAGCCATCACAGTAATACTGTCTGCAACCCTCGGGGCAAAGCATAACTATCATGGCTACTAGGCACGGATAGCCTTATCTTCCATTAACATGTCCAAACGTCACTGAAAGCCATCCAAATTAGTTGCCAGTTCCAGCAAGCTCTTCTTACATTCTTAATTTTGCACTCAAAACCAAAATCTGAAATTCTAAATAAAGTATTACTAGATATTCTGGACATTACCATGGACATTATACGACTCATCTCTTGTTCCTTGAATGAAACCTGAAAAAAGGTGATCCTGTATGGGTCTACTCAGAAGTGAACTCTGATGAGTTCAGTGGAGCTTACTCCTTGGTAAGTGGGTGTAGCTTTACTGACTGAGTGGACGAAGTCTCTTCAATACAAAATAAAACAAAAGACGTTGAAAGGAAATCCTATAACACTTTCTTCTTCTTTGGGAGTGGGGAAATGCATTTAGTATTTCAGGAACGTCAGGACTCTGTTGCTTATTTACACATCTTGGCTATCAAAATCTACTATAAGATTGTCACTCCCATCTTTTCTATATTAGTGAGGCTAAAAGGTCTCCTTGAAGTTATTTTTGAATGGGCATGCATAAGGTTGTGAGGTAAGTATGGCTTTGCGGTGTTTATATTATCATTTCTATAGATTTATTATATCAAATTAGAAACATTAAAACCATTGTGCATTTGTTGTTGGGCAAGCATTGATGACATTTCTGATTTTGCCCTGCATTTATTTGGTCCTAATGTTGGCTATTTGCAGACTAGTTGCGCTGCAGAGAGCTTGCGAGGGAGACCACACATTACAAGGAACACAAAATAACTTTAGCTAGGTTTTAATAACAAAAACAAAAACTCCTTTTACACTTAAAATATCAGTAAACATGACCCAACCACCAGTGTACTGAGAGAGCTAGGTGCTGTTCTTTATATACTATACCCAATTGCTGACACAGCTTAATTAACACAATTTAGCAGCACCTGCTATACTGTTTCACGGCTGTAAAACTAGGTCACGTTATTTGCTCTGGCCCTTAAAGACATACACATCTTGTGGAACAATAATGAACCTTCAAATTTAAAGAGACCATTCAACACCTAAAAGTTGAATTAAACATTAAAACCATTGTCCATTTATTGTTGAGAAAGCATTGATGATATTTATGAATTTGCAATGCATTTATTTGGTCCTAAAAGTGGCAGGTGTGCCAGTGGAGACTTGCAGAGGCCATTGAAGCCCTGACATCAAAGAATCTGTTCCACCCACACTTCAAGTTCTCACTTAAATTGGGATTTTTGTTCCATGATGAGTGGCCAGTTCATGATGTTACGGCCCACCCATTTATCTTTATAGTTCCTTTCTGAGGACACCACGATCTCTAGGCTGTTGTTAAAAGGATCAAAGGAAGAAGCTTCTCCACCCTGGAGGAATCCAGTAAAGGTCCACATCTATTCCTCTGTGATTTGGGGCTCTGCTGGAGAACACACCTTTTGATACCAAGATGTCCATCCCAAGTCAAGTACTTCTGGCAATCTCTGTTTTCCTGTTCCTTACACCTGGAGGTATGTTCTTTTTGCAAGAGCTGGGAAAAGCACTGTCAGCCAAGGGAGGTTGGTTAAGAAAAGGAAAATGCAACTTAGGTAGTTTCATAGAAGTATGAACCAAGCCAAATTTATGCTCTGTCCATAGAATCTGAACTGAGTCAGTTAAATGGAAATTCTTCTGTTCTCTCCCTCTGTTGCACCTTAATGGAAAGACTGTTGCTAGGCGGCAATTGAGGGAAAGGGCGAGCCAAGGGCAGCTGTTGTTGCAGTGAAGCTGATCAGAGAATTATAGAATCTTAGAGCTGGAAGGGACCCAAGGGTCATCTAGTCCAACTCCCTGCAATCAATGATGGAGAGGCCCTGCTTCACATCTCTTTCTTTACTGCAGCCTGTTAGAATCTGTTCAACATTTTATGTATTTAAGCAACTCTCCCTAATATTCAAGCAGGGAAACTGACTCCTTTACCGGGTAGAGATACTTTGCAAACAGAAAATAAATTCACGATATGGGCAAGCCTTCTGTAGCACAAGAAATCTTTAATAAAAACTATTCTTTTTAAAAAAACAAGATGAGGGCAAACTATAGGTTCATCTCAGAGCTAAGGGTTGATGGCTCAATGTTTTCCCATCCTGTGCCAACTCCTTTTAATCACATTTGGGGTCAATTCTTTAAAGAACAAGCCATGAAAAATCCACCCAGCTTTACTTTTACAAGCAGAAAGTCCTTCAGAAGTGGTCTGGGGGCTGCCTCTTTCTCCATTTCCCCATTTAATATTTTACAGTGGCTTAGGGGAATTCCATGGCCATTTGGCTATTACTTTTTTAAAAATCTTGTTAATTATTCTGTATGATTTCTGCTGTATTCTGTCTTATGATTTGTGATGTATTTCTGATGCTCTATTACCCTATTGTCTTTCACTGTTTCTAAGGCACTTTGGGGTTCCTTTGAATGAAAAGTGGCCTAGAAATATAATCCATCAATCAAAGCAACCCTCCATTATTCACAACATTTTGGTTTTGTCTCTTGAAGCAGATGCTCGCCTCTGTACAAAATGCATCATTATGGTAGCAGGAATGCCATGCAACCACCAAACATGTGAAGTTGATGATGGAGGAACCTGTGTTGGCATCACCACCCTTGAAAGTAAGAAACAGCTGCAAAGGTTGTGCCTTGTTTGGGCTTCATGGTCCACATTCCCCTTCTGCTTATTTTCCATTTCTTTCAGCTTAGTGATACAGCAATGGGGAATAATTCATGGAAATGCCTTTGTCAGAAGCATAGCTTCAAGCATGCAGTCTGAGCTTGTATGCAGCAAGCTGAGACATTTCTTTCCAGGTTGTTACATAGTTGAAGAGAGCGTGAGTGTAGAAAGGAAGAGAAGGTCTTATTTCCTCCATCACTCAGTGGCGTAGCAAAGTCAGGTGGTACCCCGTACAGAAAATTTCTTGTCTCCCCCCCCCAGCACATTGAAATAATTAAAAGAAGGACAAATAAGATACATCACCAGAAAAGAGGGTGTATGACCCAATTCTATAAAACACAGCTCTCTGGTCTCAAACCCTCCATGCATACTTATGTTTCTTTGCAATATCCCACAGTACGCATGAGGGTACCACACAATACTCCACTCCACTCCTTCCCATATATGCTTCCTAAACTAGTTTGTGTGTTTCTCTCTACATTCTAGAGCAGATTTAGGGGCTGTAGGAAAAGTGGAGAGAGAGATGTGTACCTGTATTCAGAATAGCTTTGTTTCCCCAGAGTAATGAACCTTGGACTCAGCTGCATTAGTAAAGAAAAAGCATTTTATATGCATTATAACACTGTGACACTGGATGGCGCTGTGGAGTCCCATCTTTCTCCAACATGATTTCCCATTATAAAGTTTACAACACATTTTCCTAAAATGTGTGTGTGTGTGTGTATATACATATATATATATATATGTATATATATATATATATATGCTTTCGTAGATTTTCACGGGTACAGGAATGCAGGTTTTGGTGTCCTCGGGTGTCTTCCCGTGTAAAAGTTGGGGTGTCTAGGCGACGTTTCGACGAGGTCTCACTCGTCATCTTCAGGCTGGTGCTTTCGGCTTCTTGTTACTGGAACAGAGAACAGACATATATATATATATGTCTAGATTCAGCCCTTGTGTTTCTTTATTCTTTCAGCCATCAGTATTACCAGGTTTTTTTAATGGAGAGCACTTTGGATATTTTATGTGAATTCCAGTTAATCATTGTGGGGGACTGAGGGTGAGGATGATAGAAACCTTCACTCTTTTCTCTTTTCCTCTTTCTTCCTCTTCACACCTTGTCTCAGATGGGGTGTTTAGAAATAAATTACTCGATTGTGCATCGAAGGATATGGTGAAGTGTGATATGCCTTCTCCTAATCAAAATGGTATCCGTATAGAAGTCAACTGCTGTGATGATTCTGATTTCTGCAATGCAAACTTTTAAAACAGGCTGAGAGTCATCTCAAGATTCTGCCTTCCTGCAAAGAATAAATATTTATTCTGTTCCCCCTCAGCTTGTCAACCTTTCTTGTGTTTTCCTTTCTTTCAAATATGCTATATTCTGTGGTGTAATGGTCCAAGATAGAGGGGGGTAAGTGGGTTCAAAATGGCCAGGACTATTTTGGCTGCAATATACGATAGCAGCTGAATCAGCATGAAAGGGGAGATTTTCGTTCACTGTATTCTGCAAAGTCAACCATTTAGGAACACTTGAAACATGAGGAGTTTGGGTTTAAAGAGAATGCTGGGCAAGCGTTGTTATGCACAATGTGTCGATTTCTTGGTTAATCAAAAATAATTCACTGGCTCTATATATCACTTGCTCTCATTTCCTCTACTTTCAAAACTTTCATCAACGCCGTAGTTTCTTTAATCAAAACTTATGTTTCAAGCCATCAATACAGCTTCTTACTACACAGCTCCTTTTGGCTTTTTCGAGTGGGATCTATGAACCACTGGCTCAGACTGTTAAGATCCTTCCCCGCACCCCACTCCACCCCTTTCGGCCCTAAGAATTCCGAAATTGAATTTTTCTACCTATATACTGACACCTGCCAACTTTTAAAATTGAATCTGGTGTTGTGGGTGATGCAAGTCTGTTCAAGAGTTCTGACACTGTGTTATATATAACAACTAGGCATTCATGTTGCAAGACCTCACTCCTAGTGGAACACTGAAATATGTTTTATTTTGTCTTAGACCACATTCGCACCATGCATTTAAATTACTATGATGCCACTTTAAACAGCCATGGCTTCCCCCACCCCTAAAATCTTGGAGTTGTCATTTATTTTTATTCCTTTTTTAAAAAAAAACACCCATTGTTATTGCTTTCCAAAAATATAAACATTAACAGAGCAATTGGTTTTTCCCATTCCCACCCCCCTCTCCCTGGAATAGAAGACTAATGAGTTAGATTTTTCCATAAGTCCATGTGAATATTTCATAAAGGGGTAACATATTTCAACAAAATTATCCACATCAGATGCCTTGTTGAGACATGTACTCTCTTTGTTAGTTTCTCAGACAAAGCGATTGTCCCTATTTTTTTCCATTATTTGATGTGTAGGTGATCAATTACTTTGCTATAAGTAATTGTGCAGCCACCAGAATAAAATCAATACAGTGGTACCTCGGGTTACAGACATACGCTACATACGCTACAGGTTACAGACTCCGCTAATCCAGAAATAGAGCTTCAACTTAAGAACTTTGCTTCAGGATGAGAACAGAAATCGCACGGCAGCGGTGCAGCGGCAGTGGGAGGCCCCATTAGCTAAAGTGCTGCTTCAGGTTAAGAACAATTTCAAGTTAAGAACGGACCTCCAGAACGAATTAAGTACTTAACCTGAGGTGCCACTGTAAGTTCTGTGTATAACAAATTAAGTTGAATATCTGTTAATAAGCCTAGGCTTGGATTACATTATATGTCCTGATCCGTGATTTTGCTTATTTCTGTACATACACTTTCCCAGAATGGTTGTAACAGCTCACATGCCCACCACATATGAAAAGTCATATCAGTTGCCCTGTAGTTTATTAAGGGTGCTGAGAGTTGCTTGTAAACTCTCCTATTCCTTCCCAGAGCTACAATTCCAGAGTCGTTTAACAATCAATCCCTCTTCCCAGGGAGCTGTGGCAACTTTAAAAAACTACCATTCCTAGGATTATTTGGGGAAATTTATGACTGTTTAAATGGTGTCATATAGTTTTAGATGTGTGGATTCAAGATTAATGACTCTTCTTCTTCTTCTTCTTCTTCTTCTTCTTCTTCTTCTTCTTCTTTTGAGATTGCAGTGCTCACATATAACATTTTATCAGTCTTTTATTAATCAATCTTGCCAGCAACTCAGGTATAGGGTCTTTTCAGTGCAGGATCCTGAATAATGGAAAGAGCAATGGATCCTTCAGCTCTCTTCCACTGGAACCTTCAAAACAAAACAGAGAATGGGACTGAATGGCAGACACGCACCCCTCCACTGATCCTGCTGTTTTTAAAACCATATCAGTTAATCTTTTCAGATTGACTCTAAGCATTCATTGCCCGATAACAATAAACTCTCCGTTTAGGTTATTCATTGCTTGTTGACAATGCTAGAAGAATTTCTGAGGATGCGGAACACTTTTTACCAAATACCAAATCCCGTCCGCCTCTCACTTCACCTCCTGCTCCTGAATTTAATTACTGGCAACTAGCAGAATGGAAAGAAGTAAAATGGTAGTTTAGGGAAAATGTCATTGCTTAATTGAGCAGTCAGCTATACAGAGTGTTGCCAAAATAAGTGGAAGCGTTAGATTGTTGTAATGAGACTGGACTGTCATGACTGAGAATGAACATCTCACCAGGGATTTGAGTAGATTAAACATATGAGGGGGATTCAATGCAGTTCATAGCAATGAGACCCTAAGTGTCAATTCCCCATCATAGAGCCGGGCTCTACCAACTGTAAAACATACGGAGCACATTAATTCTAAATAGGAAAGCAATCTATGGTGTGTGGGTCAAAAATTATTAGGGCATGGGACAGGAACCTGAAAGCCGGTGGTCCTCCTGAATATGGGACAGAGTTAAGACTCCTTGCCTTTCCGGTGCTGTATCACTGCCACTGAAATATACTCGGAGTCGAGAGTGGATTTCATGCTCTTTATTCAGCTCATAGTGGTGAGGAGGAAAAGAAGTTCCACCAGAATGTCTGCTTTATATACATTATTTACATAATGGGCCCGAGGTGATTGGCTAATTCCGGAATTCACCTGAAGGCCAATCAGGTTGCGGATTCACTTCCACCTGGAGCTGGATTGGGTGGCTCCTGTGGACCAATCAGACTGCTGCATTCTGGACCCTATTGTTCTAGGACAAACCAGACTGCTGCATTCTGAATCCTATTGTTCTAGGACCAATCAGACTGCTGCCTTTTGGATCCTATTCAACTCAGTACATAACAGCCACCTTTCTAGTTCAGTAGATTAAAGGTAAAAAGCATTCCAAGAAAACAGGAGTGGAATGGCAGCGCAGGAATGCTTAGTTTGAGACAGACAACACAAACCTATATCACTCAGAAGAAATCCCCACTGATATCAGTGAGGTTTACTCTGATGTAAATGTGTATTGCAGACAAAATCTCAAGCTTTGTATTTGATTTGTGAAACAAAGTTACAAAAAGCAAAACAAAAACCCTCACAAAATATTTGGCTATCATGACTCCACTGGGGCAGGTGAGGCAGCCAATCTGACGCTCCAACAATGGACTCGATGAGAGGAACCCGACGGGGAAAAGCAAGGTAGGGCTCCAAGTTGACGCTGTTTAAATTGCCTGGACACAGACCTGAGAGAAGCCTTCTTGCTCTGTCAGCTCCACCCCCACCCCTGGCCCAGCCCATTGTCCAAGCCTGAACCCTCATTCGTATAGCTGTCAACTTTTCCCTTTTCTTGCGAGGAATCCTATTCAGAACGAGGGAATTTCCCTTTTAAAAAGGGAAACGTTGACAGCTATGCCCATTCGCCAATTCCTGGTGCAGGCTAGGATCTGGCTCGTGATATGCCCAGGCCACCTATCAGGGCAGGACACCATCCTCAAATCCCTCATCAAGGTCTTAGAAGAGCCTCTGCCATCCCGCAACACTGCCGCATTGAGAGGGTGACTGGACTTGGCTATCATCACTCTGAAGAATGTCCCATTAAGCAATCATTTTAATAAATAAATAAATAAATGGGAAATATTTTTATTTTATTTTATTTATTTATTAAATTTGCATACCACCCTATAACCCATAGATCTAAGGACCACCAACTCAATAATAATAGTTACAGATAGGTAGCCGTGTTGGTCTGCCATAGTCAAAACAAAATTTTTTTTTCCTTCCAGTAGCACCTTAAAGACCAACTAA
>JAXCMG010010025.1:0-10986 GCA_034642415.1 Podarcis siculus
CCAATAAAGTGTCAACTACCAGCCATGCATCTTCCTGAGCTGCTACAGTGGGCCGTGACCATTATGTTCCAGTGTGTTTTAACCAAAAAAGCAAAACCACACATGCAAAACCCAAGCTCACAAAATCCCTCATAGCCCAAATTGTCTGTAGGCTCTACTATCCTCAGACTGAACGAAGAAGCGAGACTCATGTTTTAAGGAATGCCATAACAAAAAGTTCAAAGTGGTTGCAAGTCCTTAACTTTATTAATCGCGAACTTTTAACTATGTTTTAAAACAATTTCTAGCCCCTGTGATGCAGGCGACTCTCCCCGGCCACCTAACCCAGAATGTCTCCCTTTGAGAGATGACCCTCAAACCAAGGGAAAATAGAGGGGCTGCTGCATTAGTGTCAGAAAAGCATTTTTGAAGTAAAAGGGGGAGAGGAGAGTGGGCAGTGTGACAGTTTTGCTTTGTTCAGGGGGGAAATGCATGCTCGAATTCTACGATTTCACGATTTCTTTTTTTTTATATATAATATATTTATTAAGGTTTTTCATATAAAACATACTTTTTAGAAAAAACACCAATCATCATTGTTTTTTTACATCTTTCCGCTCTAACTTTGGACTCCCCCACACCTCCCGCATACACTTGCATTGTTACAAAATTTGGTTCCAAACAAATTATCATTTTGTTCTCAGCCTTAACTTCGGTTATCATACAATTCATCCATAAATCTAATTTAGTGATAGACAATTATTCTCTACCCTGGCATCCCAGTCAGCACTCAATCAAATTGCAATGTTTTTGTAGGTAAATCTTGAATTTTTTCCAATCTTCTTCCATCCTTTCTTCTCCCTGGTCTCGGATTCTGCCGGTCATCTCGGCTAGCTGCATATAGTCCATCAGTTGCATCTGCCATTCTTCCAAAGTGGGTAGCTTCTGAGTCTTCCAGTTCTTCGCAATCAATATTCTTGCTGCTGTTGTTGCATACATAAAGAATGTTCTATCCCCTTTTAACACACTCCGGCCGACAATGCCCAAGAGGAAGGCCTCTGGTTTCTTAGTAAAGGTGTATTTAAACACCTTTTTTAACTCATTGTATATCATCTCCCAGAAGGCCTTGACTCCAGGGCAAGTCCACCAGAGGTGAAAAAATGTTCCTTCATTTTCCTTACATTTCCAACAATTACTGTCAGACGAATGGTATATTTTAGCTAATTTAACTGGGGTCATGTACCATCTATACATCATTTTCATTAGATTTTCCTTCAAAGCATTACACGCAGTGAAGTTCAGCCCAGAGGTCCACAACCTTTCCCAGTCTTCAAACATAATATTGTGCCCAATATCCTGTGCCCATTTTATCATTGATGATTTTACCATTTCGTCTTGTGTGTTCCATTTCAGCAACAAATTGTACATTTTTGAAAGTACTTTGGTTTTTGGTTCTAACAGTTCAGTTTCTAACTTTGACTTTTCCACTTGGAATCCTAACTTTTTATCATTTTTAAACACTTCTTTAATCTGAGCATAATGTAGCCAGTCTCGCACTCGATTTCACGATTTCTAACTGTTAACTTCTGCTGTCCAGCCTCCTTTTCTGCACTCTCAGCGCTTCCCCAGTCAGCTCAACAGCCCAGAAGGGATTTGCAGGCCAAGGAGAGTTTGAAACTTTCCCTCCCCATCCCATGATTCTGATGATAATCCTTCTCCCCAGAATACTGCTATTAAGAGGAAGGTGAGGGCAGGTATGGTCTCTGCATCCTTCTATAAGGGTACAGCCACAATAGCACAGAAAAAAGAAACATTAAACATGTTTGCTTTCATATTGAGTTGAAGATATGTAATTGAATAAAGTTTGGCTTCAGCTGGTAGATCCCAAAGGGTTACATCTGGATATTGGGGGTACAAGTACCCCGTTGGTTCCCTAGTACCTTTTATCACATCGACCGCAGCTGCACCACCCTCATCGTCTGCCATATTTCGCAGGGCATTGACCAGGGATGATTTGCCGACACCTGAGTCCCCTACGATGGCGCTATCAGGGGTACGTTTGCCAGATGGCTGATTCATTTGAGCTAATGTGTCTTGCTTGCTGCTCTTATAAGCCATGGCTGCTCTTCTGTGAGATTTATCACACCTAAATAAGAACAGACATATTGCAGCAGTTAATGCCTTCCACATCTAACTCCTCTTTTAAAACAGCTAGATCGGTTGCCAGTTCAGTTCAAGGCCCAGTTCAAACTACTCACATTAGTGTTTAACTCCATTGAGCATTCAAAGGAAACCATGTTCTGGGTAAGCACTGGAACCCCAGGAATCTCTTACGAAACAGAAATTGGGGTGCAAGCAACATTATAGTTATTACAACATCTTAAGTAAATAGCTTCAACAAATGCTGTTGAAATTCCTGTTCAGCTTCATCTGCCTCTCAGTTTTCCTGCCTAAGCTCCTGAAATGGCTGCAATGCTTTGATAAGAAGCTTTCAAACTGCATAAATTAGACTTCCTGCCCTGGTGAGGGTTTCTCCTGGAGAGAGAAACTCTGATATACAGGGGTGCCTTGGTTCCCGAATGGCTTAGTTGTTGAACAAATCGGCTCCAGAACTCTGCAAACCCGGAAGTAAGTGTTCCGGCTTGCGAACGTTTTTCAGAAGTTGAACGTCCGACGTGGCTTCTGCTTGAGTGTAGGAGGCTCCTGCAGCCAATCAGATGCCACGCCTTGCTTTTTGAATGGTTTCGGGAGTCGAACACACACCCGGAATGGATTAAGTTCAAGAACCAAGGTTCCACTCACTGTATATTTGATTGTTGTCCTTTCAAGCAACCGTTCACTGCTGAATACATAGCAGGAATGGTTGAAATATGGGAAAGTGAGCAAAGAAAGAAACAGTCAGAATTAATTAGGTGGGGCTCCTTTTACAGCTGAAAGGCAGCATAGAAATATTGTTCCTTGATGGCTTCCTTGTCGACTTTTGCATTGTTACATTGATAGGCTGCATAAAGTGGAAGGGCTTTAAAGCTGTGGGGGTATAGGGCTTCTTAGAGGAAATAGTTAATTTTCCAGAAAAGTTCTAACATTCTGCAGGGTGCAGAGCGACGTTAGAGCAAGAAGCTGGCTTTGCAGACCGGGCAGGCAGGCAGGACACCAAACTCCCCACAGAGTGTTCCTAGATGGACAGCAAAGCCTTTGTCCCATCCGCCCTCCTCAACCTGAGAAGGAGATGATGCAAGGGATCATGGCGCTGCTACACTCCAGGGTTTCTACAGCCATACGCAGAGAGGCTCGCCTTCCATTCCCCCAGCTTGTCCTCCAGCTTCCTGCAGCCTGGGGAGCTGCTGCTCTTCCCCACCCCCCGCAGCTGGATCTGCAAAGCCAGCTGAGAAGCGGCTGCAGCAGGATCTTTTCCTATCCAGCCCACAGTGCCAGTGGTGGCAATTTTAATCTGAACTTTTAGACACAGTGTATTGCGATAAGAGTTCAGAAACTGTTTGCGCTAATAAAACTCCCAGTGGCAGAATTCACCTTTTCCTATCCAGCCCACAGTGCCAGCAGTGGCAATTTTAATCTGAGTGTATTGTACACAGTGTGTACACAGTGTTTTGCGATAAGAGTTCAGAAACTGTTTCCACTAGTAAAACTCCCAGTGGCAGAATTCGCCTATCACTATGGGACTTTTGGACACTGAGATATGATAGCCATCTTCAGATATCTCAAGGGCTGCCATATGGAGGGCGGTGCAAGCTTGCTTTCTCCTGCTCCAGATGGTCAGACCTGGACAAACAGCTTCAAGCTACAAGGAAAGAGATTCTGACTAAACAAGTGGAAGAACTTTCTGAGAGCGAGAGCTCTTTGACAGTGGAACAGACTCCCTCTGGAGTATTAGTATTAATACAGTGGTACCTCGGGTTACATACGCTTCAGGTTACAGATGCTTCATGTTACAGACTCTGCTAACCCAGAAATATTACCTTGGATTAAGAACTTTGCTTCAGGATGAGAACAGAAATTGTGCAGCGGCAGTGCAGTGGCAGCAGGAAGCCCCATTAGCTGAAGTGGTGCTTCAGGTTAAGAACAGTTTCAGGTTAAGAACAGACCTCCAGAACAAATTAAGTTCTTAACCCGGGGTACCACTGTAATATAATTTTAAAAATGGGTGTGGAAGATGAATGCAGAAGAGGTCAATTCTAGATGAACAGGAATGGAAGCGATGAAAGAAATCTGTTGAGTCAGTGGTGCTTTTATTTATAAATTATGTAATTTGTTTAAAGTCTTTGTATCATATCATCATATTCCTCCTGAGTTTTGATGAAGTGTGAGCCTCACACTGCTAGCTTTTGCTCTCTGTCATGACCTAGCACAGTCCAAGAAATGATTTGCAAGAAGGAGTACCTATAGCGACCCCATTTAGCTTTCATTTTATCAGAAATCACCTGTTTGAGCAGAGCTGTGTGCTGGGCAGGGGAGGGGGAGAGGACAACTTGTAAACAGCATGTAATTTCTGCTACAATATAATAAAAACCCAAAGCTACTTTCCCCTTTCAAGGTTATGCAGGATAAAAAGTTGCAAATAATCAGCAGCAGAGCATTTAGTAAGAAATACATGCCTGTACCAGTTTATTAGGCTTTTGTCAGAGATAAGCTCAAAGTACTTGGTGATTTTAAACTGCATGCGGGTTTTCAGTCTCTGTTTGGGGTCTCCCATCTGAAGTATGTATGTCATTTCAAGATCTGTGAGTTTATGGACATTGCCAGTTTATAGACATTGACAGTGAAACCTGACAGGTCTGAGCATGTGAACCAATATAACATGCCTTATGATGCTTTTCCATTCTCAGAGGAGGGTGACCAAGATGGTCAAAGTTCTGGAAATTGTTGTAAATAAAAATGTGCCCTTTTCCCTTAGGGGTATCCAAGAGGCCATATGGAGTCCTTACATGGGTTTCCTATTGGTAGGAGAGAATAACAGAGGCCAACCAGAGAATATTGAGAAGCAAAGCAGCTAGTAAGCTTGATCTTTATTGATCTGTTGCAACAGGGTGCTCCCCTCACTCGCAGGAAAGGCGGAGGACCCACAAAAATGTTGTGCAAGGGCTTATAAAGACTTTTGAAATTTCCATCCTCTAGATCAAGACCACCCTCAGAAACATTATGCATACATCACAGAAGGGGTGTAACCTAAGACCACCCTCAGATACATCCCATCTACATCACAGAAATTTAAATGTTGTTTTTTCTCTTGTCCTTCCTTGTTTATTTCCTGTCTGGCAGGTTACTTAGAATCATAGAATCATAGAGTTGGAAGAGACCACAAGGGCCATCGAGTCCAACCCCCTGCCAAGCAGGAAACACCATCAGAGCACTCCTGACATATGGTTGTCAAGCCTCTGCTTAAAGACCTCCAAAGACGGAGACTCCACCACACTCCTTGGCAGCAAATTCCACTGTTGAACAGGTCTTACTGTCAAATTCCACTGTCAAACAGCTCTTACTTACTTGATTGGATTTCCTTGGGAGCCTGGCCATTCTTTTGTAATGATAAGGCTCACACCCTTATTCAAACAGAGATTAAGATAGGATTTGTGAAGGAATAGACAATGGGGAGGCAGGCAGGAAGGACACCAAAATCTCCTCAGAGTGATCCTAGACTGACAGCAAAGCTTGTGTCTTATCTGACACCCTCAGCCTTAGGGGACATCATGCAGGGCCCTCAGGCATTATCCCTTCAAGGGTTTGTACAGCCTCACACAGGGAGACTCCCCTTCTCTTCCCCCAGATGGTCCTCCAGCTTCCTGCAGCCTTGGGAGCTGGAGCTCTTTCCACACACATCCCCCAACACAGTTTCCTTGCAGACCAGGCAGGCAAGTAGCATCTGCATCTGCAAAGCCAACAGAGAAGTGTCTGCAGCGGGAATCTCTTGCCCCACACTCTGAGTGCCAGCAGTGGCAATTTTAATCTGAAATCTTTTGACACCCTGTACTGCAGTAAGAGTTCAGAAACGACGGGCGCTAATAAAATTCCCTATGGCAGAATGCTGCTATCACTATGCGTCTTTCGGACTCTGAGAAATGATCAAAAAATAATAAACCAGAGCAATCATGTATTGCTCAGCAACAGAGCAATAAATGCTCTCTTGCTGATTACTTATTTACCCTGCTTAATCTTGGAAAGGGGAAAGTAGTCCTGGCTTTTGGTTATCTTGGAGCAGAAATTACATCCACGCTTGATTAGCACGGATGTCAGGGGTTCAGGGAGAGAGGCACAGATGAGGGAGGAGACTGAGAGTGAGGGGGAAGGATCCCAGGGCGATGAGGAAGAGGATGACAATGACTCAAGGGTTTCCATGAGTCTTTCCAGTGAATCGGAGGATTCCCAAAAGGGGGCGCCCCTGGTCAGGCCAAGGGGAGCCACAGGGGGGAATAGTCAGGAGCAGGACAGCAGCAGGGGAACCCCAAGTGGGAGTTGGAGATCGGGACCGGCTTCTCCGCCGGAACGGAGTGAAGAGGGTGGAGTTCCCAGTGTGTCAGACGAAGCAGAGCAGGAAGCAAAGAGGAAAAAGGAGATCGGGGCAAGACGTCCTGCCGGAAGGGGCGGAGAGTAGTACGGAGAGTAGTGTAACTGTCAAAAGGAAGGTCAGAAGCAGCGTACGCGCGCCAAGTTCAAATGTGGAGGCGCGCGGAAATGAGGAGAGCCCGGAGGAGGAGCCTGGTCCCAAAGCACGGAGGAGGGGGGAGCAGGCGTCTGGGGATTCAGCCTCGGGGGAATCCAGGAGGGAAGGAACCCAGGGGGGCAGAAAGACCCTGCGGAAAAGGAAGGACAGGAAGAGGTGGTCCAGCACAAGCCTCTTAAACTGGTGTAGAGGCGGGACTGATTCAGAGGGGACTTCAGCGGTCTAAGCCTAACAGACGTGGGGCTGCGTGCCTTGGCTGTGGAACTGACAATGTTCTTCAATAAAAGCTTTTGTATATAAGCTGGACTTGGCGTTGGTCTCTTGTGAGCTGGGACCTAGGGTGGCCCTGACAACAACTCTGCTCAAACAGGTGATTTTTGAGAAAATGAAATCTAAATGAGGTCGCCCTAAGCTGAACCCAATGCACCTATCACATGTCTATTTTGGTACTATGGCAGCCATCTCTGAGGGCGGACCCTGCTATTAGGTCCCCCAGCTCTGCAGATGGGAAAAGGTGCTGAAAGTTTAAATCTCAACAGGAAGTGATCTGACCATGACAAGGGACTGATGTCACTATGCCCCCCTTTCAGATCACGCTCTTCTTGCCCAGTTGAAAAAACAAGGTCCAGAGTGTGGCCTGCCACATGTTGAGACTGCCCCATGGTTGCCATTGCAACTATGAGGTCCTAAGACACCCCAGAGCTGGTCACCTTGGCATGGATGCTGAAGTCTCCCCAAACCAGCAGTCTATGACTCCTCAACCCCCCCCCCCTCCGAGAAGCATTTTTGGCTCAGGCAAGGAGACTGCTGGGCAGCGAGACAAGCAGTAAGGATATCAAACGCCATTAAGACCGATTACAGTAGTTTGGTATATTTTGTTGCTGTCTGAAAGAATGTGATAACAAAAAGTTCGATGTGGTTGCAAGTCCTTAACTTTATTAATCTTGAACTTTTAACTATGTTTTAAAACAATTTCTAGCCCCTATGGAAACTTGTGTGTGCAGGCAACTCTCCCCGGCCACCTAACCCAGAATGTCTCACTTTGAGAGATGACTCTCTTCTGCAAAGCAAGGGAGAAAAGAGAGGCTGCTGCATTAGTGTCAGCAAAGCATTTTGAAAGTAAAAGGGGGAGAGGAGAGAGAGCAGTGTGACATTTTTGCTTTGTTCAGGGGGAAATCTAAGCTCGATTTCTGTGAAGCAGAAATCCAGTTTCTCATGTCAGTTCCCTTTATGACGAAATTAGTCCCCCTAAATTCAGCTGTTCAAGGATGAGTCTTCAGGCACATAGCAAATACCTTTTCTTTATCTGGTGGAACTTAATTGAGCACTACAGAAAATAAGA
The DNA here is from genome assembly GCA_034642415.1 of Podarcis siculus. Lineage (NCBI taxonomy): Eukaryota > Metazoa > Chordata > Lepidosauria > Squamata > Lacertidae > Podarcis > Podarcis siculus. The sequence continues at coordinate 7,998 of JAXCMG010010025.1, forward strand.
TAAATGAGGTTAATAACATAAAAACAGTATAATATGTTAGCATTACAAATCTGAAATATTGTTAAAGCTGAGAAACCTTGACTAAATCTTAACTAAATTATAATTGCCTGAAGCAGCAAGGCTAGAATTGGGCAGGAAGCAAAATATTATATGGGTCAAATGAAAGAGAGAGGGGGTGCTCAAAGGAATGGATATTTATTCCCTTTTTTTTCCGTTGAAGAGGGCATTTTTTCTAAGCTTTCTCCATTATCGAAGAAAAGCAAGATTACATTCCACAAAATTTGCAACCTCAGAAAGGAAAAAGCTGTATGCCCAAAATGTTACAGCATGTTACATCAATATGACAAATGTTTCTAGTTTACATCGGAGTATATTTAAAAAGTATCAGTTAAAAAAAGCATTCACTGTGGACACGACATGTGTAATGAATCTCAAAGGGTGCATCGATTAAACCTGGCCAATTCAATTCATAAGAGTATTGGGTTCCATACAGGAAATGGGGAGCAGTGGTGTACCTGTCTGGTATGCTTGTCTCCAAAGGACTTTGCAAAAAATGTTGCTTTTTATTCCTATTTTTAAAAGCTTGATTGTGTCATATTGTGGTAAGGCAAATCAGCTATAGGGTCTGCTCCATTGTCTCTAGAACCAGCCAAAATGGGTAAGAAAAGGGGTGCCAAAGTGGGAAGACTTGCCATAGTAGCAGCAGCAGCTCCTATAACCCCACCTTGGGTTGTATCATGTCTCATGCCAGTCCTACTTGGCCCTGAGATGCTCTGCCTCACACTCTTCCAGTCCTAGGGCTTTCTTTTGAACCCTTTCAGCATCCTCAGCTAGATTATTCAGGAAGTTTGACAGCATCCCATAAGTGGTGGCAAAAGACACCCCTGCCGTGTCTCAGTTCTCCAAAGGACCACGGACCCTGGGTGCATGCCAGGAACCCCACAGGCTCTTGCCACTGCTCGGCAGAGAGAGAGGGAGGTTTTCTAACTTTGCTTCAGAAGCATGCCATTTGCACCCCTCAGACTGCTTTTATCCACCTGCCTAGTCTTATGAGGCTCACAATGTACCTTTCCACTGATCAGCCATCTTGTAGGTGGGAGAAGGGGAGGTTCCAGATAGTTTGCCTAGTTTCATGGGCAAAGGGGGATGGACAGTGTTGAGGGCTTCAGATAACTGTTAACCTCTTGCTGTCTAGCCTCCTTTTAAACACTCTCAGATACTCCCCAGTCAACTCAACAGGACAGAAAGGATTTGCAGGCAGAGGATAGTTTGAAACGTTCCCTCCCCATCCCATGATTCTGATGATAATCCCTCTCCTCCCAATTCTGCTGTTAAGTTTAGGGGAGAAGCTCAAGGGCAGCAGGAGATCAAACATCATTGGGATCACAAGCCTGGCAGCTGAGGAAGGGGAAAGCAGGCTGGGAGGGAAAGATTTTGAAGGACCTCTGTTAAGACTTACTTGCTCCTCGAGATTCTTGACAAACAGACGTTTGAGGACAGGAGGACAGGATAGTTTGTCTTCTCACTTCAGCTGCTCACACTCTCTCCTGTCCTCTCTGGACTTTGTAGCAGAAAAGCTAGAAGATCTCAACAGACTGATGCTCTTGTTCTTGTGAATTGGTGCTAGCAACAGGAAATCTGTGGTCTGCCCTCAGCTAGGCTTTGAGCATAACAAACAGGTGCAGAAGAGGCTGTGGCTGCTCGCTGCCTGGCAGTGGCGTAGCGTGGGTTGTCAGCACCCGGGGCAAGGCAAGTAATTTGCGCCCCCTAACCCGTGGATTTTAGCACTCGAGTGCGAGCGCGCACCCCCAAGATGTTGCACCCGGTGCACCCCCACGCTACGCCACTGCTTCAGGCCCCCCAATAAAACATTTGAGGGGGCCAGTCCCCTAGTTGATGGGCATTGCCAATGTGATCAACTATGCAGGGTGGGGTTTCCTTGCCTCCCCCCCCAATATCATACTGTATTCACGTTGGCACCCCTGATGAACTCAGCGGGGTTTACTTCTGCCCCGCAAGCCTTTGCACCTCCACGTCTCCTTTGCTCTCTATATGTGAGGGGGTGAAGGTCAGGCTGGCAGCGCAAATAAGCGCCCCGCTGCTGAAGGCCTCGCCCGCCATGACCTCCTGGTCCACGGGCAGGGCAAGAAAGTGCCTTTTCCTTGGGGGGGGGGAGTCTTAAATTTCAAACCATTATTATTATTATTATTAATATCTAATGTGCGTGGTTTCTCTACCTCCACCGACGACTCGCCATGTGCGAGGAGGAAGGCGGGCTCCCTTCACCTCCCTGTCCCTTCAAGGGAAAGGGAAAACGATATGAGGAAAAGCGACGCGGGACAGCGAACGAGGTTCTCCTCAGAGCCTTTTCCCGCCGCCCCCTCGCAAGACAGCCCTGAAGCCGAGCGCGGAGTGAGGGGCGGGGCCCGACGGAGTCTCGCTACCCCCCAACGCCTCTCGAGGCGGCATGAGGGGTGCCGTGTCAAGGGCGCCCGCGGGCGCAGCGGCGGCTCCTGTCAGGGCATGAGGCGGGCCCGGCGCCTCTCCCCCACCCACCCCATCTGCCCACCCATATCCCACTCAGGAGGGGCCGGTGGGCTGGCAAGCGCCTCACAGCAGCAGCACCAGAGAGGAAGAGAAGTCCGCCTCCTGCCGCCGCCGCCTCTTCATCCCCAGCAGCAACTTCCCTGCCCGGCTCCCCGCTGCCGCCGCCTCCTTCTCTCCCTGCTTTGCAGTAGCAGCCGCCGCCGCCACCGCTCCTACTCTCCTCCCGGGGATGATGCTCTGGCTCCTCAGCGGCAGCTCCCGAGCCGTGTCCCCGCGGCGCCTCCGCTCCCCCGGGCTCCCCTTCGCTGCCTGGCTCCTGCTGCACCACCTGGGGGCAGCGCCCATGGCCAGGGCTTCCTCCTTCCCGAGACATGGGGCTCTGCTATAGCCTGCGCCCGAGGCTCTTCGGCGACTCCGGAGGCGGCGAGCACGCCCCCCCCCC
>JAXCMG010010030.1:0-10258 GCA_034642415.1 Podarcis siculus
GAGAAGTAAATCTGATCCTCCATGCTCTGCAATAATTTTCCTACCAGGCTGGCAGAAGCTCAACTGCACGCCACTGAAGTTCTGAGCCCAGCTCGGACAAGGCGATGATGTGCCCAGAATAATACCTTTATTGTCATTATATAACTTGTGTACAATGGAATTAAACAAGCCTCCCTCCCCCCCCAACACTCAATCTCGTTACACTCTGTGTGCTTATCGAACAAAACACCACCTCACAAGTCAATTTTCCTATTTATTTTCCGTTCAACAGCCTAACAGCCCATGGATAGAAGCAATTTTTTAGCCTGTTGGTACAACTGATTATACTTCTATATCTCCTGCCCGAGGGTAGGAGACCACCTGAGTTATCTTGATTTTCCAAGTGAGGTCCTCACTTAAAGTAAACTCCCAGGAATTTAAAGCAGGGGACTCTCTCCACACAGCACCCCCCCAAAATATACAATGGGGCAGGTTCCCCTCTCTTCTTCTGGATGTCCAACAGCATCTCCTTTGTCTTACTAATATTTAGGTGCAAGTTATTCTCTGAGTACCTAACCAAGATTTGTTTGTTCATTAATAGGCTGCCACTGGAGTGGATATTGGGATTGGTCCTAGGTTTCCTCTGCTGGATGTATCCATACCTGTGTCAGAATGTTCCTGTACTTCATGTGGATCTGGAGCTTGGCGGTCATGAATTCTCACTGGGGCAGCAGAAGTTTCTGCCATGAATGGACTTATTGTTTGGCAGCAAACGGTGACTCATATAATGTTGGATCTGCACACAGATAACCAGAACATGGACATGGAGGCTTTCTGTGATATTTCAAGCTGTTAAATAAAAATGATTTGTGTATTAGAATATATGTATTTCAGATAAGTCTAGCTAAATAAGATTGTGCATGCTTTATATCAAGATTGTGCCGAGGTAGCCTGATTGGAGCATGAATCGTGGAGGACCATGGTCCAGGGGTGGTTCCAAGGACTTGCAGGGGTGGCACCACTTACTGGTGATTTTTGTTACAGTTATAACTATGAGATTGCTTCATTGCATATTTTTGCATTGCTGTTGTGGGTTTTTCTTGCAAGCTGAGTAACAGATTCACTCCTTCTAGACCCCGAGGAACTTGCGGAAGATTGGGCGTGAAGATTGTTAGGGTTATCTAGAAGGGGTGGGTTGTGTTGAACCAAAGGTGAACTGTTCATTTTGGCAGTCAAGATAACCCCACAATGAATAGGCAGTTGTTGTAGTGATGAGCTCCTATAAGCTAATTGGCTTGTTTTGATGCTATCCTTAACTGGGGGCTTCGGGGGCATGGAGCCCAGAAAGAGGAGCTAGCTGTAAGACTTTGGTATTTGCCACCTATGCCCTCATCTGGTCAAGTGGAGTGATGGGAGTGAAGAATGCTGCTTTGTGTACAAAGATGCATGAACATTTGCTTGGGTGCAGACAAGCCAACTCCTTGCTGAGGTCTGTCCTGCAACTGTAAAGGGTGGGAGGCCTGGCAGACTGATTTGCTGTAATGAAGCTTTTAATAAAGCACTAGAACTGATCACTCTGGAGTTTGACTTCCTTCTGTGGTACGCCTGTACCCAACCGCTCCCACAAGACCTCCTTTGGGTCTGCAGTTCAGAACACCATAGCAGGTTTTTCTTCTCTTCTTCCCCTGAGCTGAAGGAGAAAGTAATAATTTCATAGCCTACAGAGTCTCAGGAACTTGGCTGATGGGGGAGGGGAGACTGGGAGTAGCAGAGGCTCCTCAGAAACAACCAGAGTGGTAAGAGATCCACTCTGATCTGAGTGAACTGTTCTGAGACCTGTGGGTATAGGGCGGTATATAAATTCAATTAATAACTCCATCTCTGCCTGTCCTGCTCACTGCCATGCCCAGCAGACTGGGCAGCCCCTACAGCAGGGAGATGGCCCTCAGCCCACAGTTGGTAGACTGGGGTACCTTGGGACCTCTGGTCAGTTGACTGGATGGTAGCCCCACTCCTCAGCTGGGTATACCAGGCAGCCTTTGGGTCTGGGTAGACTGGGTTTTTGATCCCCTTCAGGTAGACCACAAAGCTGTTCAGTCTACCCAGTGGAGAACTGAAGGCTGTCAGCTGTCATGTCTACCAGCTGGAGTGAGAAAGCACCCAGTGCTGAACTCTGCACATGCCCCAAATTGGTAAGACTTTCTTTACGGAAAGGTTCAGCCTTGCTGGTATCCTCTACATATTAACAACCAGCACCCACCTTCCGGCATGTTGGTGGTCTGGTCACAGGTGGGGCGGGCTGGGGACGGTGGCGCCTGGGAGCTGCAGTTCCTTGCCCAGGAGAGGTTCTGGTTCTGCTGTCCACCTGCTCCAGCCCTCCCAGAAGAAGCATGAGAGGAAGGTCTCTGGGGGAGAAAGGCAGGTGGGGGGGTCCCAGGGGTGCCTTTTCTGAACTCCCCCCTTCTGGTGGTGCCCACATCCCCCCGGCCTCGAATGCCCCCTGGCTGCTCACTGCAACCCCGTTCGTTGCCGCCATCGCCACAGTCCTTGGTGCCATCACAATGGCGGGCAGGGGTCACGCAGCCGCTTGGCAGGCATGGGCGCTCATCTGGGGCGCACCTCCGGGGACCTGGAAACGTTGGGACGGTGAATGGGGAGCCTCCAAGCCCAGAGACAGTCTATCCAGTTGGCTGGGTTTGGGGGAGGCGGAAAAGAAAGCCTTACTTTGGGGGCCACAGTTCCTGAACTGCACATCATCCAGCGCCTCACTCGCCACTGAGGAGAAGGGAGAGGGAGGCAGCGCTCTTGACATGCTCTGGAGAAGGAGCTGGCCAGGGAGAGCGAGGAGCCCAAGACCCACCAGGAAAGCGCCATGGACTCTTCCGGTGTAGGCCAGCAGGGGGCGCTGGGCACCAGAGGACGAAGCGGGGCTTCGCCAAAGGGGGACAACGTGGCCGCCATAGCTCAGCTCCAATGTGAAGCTCCTGTTGAGTCCTGCAGAGGAAGGGTGAGGGGTCATCTAGTCTGACCTGGCGAGGATTGCGGGTTGCCATCTGGTCTCAGCTGCTCTCGTTTTTATCAGTCCCCAATGGGGGACGGGAAGCAGGGCACCAGTAAATGTCATGATAATAATGATCAGGATGGTATTTCTTTACGCCAACCCTACCAGGCGGGTCGGTAGTCTAGAAATCAATCAATAAAAATTATATGATACGATACGTACTGCAGTTTAGAAACGTATTATGTGATATTGATACGGAATTATAAGAACCGTGCCAGGGGGAATTTCCTCCACCACATCGGGAAAAAGGCTGAGTAGGGGGCTCTGGGCCTGTTGGATTTCCGACTGCCAGCGCCCCAATCTTACCTGTCTCGGCCATGCTGTACCAGGTGTGGAGCCTTAGGCCGTGGCACTCAGGGTCGGGGAGTGGAGTCGTGCGGGGGCTACCCGGAGTGCCTGCCTGCCTTCCCTTCCCCCAGGTAGATCGGGTAGGCACCCCTCCCTTGCTTTAGAAGTACTGGGCAGTAGGGAGGGAGTCAGGGTGGCCATCCCCTGCCTGCCTGCCTGCCTGCCTGCCTGCCTGCCTTCCCCCAGGTAGACCAGGCAGGAGCCTGTCCCTTGGTTTAGGAGCCTCGCTGAACTACTAATGGTTACATCTATTTTGACTCAGCCAGCATGATGTTGGAGTTTGGTTACAGCCATTTTCTTCCAGAAGCAGCCTTCTCTTTCTCAGCAATCTAGTGTCTAGGGGTCCATTCTTTTCCTCCAGCACCATGGTCCCCTCATGTGCGGCGGTGCTGGGGTGGCAGTAGAGCGTTCCCGGCGCCTGCCCTCTTCCTTCTAGGTGACGGACGGAGGTGAGGCGAGAGCATGGGGCTTTCAGGTCCACTTCACTTAGGAGGCCAGGTGTAGCTCCCTGCCGGAGATGCCAGAAGCGTGGCCGATTCTTCTTGTGGCGGCTGACAGCTCTCTGTGTGTACTAATGGCCAGGCAAGCTGGGACAGGGATGGAAGGCTTTCCCGGTCTACCGCTGGGAGGTCTGTCTGCTGCCCGGTCCCCACGGCCGGCATGCGTGTGGGTGGATAGTCCTCCCCGTCTACCCGCCGGAGGCCCACCGACCGCCCGGTCTACTGGCGAGGGCCCCGGTCTTCCCGGCGGTGGGATGGCCTGCGGACGCTGACCACAGTCTACCGGATGGGGAGGCTGGGCCTCGCTGGCCCCCATCAGAGAATAGGGGGCCTCCCGGTCTACCCACCAAAGGGCCAGTCTGCTTCTCGCGTCCACGGTCCCCCCGGTCTAGCCCGCCCCCAAGGGAGGGGGGTGGCAGCGGTGCCCGGTTTCCCGGCCACGGGCTCCCCTCCAGTCTGCTGGAAGTGGAGGCTGGGTCTTGCCGGTCTACCTCCGAGGAAGGGAGGCTTCCCGGTCGACCCGCCGGAGGGGCTGGCAGCGTTGCCCGGTCTGCCGGCCCTCAGCTCTCGGCTCCCCTCCGGTCTACCGGCCCGCCAGGGAGCGGGCACCGCGCCTGGATCGGGTCGCTAAACGAAGGCAACGGAGCGCGGGACGGACGCGGGGAAGGGGAGGCTTCCACTCCGCCTGAACACCGGTCACCGGCCGGCCCGCGGAGGGCCCTCCCCAACGCGACCATCGCTGCCCGGGAGGCATGGGGTAGCGACGTGGGCCCTGTCCCCACTAACCGAGCGCGGGGTCCGCCCCACCACGGGGCAGTCCCCACCCTCACTCCCGCGAGAAGCTGGGAAACGCTGCCGCGGCCACGGGAGCACAGGGGCCGCTCGAGGGTCGCAGGTCCTGGAGCCGGGATCACAGCCTGCCGCCAGCCGCTCTCCCACCTCGCCGCCCCTCTCCCGGCAGAGACCCGAAGGCCAGTGGCACGGGATCGGAGAAGGAGGCTGCTCACCGCTGCTCTGAGGGAACCGCGTCGGACGCCACGCCTGCCCCGCGCCGTGGGTCTACACTGGCCGGGGAGCGCGGTTGGGTCGCCTTCGGTTCAACCAGAAGTACCGCGTCAGACGCCGCGCCTGCCCCCGCCGTGGGTCCACACTGGCCGGGGAGCGCGGTTGGGTCGTCTGCGGTTCTCCAGAGGGTCCTGAAAACCCTGTCGCCAGAAATCTCCGCGCGCATGCCGTCCTTGCCCGGCGAGAGCGGACGGCGTCTCGGGCACCGGCGCCAGCGCCGCGGTAGGCCGGCGTCTCGGAAGCCCCTAGCGGCCAGACGCCGCAGATGCACTCCGGCAAGAGGCTCCGCGACTCCCCGGTCGTGCCGGTCTACCCATGCGCTGGGGTGGCGGTAGACTGTTGCCGGCGCCCGCCCCAGTGGCGTAGCGTGGGGGGTGCAGGGGGGGCCGGCCGCACCGGGCGCAACATCTGGGGTTAGGGCAAATCCATGGGTTAGGGGGCGCAAATCCACAGGTTAGGGGGCGCAAATCCATGGGTTAGGGGGCGCAAATTACTTGCCTTGCCCCGGGTGCTGACAACCCACGCTACGCCACTGGCCCGCCCTCTGCTTCTCGGCGACGAGAAGAATCCCGTAAAAGAAATGGAAACCTTTTACGGAAAGGTTCAGCCTTGCTGGTATCCTCTAGATATTAACAACCAGACCCACCTTCCGGCATGTTGGTGGTCTGGTCGTGGGTGGGGCGGGCTGGGGATGGTGGCGCCTGGGAGCTGCAGTTCCTCGCCCAGGAGAGGTTCTGGTTGGCATCCGCTGCCCACCTGCTCCAGCCCTCCCAGAAGAAGCATGAGAGGAAGGTCTCTGGGGGAGAAAGGCAGGTGGGGGGGTCCCAGGGGTGCCTTTTCTGCCCTCCCCCCTTCCGGTGGTGCCCACATCCCCCCGGCCTCGAATGCCCCCCGGCTGCTCACTGCCACCCCGTTCGTTGCCGCCTTGCCACAGTCCTTGGTGCCATCACAATGGCGGGCAGGGGTCACGCAGCCGCTTGGCAGGCACGGGCGCTCGTCTGGGGCGCAGCTCCGGGGACCTGGAAACGTTGGGACGGTGAATGGGGAGCCTCCAAGCCCAGAGACAGTCTATCCAGTTGGCTGGGTTTGGGGGAGGCGGAAAAGAAAGCCTTACTTTGGGGGCCACAGTTCCTGAACTGCACATCATCCAGCGCCTCACTCGCCACTGAGGAGAAGGTCACCTGTGGAGAGGGAGGCAGCGCTCTTGACATGCTCTGGAGGAGGAGCCGGCTGGGGAGAGCGAGGAGCCCAAGACCCACCTGGAAAGCGCCAAGGACTCTTCTGGTGTAGGCCAGCAGGGGGCGCCGGGCGCCAGAGGACGAGGCGGGGCTTTGCCATGGGTTAGCTCCAATGTGAAGCTCCCATTGAGTCCTGCAGGGGAAGGGTGAGGGGTCTGGGGGTCATCTAGTCTGACCCGGCGAGGATTGTGGGTTGCCATCTGGTCTCAGCCACTCTCGTTTTTATCAGTCCCCAATGGGGGACAGGAATCAGGGCACCAGGAAATGTCATGATAAGAATGATCAGGATGGTATTTCTTTACGCCCATCCTACCAGGCGGGTCAGTAGTCTAGAAATCAATCAATAGAAATTATATGATACGATGTGTACTGCAGTTTAGAAACGTATTATGTGATATTGATACGGAATTTATGAGCACCATGCCAGAGGGCCTTTCCTCCACCACACCAGGGAAAAGGCCAAGTAGGGGGCTCTGGGCCTGTTGGATTTCCGACCGCCAGCGCCCCAAGCTTCCCTGTCTCAGCCATGCTGTACCAGGCGCAGCACTCAAGGGTTGGGGAGTGGAGTCGGGCGGGGGTGGCAGGCGGCTTGGCCCACTGCTCCGAGGAGCTCATGTACCACCCTGAGGGGAGGTCGGGGGGCGCCAGGTCAAAGGGGTGCTCTAACTGCTAAGCAATGCTTCCCCTCCCTTCAAATAAAGCATTTACCCGGGTCGGTGCCCAGCGTGTGGTCGGGGGGTGGGGTTGGCACTGTGCGCCCAGCCTCCGCCACGCCCTGGGCGCCTCTCGTACCCGGAGTGCCTGCCTGCCTTCCCTTCCCCCAGGTAGACCGGGTAGGCGCCCCTCCCTTGCTTTAGCAGTGCTGGGCAGCAGGGACGGAGTCAGGGTGGCCATCCCCTGCCTACCTGGCTGCCTGGCTGCCTGCCTGCCTTCCCCAAGTAGACCAGGCAGGAGCCTGTCCCTTGGTTTAGGAGCCTCGCTGAACTCCTAATGGTTACATCTATTTTGACTCAGCCAGCATGATGTTGGAGTTTGGTTACAGCCATTTTCTTCCAGAAGCAGCCTTCTCTTTCTCAGCTATCTAGTGTCTAGGGGTCCATTCTTTTCCTCCAGCACCATGGTCCCCTCATGTGGGGCGGCGTTGGGGTGGCAGTAGACTGTTCCCGGCACCTGCCCTCTTGCTTGTAGGCGACGGACAGAGGCGAGGCTAGAGCATGGGGCTTTCAGGTCCACTTCACTTAGGAGGCCGGGTGTAGCTCCCCGCCGGAGGCGGCAGCAGCGTGGCCGATACTTCTTGCGGCGGCTGGCGGCTCTTTTCGTGCGTACTACTGGCTAGGCAAGCTGGGACGTTGCGCTCCTCTTCCGAGGACGGAAGGCTTTCTCGATCTACTGCTGGGAGGTCTGTCCGCTGCCTGGTCCCCGCGGACAGTCAAATTGAGGGCGGGGCTGGAAGCAGGGGCCGTTCTCTGTCCGGCTGAGGCGGCTGGGGCTTTCCGGTCCACTTGGGAGGACGGAGGAACGTATGGAAAGCTTCGCGGTCCCCCCGGCGGGTGTGGTTGGAGCTCCCCAGTCTACCTACCGGAAGCTTGCCGACCAACCAGTCTACTGGCGAGGGGCCCGGTCTTCCCGGCGGCGCGCCTACGACCGCTGCCTCCCGGTCTGCCGTCAGGGGAGTCTGGGGTTTCGCGGTCTCCCTGGGAGGACAGAAGGCTTCGCGGCTGCTCCTCCTTGGGCCTGGTAGGCGCCGGTCCACCCGGTGGCGGGCAAGGAACCGCTGTTTCCCGGTCTACTCGCAGAGTAGACTGGGATTTGCTGCCCCCTTCCTTGAACGGGGGGCCTCCCGGTCTACCTGGCGTAGGCCAAGTGTACTCCTCGCGTCCCCGGTCATCCCGGACTGGCCGCCCGCAAGGGAGGGGGCTGGCAGCGGTGCACGGTTTCCCGGCCCTGGGCTCCCCTCCGGTCAACCTGCAGGGGGAGACTGGGTCCTGCCAGTCTACCTACGAGGAAGGAAGGCTTCCCGGTCGGCCCGCTGGAGGACCGGTGGGTTCCTCGCGTCCGCCGTCACGTCGGAGGGTCTGGGGCTTCCAGGTTTACCTCGGAGGACAGACGGCTTTCGGTCTCCCCTCCTTGGGCCTGGGAGACGCCGGTCCACTCGGCGTCGAGCCTGGAGCGATTGCTCGGTCTACTCGCCGGCGGAGGGAGGCTGGGGAGGCAGGGTCTTGCCGGTCTTCGAGATAGTGGGGCTTCCGGTCTACTCGCCGGAAAGCGCGGCTCTGCCGGACTACCTGGTGGAGTGGAACCGCTGGCCGGTCTACTGTAAGCCGGAACTCGGAGAGCCCAGTCTACCCACCGCAGGGGCTGGCGGCGTTGCCCTGCCACCCTCGTCTCCCCTCCAGTCTACCTTCCGTGAAGGATGGGTCTTCCTCAGAGATCGTGGGGCTTCCCGGTCTACCCACAGGAAAGCGCAGATCTGCCGGACTACCTGGCGTACAGCGCGGAACCACTAGCCGGTCTACTCGGTGCCAGCCCCGATGGGCTCCTCGCATCCACGTTCACCCCGCCCTGCCTAAACAAAGGAACAGGCTCGTGCCCGGTCTACCTACCGGTCTACAGAGGAGCGCCTACCCGGTCTACCTGGAAGGCAGGTAGGGGACGGTCGGCCTGACTCCCTTCCTGCTCCCTGGCGTTCCTAAACCAAGAGACAGGCGCCTACCTGGTCTACGCTCACCCCGTCCTGCTTGCCTGCCGCCTGCCTGGCGCTCCTAAACGAAGGGACAGGCTCCTGCCGGTCTACCTGGAAGGCAGGCAGGGGACGGCTACCCTGCCTGCCTGCCTGCCAGCCTCCCTGCCTGCTTGCCTGCCTGCCTGCTCGCCGCAGGGTATTTGACTTCCAGGTCTACCTCGGAGGAGAAACGGCTTCCCAGTCTACCCTCCTTGGGGCCGGAAAGCGCCGGTCCACTAGAAGGAGGGCCTGGAGGCGCTGCCCGGTCTAGTCGCCTTCAGAGGGAGGAGGCTGTCTTGCCTGCCTTTTACGGTAGACTTCCCGGTCTACCTGCCGAAAAGCGCGTATCTGCCGGGCTACCAGGCGCACGGCGCGGAACCGCTGGCCGGTCTATTGGGCGCCGGACCTCGGTAAACCCGGTCTACACGCCGGAGGGGCTAGTGGCGTTGCCCGGTCTCCCTGCCCTTGGCGCCCCTCCGGTCTACCCGCCGGGGGGGCCTGGGGCTTGCCGGTCTACTATGGAGGGCGGAGGGCTCCCCGGTCTACCGGCCCGCGCCCCCTATGGAGCCTTCAGGTCTACCCGGTCGCTGTAACCTGACGACATCGCCAAAGGTGGGGTTCGTGGCGACAGCTGCCGCAGAACTTGGTGACTTTGTAGACCGCCGCTTGGCGGCAGTGCAGCAGGTAGGCGATGGAGGGGACGGGTGAGGGCGTGCGTCCTTCCTTGCAGGGATGGCAAGGGAGAAAACTCTTGGCGTGCGTGCGTTCCTTTGCGTGAGGGGGAGCATGCAGAGACACAGGGATACAGAAAGACAAGCACAAAAGCGCTCGTGCGCTCTCTCACACACTTGATTGCGAGGGGGAGGGAGGGAGAGAGAGAGGGGGGGAGGGAGGGAGGGAGAGGGGGAGAGGGGGAGAGGGGGAGAGAGTGGGGGCAGGCAGGCAGGCAGAAACAAAATCTCTCTCTCACACACACACACAAAACTCGTTTGCGGGGGAGGGAAACAGAAGGGCACAAAATTTCTCTGACACTAGCATACACTCAAACACAGCATGTGCTTGCGTGGGGGGGAGACAGACTGGGACAGAGAGAGATGGACGCAAAATATCACTCCAACGCGCACACACGCACACCCAATAACCCCCCCCGCCCCCCATGTACTTGCATGTGGGGGAGAGAGACAGACCCAAAACAGATCACGGAGAGAGAGGGAGGCGGACAGGCAGAGGCACACGCACGCATCCCTCATTTCGACCGCACTCCCTTACTCACGCACGCATGATCATGACAACAATAGGAAGAAGAAGAAGAAGAAGAAGAAGAAGAAGAAGAAGAAGAAGAAGA
>JAXCMG010010034.1:0-17910 GCA_034642415.1 Podarcis siculus
CAGGGGGAAGAATCAGGGGACTCAGCGTCAGAAGAGTCCAGAAAGGGAAAACCCCAGCGGACAGGCGGACCCAGAGGAGGAAGGAGCAAAGGAAGAGGTGGAGCAAGGCTAGAGTCTTAAACTGGTGTCTGGGGGGAGGAGATTCAGACGGAGCTTCAGCGGTCTAGAGTTTGAGACGTAGGGCTGCGCGCCGCGGCTTTGAAATCGAAACTGAACTTCAATAAAGACCTTTGTAAATAGCAACGAACTGGTGTTGGTCCTTTGTGAGCTGGGACCTCGGGCAGCTCTGACACTCGGGTTAAGAACTTTGCTTCAGGATGAGAACAGAAGTGGTGCAGTGGCTGCGCAGCAGCAGCGGGAGGCCCCATTAGCTAAAGTGGTGCTTCAGGTTAAGAACTAACCTCTGGAACGAATTAAGTTCTTAACCAGAGGTACCACTGTATATTTAAAAAACAACCACTCATAATGATTTTCTCACTGCACCAGGTGCCGGAGAAATGCTTAGAGCAGAGATGCCCCTTCATAGACCTGACAAAGGCCGTTCTCATATTGGCCAACCAGATTGCTGTGGGACACCCTTAAGCAGGACCTGAAGAGTGAATCTCCCCTCCTGTGGTTTCCAGTAATTTGTTTTGAGAAGCACTGCTGTCTCCAACTGTGGAGGCAGAGCAGAGCCACCATGACTAGTAAAGGTAAAGGTAAAGGGACCCCTGACCATTAGGTCCAGTCACGACCGACTGGGGTTGCGGTGCTCATCTCACTTTATTGGCCGAGGGAGCCGGCGTACAGCTTCCGGGTCATGTGGCCAACATGACTAAGCCGCTTCTGGCGAACCAGAGCAGCGCACGGAAACGCCGTTTACCTTCCCAACGGAGCGGTACCTATTTATCTACTTGCACTGGCATGCTTTCAAACTGCTAGGTTGGCAGGAGCTGGGACCAAGCAACAGGAGCTCACCCTGTCGTGGGAATTCCATCTGCCAACCTTCTGATCGGCAAGTCCTAGGCTCTGTGGTTTAACCCACAGCGCCTTTGATAACACTTATCCTTCATGAATTTGTCCAAATCCTCTTATGAAGACATCCAAATTGGTGGCAATCACTGCTTCCTGGGGGCAGGGGGAGTTCCGTAGTCAATGCGCTATGTGAAGAAGTACTTTATCAGTCCCAAATCTTTGAAGTATATTCTTGTTATTACTGTTCTTTTTCTGTTACAATTGCAAATAAAAATGAGGGGGGAAATGAGGAAAATGAGGAGGACATCCTGAGTGAGGAACTAAGGTGTTCTTCTTTTTAAACAAAATGATGGAAATCCATCTCATTTAACACTCAGAGGTTATGCTCAGAAAAGTAGCCAAGCTTTTTATTTCACAATCCCAGCATGTCTTAATTCCATTTTCTCTCATTGTTCTCTCAAATCATTTCCATGACCCTGTCTGAATGAAACTCAGCCACACACCTCAGGAGCATGTTGTGGCTGCTGAGGAATCCAATACAAAAGAACGGATGGAAAGCAGGTTGTTAATTCATTTTGTTGCCTCCCCCCACCCTTTCTCTTTTCATAATGCTTTATTCAGGTCTTTAAAAGGTGAAAAAATGGGAAGGAATGATGTGGCCCAACTAGGCTTGTGTAAAGGCCCAAATTGAGTCCGTATGCCATTCTCCAAGGGAAAGGGCTAGTGTCACTCTTAATTACAGTAGGACAAGGGATGGCTGTGGAGGGGTTTCTATGGCAACAGCAGGGAAGGCAACACAATGCAATGCATGAGGGGATGGTGGCTCAAGAAGAATCAGGTCAGAAAATAACTTCATGCACAAACATATCCAAGAATGCCCCGCAGAAGAGGCTCTGGAGGCCACAGAATTCCCCTCTCCATCATATTTCTATGGAAACTACCTGCATACACAGAATTGATCCTGGCTTCCAAAACTGAATGTGATGCATTCAGCTGGGATGGACCAGCCCTGTTCCTAAGATGCAAGCAAGGAGTTTCAGAAGACCAGGCCTGCAGGGGGTGGGGGCAATTTCAGACTATGACTGTGAGTAAGGATTCACTGTCATCTCTTGACCTTAAAGAATGTGTTTGTGTTATGGCTGGACATTCCACCTGCAGGGCTGGATGTTCTTCCCCGCAGAAGGTCTATCTACATCAGTGTGGGGACCTCAGGCCCAGAGGTGAAATGCATTCTTCTGGGTCTCTTCATCTGGTCCTTCACACCCTCCCATGGGCATAGCCAATGGTGGAGGGGGGGGCAGCTGCTCCCCCAGTCAATAAAAATTAATAACAATATTTAACTGAGGTTCTGCCCCCCGCCATAAATCCTAGCTACGCCCATGACAGCTTGTAAGGTAGCTGGCATTCATTTTTCCAGGTTCATACCTGGTGAAGGAGTTGAAGCAACTGTTGAACCATTTCCTCCACTTCCAACATGTCCTGTGCCCCTTCCTCAGTCTCTGACTGCTCAGCCCCTTCCCTTTCCTCCTGGCTCCTCATGGATGGCACCAAACCAGGGGCGCAGGAAGGGGGGCAGTGGGGGCGGACCACCCCGAGTGTCACCCCCTTCTGGAATGACACCCGGGGCGGCTGCTGCACCAATTGCCCCCCCCGGCGGATCGCTGCTGTGCCGATCACCCCCCCAGCGGATCATCTGGCTCCCATGGAGGGAAGGAAGGAAGGAAGGAAAGGAGGAAAACACATTTGGCCCTCACCTGCTGCCTTCTGGGTCAATGCACTGGATCAATGTGACAACTGATCCATGCCTGTCAGAGCCTGCATCACTGCAATGGGGACCCTTCCTGGCTCTGCCATTGAGTGAAACCCATCAACTAGCCAACTCAAATTAACCACTACCCCCGATCCTGCAGTGTGGAGTACGTGAAAAAGGAAGCAGCCCAAATGCTGAAATAAATAAATAAATAAATAAATAAATAAATAATTAAATAATAAACCACTACTTTATAAATGGTGACCAGCTGTTCCCACATTGCTAGTGAGAGATGGGGGGTGGGACAGAAATTCATGCAAACTGCTGAAGAGCTCAGGGGACGAGCAGCCCTGGACTTAATTGTCCAGGGATCCTTTACAGCCAAACCTCGTTTCTCAAACGGCTCCATTTTCAAAGTTTTTGACTCCCTAACACCAAAAACCCTGAAATAAATGATCCAGCTTTCGAACATTTTTTGGAACTCGAACGTCCGACATGGCTTCTGCTTGAGTGCAAGAAGCTCTTGCAACCAATTGGAAGCAATGCCTCAGTTGTCGAACATTTTGGAAGTTGAACAGTCTTCTAGAACAGATTATGTTGAACAACCAAAGTTTGTACCTTTTAACTTTACCACAGCAAAATAACTCCAGGAGAGTGGAAACAGCCAGTGCTCAATTATTTGTCCCAAATCCAGAATGGAAATCCAGACTTCAATCCATATGTTGTCAATTACACTTCCTCGCTTGTATTGCCTTTTTAAAAAAGAAGTAATGGAACAGAGTAACATAATGACAGTGCAATAATGTCAGTTCCACAATCAGCATAGCTGTCAAGTGTCTCTTATTTGAAGGGACAGCCCCTTATTCCAGTGCCATGTCCCACTGCTGTCCCTTATTGTTGGATGTCCCTTAAATGTCCCTTAAATGATGTCCCTTAAATTTCAAAGGAAGCAGCTCCTCTCCTTCCCTCCCTGCCGGCCAGGGAGGATCCAACTGTGTTGCTTGGCTGTGTTGCTCACCCAATAAGAAGTCTAAGAATGACGGGGGGTGGAGCTTGCATGCCTTGTGTGTGGCTAGTTAATGTAAGCTGAGGGGGTTTTCGAATTCTGGACGCCATTTTGTTGCACGTGCTGCTGCAAACTTTGCAGTGCAAAGCCAGGCCGGGGAGCCATCTTAAGTTGAGGCTGCATAGGTGCATGTGATTCAGATTCTATTCAGTTGAACCTCTGGTTACAAAGTTGGTTGGACAGTGTTCTCGAAGCTACCCAGCATGAGTTTGACTAGACTGCAGGACAGGAAGACTGGAGTGCCTGGAACAGGTGAGGCTGCAGGTCCCTTATTTTGGCTGCTAGTCCCTTATTTTCAAGGCTGCTTGTCCCTTATTTTCAAATCTGTAAGTTGACAGCTATGACAATCAGTTGCCTAAGTTCCGTAATTTCACTAGCAGCAGGCAGCGGGACAAATAACATACTTATTGGTGGAGTATGAACTATAGCAGAACAGAAATGGTGCTGCATGCAACAAATACCGTATTTTTCGCTCTATAACACGCACCAGACCATAACACGCACATAGTTTTTAGAGGAGGAAAACAAGGAAAAAATATTCTAAACGAAACAGTGGATGTATGATTTTTATGGTTCATGCTGTGGCCACAGACATGTGATCTGACAGTGAGTTTGGGGTAGCCCAATACAAAAATCCTGAGGATCCATGTGGATCCATGCTTTGTAACCACGTTTTTGCGCCATTGCACCCCCATGAAACAGTGGGTGCGTGTGTGTTTTTTGGTGCAGGCTATAGCCATGGAAATGCTATGTGATCTGATGGTGAATTTGGGGTGACCCAGTGCAAAAATCCTGAGGATCCATGTGGATCCGTGCTTTGTAACCACGTTTTAAGTGGGGAGGGAAGGAAAAGAACTCAAGGGACAAGGAGCACGCGTGGGGGGTGTAGAGAAGGAGCTTTCCTGCGAGCTGAACGGGGAGGAGGGAGGGAAAGAGCACTGTTGCTTTAAAGGTATACTTAAGGTATTTGCCCTGTGCCTGGGTTTTTTCCATTTAACAGTTTGCAGCCTTTTCCGTCCGCTCCTTGTTTTGAGGCAGAATAGATTTGAGCAAGTTAGGAGGACTTGGATTGCAGGGGATTCGCCATTAGCTGTGTAAAAGCGCTCCTCCTTGCAGCCTGAATGATAAGCAGCCACCAGCAGCAATAGAATGGAGCACAAAAAAGAGAAAGGGGCACTAGGACCCAGCCAATGCTCAAATCTATCCTGCCTGAAAACAAGCTGCTCCGTCCCAGAGGATCAGCTGAGACGCGGGGGATTTGCGAAGTTTTCCCCTCTCCCTCATCCCTCCCCAGCCTTTTTTTTTACTTCCTGGTTTTCACTGCGCTGGCTCAGAGCTCGAGGTTGGTTTTATTTTGCTGCTGGTTACTTAAATTTTATCTTTCCTGCCCTCCCTCTGCAGCCTCATTGCTGTTTAGAGAGCGCACGGACTTTTGCTAGCGTCTGTCCCTCCTCCCTTGTAAGCGGCTGCCGGCTTTGCTGCCATGGCTCTCCTTCCCTCCCTCCTCCCCGGCTCCAGGTCGCTTTAAAGCAAGCAAAGTCAGAGCCTCGTAGAGCCTGTAAGTGGCTCCCGCTTTGCTCGACTGACGGCAGCCATGGCTCCGATCCGTGCATTCGCTCCATAACACGCACAGGCATTTTCCCTTACTTTCTAGGAGCAAAAAAGTGCGTGTTTTGGAGCGAAAATTACGGTAAGTGGGTGGGATAGAATATGATGCCTTCTTACAATGCCCAAGCAGCTCAGTCTCACTCTCTCTGGGTGTGGAGGGGGAAGGGATGCACAGAGCTCATGACATAATCCCTGTGGCCTACATTATAAATCAAACGCCTAATGAAGGTGGCTGATGAAGGCTCAGTAGGTGCATTAGTCATCTCAAGTTGACAAAATCCAAAATTGCAGTCTAAATTGGATTTATTTATTTACTTACAGTATTTGCATTGACTGTCCTATACATTCACTCTCTGGAAGGCTCTCCAAGATACACTGGTAAAACACAATATTAAAAACAGGTCCCTCATTATGCAGACATTTGATTCTCAGTGTAAATAGAACAGTAGCAAGAAATATAAATATTTATACAGCTTTGTAAAGAAAGGGGGTATTACTTATGAAATTATAAAACTATTTATTATCTGAGCAAAAACAGCATCTTAGTCTTCTTCCCAAGAATCTAACAGAAAATGAATGAAGAGGTGGGGGTAGAAATTCTTTGCCATGTGCTAGCCAGTTCCTGGGGGGAAAAACAGTTAATGCACACTGGAAGGAGGCAGAACAACAGAGAAAGGATTTTGCTAGCAACCGTCAGCCTCCCTGTCTTGAAAAGGAGGGCTTTCCTAAGCCAAGAGCTGCCTAGCCCCACCCCAATTACCTGACCCTGGCATAGCCCAAACGTGTTCAAAGTTCACTGGAATCTCAACAGCTGTTTACACCTGCTTGCTGACACTGTGTCACAATGAGATATTCTGGAGGTGCATCTCCCCAAAGGAGTAAGTCACCTCTGTGGCCTGTGAGTTCATCCTCACTCTTTGAGTAAACAAACTGGAGGCATGCCATGAGAATAATCGGAGTAACAAATCCCAAGACTGAACCGTGGGGCTCTGGTTTTGTTGGTGGTGACCAGCTCCGCATTGTAGTCAGGGGGTCCTGGTGTATAGCACTTGCTGGAGGAAGCAAACCTTTGGGAGGTGCTGTTGGTGGTGCAGGTAAACATCTGGATTGGGTATGGTATACATTGCTGGGCCAGACCCTCTCACCAGGTCTTTAGCCTATGCACAGAGGCACTGGATGCCATTGAGAGGCAGGGAGCCACTGGTTGGCCAGGTAACTGAGAAATGTAGATCAGTTTTTACTCCTTCCTTCTTTTTGGTTCACAAGAACAAATGAAGCCCCTGTGGATTAGGCCAGTGACCCAGGAAGTCCAGCATTCTGTTCTCAAAGGGGCTAGCCAGATGCCTGTGAAAGAAAACAAATGACTGAATACAAGCCTAGCCTTCAATACAATATTGTACAATGGAGCATTTCAGCTCAAGGTTCCAGCCACTCTGTTCCACCACCACCCCAAATAGTCAATTCAGTATGCAATTTTCACTAAGTATGCTAAATTCTCATTGGGCTATTGGGGGTGAGGGGAATGTTCTCCTCTGAGAGATTATTTTATTTTATTTTATTTTATTATTTTCAAACCTTGCAGTTTTTCCCAGGCTTGCTGAGCCCCCGCTTCTTGCACACGGATGGTGCTGTTTATGTGATTTAAGGGCGCGTCCCCAGGCCAGGGTAGTCAACATCATGACCTTAAGATGTTGTTGGACTCCAACTCCCAACAGCCCCAGTCACCATTAGTTTTAGTCCAACAACACACAGAAAGCCCCTTTATGGCCCCTGCCCTATGCACTGTAAGGCCTGAGGGAATGAGGGTAAATCCAGGGGTCTGGATGCCTTTGTTTATTTAAAAGAGGAATGGGAGGATCAGCCCAGGGGACACATGTGACCCACCACACCTATTTGTCTTTGATCATTAGGACTCTCCCCAAGCCACAAGCCTCACTGCCATGGGCATAGCCGGGGGGGGGCAGCTGCCCTTCCTAAATTGATTTAGGAAGTAAATCAATGAAAATCAATTAAATCAATGACAATACAAATGAAAAACTAATGTTCTGCCCCCCCCCCAAACTTGAAGCCTGCCCCCTAAAATAAATCCTGGCTACACCCATGCTCACTGCCCCTGCTTTGTGCCCTCAAGTGCATTTGCCAGGCTAGAATGTAAGATTGAAAAGAGATGATGCCTCTTGCTTACCTGGATGAAGGTGTGTGTGTGGAGCTGGATTGTAGCCAGTGCCAGATTTACATATAAGCTAAACAAGCTATATGTAGCTTGATGGCCCCAAAGAAATTTAAAGGAAAAAACACCTGGATGTACATTACCAAAATATAAGATAAAAAACAAATAAAATAAAACCTACATACAGCAACAGTGTTTTGCATTGTTTGGGCTCCTATTTGTTATGTGCAAATGGCTTTAGATAACTATTAGGTCCATAAATTACCATATAGCATCTATTCAACACAAAAAACAGTGACAATTTGTCGTTGACAAAGGACGGCTGGACATATAAAGGGCCCCATTACCTTCAGTAGCTTAGGTAAATCCGGCCCTGATAATAGCCTAATGCACAGAGTCCCATCTGCTGCTCCACCCAGTTTTTGCCTCTAACTCAACTCAACACGGACGCGGGTGGCGCTGTGGGTTAAGGATGCGGGTGGCGCTGTGGGTTAAAGCCTCAGCGCCTAGGGCTTGCCGATCGAAAGGTCGGCGGTTCGAATCCCCGCGGCGGGGTGCGCTCCCGTTGCTCGGTCCCAGCGCCTGCCAACCTAGCAGTTCGAAAGCACCCCCGGGTGCAAGTAGATAAATAGGGACCCCGCTTACTAGCGGGAAGGTAAACGGCGTTTCCGTGTGCGGCTCTGGCTCGCCAGAGCAGCGATGTCACGCTGGCCACGTGACCCGGAAGTGTCTCCGGACAGCGCTGGCCCCCGGCCTATAGAGTGAGATGGGCGCACCAACCCCAGAGTCTGTCAAGACTGGCCCGTACGGGCAGGGGTACCTTTACCTTTTACAACTCAACACTGGCACATGGCCCTCAGAAGGTTATCACAAGGGCTCAAAAAAGGTCCCCCACCCCTGATTTAACTGGGTCCTCCCGCTTGCCTTTCAAAAAACAAGGACCCCAAGGTAGCTCAGAACAATTTAAAATGAACAACATGGAATGAAATTGCAGCCATAAAATAAAATTACAAGCAGCTCAAGCCTGAAGCAACAGTAGCATGATCCCAAACAGCAGAAGGAAAACAATAGAGAGGATTAAACAGCCCAAATTCCCAACTATAGCAAAGCAGCCAGGTAGAAAACACACCAAAAGAAACATGCAAGAGAAACCAGCAGGAACTAGGGAAACAGATTCATGTGTGTTGATAGCAGGGCTTTTTTCCTAGAAAAAGAAGTGCCAGAATTTACCAAAGTTTGGTTACCAAAGTTACTGAGTTATGGCTGGAAAAGCCTGCTTGATAGCATAAAGCAAATTCCCAATTTACTTATTCACTCTGCACATAGTTGAACTATGGAACTCCCTTCCACAGGAGGCAGTGATGACCACCAACTTGGAAGCTTTAAAAGAGAACTGGACAGATCCACAGAGGAGGAGAAGGCTTTCAATGGCAACTAATCAGGATGAATCTGTCCAGTGGTGGAGCAAGCCGATCGGGCACCTGGGGCGGCACGCATGCCCTGCTCCCAGGGGCGGGGCCATCCGCCCATGGGGTGGGGTGAGCCGGGGCAGGACGCTTCACAGGGCCTCCAAGGAGTCTGCCTGCCTCTCCCACTCAGCCACCCTGAGACGCATGGCCTGGGCGTGCTGCAGGTCTTGCGGTAAGTGCCACCAGGCATTTTGTCACCCCCCTCAGTGGTGACACCCGGGGCAACTTGCCCCTACTGTACCCCCTTCCTCTGCCCCTGACTCTATCCTGCTTCTGTAGTTGAACGCAATGATGTTTCTGAATACTAGTTGCAGGAAACATGGGAGGAGGGAGGGCTCTAGTGCTCAGATCCTGCTTTCCAGCAATTTTCTTACACTTATAATTGCCAGTAGAATTCCCCCTCCACCCTGGTTTTGGTTAAATAAAGCAATTTTTAAAATGTATATTTATCTATTAAGGGTTCCCCTCCCAAACTAGGTATAACAAAATAAAATAGATACAGAAGCATGCAAAGGAACACAAATGAAACGCAAACATTTTTGGGGGGCAGCATGGAATTCCTTCCATGCTGCCCCCCAAAAATGTTTGTGAAAGAAACATTTTTGTTCAAGAAAAGTTGATGTTCACAGAAAGCATTTATTTCATGTAAAAGGTGAGTTCAAGTAAGTGCATCAATTAGACAAGCCCTGGTGACTATTTTAAGCAATGAGAATGTTATGAAACTCTCCAAATAATAAATTAATAAATAAAAGCTGAGCAAAATTGGCCATGGAAGATTGGGACCATGGTACGTGGAGAGGATGCTGAGCAGAAGCCAAATGGAAACCTGCTTCAACTTAGCGCATTTCAGATGTTTTGATCTACAGTTCTTATCAGCCCCAGTCGGTGTAGCCAAGGATCAGCAATGATAGGAGCAAGAGGCCTACTCATGAGCAAGGCAGTTTTGCTAGTCATGACTTGCTAGTCTGACATGACTTGTTTTTGATAAACCCATGCTGGGTTTTCTAAGTGCTCACAGACCACCTGTGGAATTATCTGTTCTAGAAACTTTTCAGGTATTAACATCAAGCTCACTGGTTGATAGTTACCTGGGTCTTCTCTCCCCTCTTTTGAAGATTGGAGCAACATTTGGTCACCTCCAGTCTGCAGGGACCTCACCCGTTCTCCAATAATTCTCAAAGATTGTAGACAGAGGCTCTGAGATTATATCCGCAAGCTCCTTTAGTTCCCTGTTCTACATCTTCTCCAGTCTATGTCATGTTTAAGGGAATTAGCCCCCCTTCAATCAGGATGAGGGTCCAAGAATGCCAAGGAGGATGAGTGCTGCATGCAAGAAAGCACCTGCCCCAAGGGAAAACTCTGGAAGACATCATCCAAGTGGACACCTCAGTGTAAGAGGAACCCCCGGAACTTTCCTAGCCATCATGCCTGCAGCCTAAGGACACTTTGCCCTTCTTCTTGGATTCCACAGACACATCCTCCAACCCTTAGCAGAGCTGGAGGCCTCCCATACTGCTGGATTGAGCAGGAGCAGCAGAATTGATCAGTGTTTCATGGGTAACATGGAACATGCATGTGCACACACGGGCACATATCCCTTGAAAGATGTTTCCTAAAGAGATGATTCCTTTGTGTATCTTCAAAGATGTATGTAACAATGCCTTTCCATCCAAGAACAAAGTATCTCAAAAGATCAGTTTATTACAAGAAAGAAAACTGCAAACCCAAATACACAGCAACTGTTGTGAATTCATCTTTACTGAGATGCGTTGGTCAGCACTATCATTTAATAATAAGAACACAGTCTAATCTAACAGAGCAAAGCAGTTGAATTATGACACTCTTACAAAATGAAGGAAGATTGCACCTCTCCTTTGCCGGAAGGGGCTCCTGCAGCATTAATGTGCTGTTAAGGAGAGTTTCCTTAAGGGACCCATGAGCCTTGCAATAGGGTTAGGCTCTGGATTAGGATCACAAGGAGTAAAAAAAGGCTGCAAATTCCTCCCTGGTTTCTTGTTTTGCTAAGAAGTCCTTACAGGCTTACGTACAGGGTAAAGGGTGAGTGTATACCTGCTGATTCTGCCTGACAATAATTTTCTTCCAGTATTTGTTCTCCTTGTCAATGATCATGACAGCCAGGCCTGCCTTCTGTGGGTCTAGGCACTGTATTTATGTAACCTCATCTCTTCTATTAGTTTCTACTAGGTGATATTGGGGGACGCGGGTGGCGCTGTGGGTTAAAGCCTCAGCACCTAGGGCTTGCCGATCGAAAGGTCAGCGGTTCGAATCCCTGTGGCGGGGTGCGCTCCCGTTGCTCGGTCCCAGCGCCTGCCAACCTAGCAGTTCGAAAGCACCCCTGGGTGCAAGTAGATAAATAGGGACCGCTTTCTAGCGGGAAGGTAAACGGCGTTTCCGTGTGCGGCTCTGGCTCGCCAGAGCAGCGATGTCACGCTGGCCACGTGACCCGGAAGTGTCTCCGGACAGCGCTGGCCCCCGGCCTATAGAGTGAGATGGGTGCACCAACCCCAGAGTCTGTCAAGACTGGCCTGTACGGGCAGGGGTACCTTTACCTTTACTAGGTGATATTATTTTAATAGACTAGCATAACAGAATTGGAGAGTTGGAAGGAAACCTAGGGGTCATCTGGTTCAGCCTCCTGCAATGCAGAAAATCTCAACTAAAGCATCCATGAGGGATGCCCATCCAACCTCTGCTTGACAGCCTCCAGTGAAAGAGACTTTCCGCTTTCCACGGTAGTCTGTTCCATTGTCAAACAACCCTCATCACCATAAAGTTCTTCCTGATGGGATCTCCTTTCTTGTTGTTTGGATCCACTGGTTCAGGTCTCCTGGAGCAGCAGGAATCCCACCCAGTATGTTCCATGTGACAGCTCTTCAGATATTTGAAGGTGGCTTTATCAGTCCAGAAGAACTGCCCCCCTCCCCGATCCAACACACTGCCTCTGTTCATGTCATTCAGCAATGGAAAGGTGGATCTTTCAGATTTCCCCCCATTTCAAGCTGCAAAAAACATCCACAAGTTTCAGTGTTTAAAAATGCAAAGAGACTCATGCCCAGCCCACAGTTACCAGGAGCTAGATGTAGAGCAGAAAGAAATAGCCTGCTGTCTGCTTCCTGCTAAAACGCTTTTTGATCAATCACAATCCAGATGGCTAATCTGGTTTCAAGATGGAAAATGTGTACGTATCTATCCTTAGGAATACTGAGTCAGTATAAATCAAATAAACTGGGCTCTTGTTGCCTACTGCAAGGCTATAAAAGCCTGTCATCTATTAGAAACGGTTGGTCTCTGCTACCCAAGGCCTTGGAGAAATATTATTGAGTTTATTCTGTAACATTTATCTCTGTGTCTGTTCCAAGTGGTTTGGCATCAGGAAATACATTCTTCTTCAGAGTTCAATGCTGGTGTGGAAGCAGCTTACCAAGAGTCTGTTTTATGGGACACTGCTGACACCCACCAATAGCATCCCCAGTGAAAACATGGCACTGGTGAAATTTACAATGCAGAGCGTTTCGTAAGGAAAGCCTAATGTGATGGGCCCCATCAGCAGAGGAGGGGTTATTTCATGTCAGGAACTGCTGGAATCTATATGTGGCTGCCCTGTGAGATGAGTTGGGATGGACAAATCTGTCA
Organism: Podarcis siculus; assembly: GCA_034642415.1. NCBI lineage: Eukaryota > Metazoa > Chordata > Lepidosauria > Squamata > Lacertidae > Podarcis > Podarcis siculus. Next base: position 12,672 of record JAXCMG010010034.1, read on the forward strand.
AATTCCATTTCTCTCAGTTCATTTTTCTGAATTCTATATTTTGTTTAGTAGTTTAGTTGTGTCCGACTTAGTGACCCCATGGACCAGAGCACGCCAGGCAGTTCTGTCCTCCACTGCCTCCCACAGTTTGATCAAACTCATGCTGGTAGCTTCAAGAACACCATCCAACCATCTCATCCTCTGTCGTCCCCTTCTCCTTGTGCCCTCCATCTTTCCCAACATCAGGGTCTTTTCCAAGGAGTCTTCTCATGAGGTGGCCAAAGTATTGGAGCCTCAGCTTCACGATCTGCCCTTCCAGTGAGCACTCAGAGCTGATTTCCTTAAGAATGGATATGTTTGATCTTCTTGCAGTCCATGGGACTCTCAAGTCTCCTCCAGCCCCATAATTCAAAAGCATCAATTCTTCGGCGATCAGCCTTCTTTATGGTCCAGCTTTCACTTCCATACATCACTACTGGGAAAACCATAGCTTTTACTATACCTTGTTGGCAAGGTGATGTCTTTTTAAGATGCTGTCTAGGTTTGTCATTGCTTTCCTCCCAAGAAGCAGGCGTCTTTTAATTTCGTGACTGCTGTCACCATCTGCAGTGATCATGGAGCCCAAGAAAGTAAAATCTCTTACTGCCTCCATTTCTTCCCGTTCTATTTGCCAGGAGGTGATGGGACCAGTGGCCATGATCTTCTTTTTTTTGATGTTGAGCTTCAGACCATATTTTGCGCTTTCCTGTTTCACCCTCAATAAAAGGTTCTATAATTCCTCCTCACTTTCTGCCATCAAGGTTGTGTCATCTGCATATCTGAGGTTGTTGATATTTCTTCCAGCGATCTTAATTCCGGCTTCGGATTCATCCAGCCCAGCCTTTCGCATGATGAATTCTGCATATGTTAAATAAGCAGGGAGACAATATACAGCCTTGTCGTATTTTCCCAATTTTGAACCAATCAGTTGTTCCATATCCAGTTCTAACTGTAGCTTCTTGTCCCACATAGAGATTTCTCAGGAGACAGATGAGGTGATCAGGCACTCCCATTTCTTTAAGAACTTGCCATAGTTTGCTGTGATCGACACAGTCAAAGGCTTTTGCATAGTCAATGAAGCAGAAGTAGATGTCTTTCTGGAACTCTCTAGCTTTCTCCATAATCCAGCGCATGTTTGCAATTTGGTCTCTGGTTCCTCTGCCCCTTCGAAATCCAGCTTGCACTTCTGGGAGTTCTCGGTCCACATACTGCTTGACCCTTCCTTGTAGAATTTTTAGCATAACCTTGCTAGCGTGTGAAATGAGTGCAATTGTGCAGTAGTTGGAGCATTCTTTGGCCATGTGGGATTGGGATGTAGACTGATCTTCTCCAATCCTCTGGCCACTGCTGAGTTTTCCAAATTTGCTGGCATGTTGAGTGTAGCACCTTAACAGCATCATCTTTTAAAATTTTAAATAGTTCAGCCTGAATACCATCACTTCCACTGGCCTTGTTATTAGCAGTGCTTTCTAAGGCCCATTTGACTTCACTCTCCAGGATGTCTGGCTCAAGGTCAGCAATGGGTGTACGAGACATCCATATCTTTCTGGTATAATTCCTCTGTGTATTCTTGCCACCTCTTCTTGATGTCTTCTGCTTCTGTTCGGTCACCACTTTTGTCCTTTATTATGGTAATCTTTCTACGAAATGTTCCTTTCATATTTCTGATTTTCTTGAACAGATCTATGCTTCTTCCCATTCTGTTGTTTTCCTCAATTTCTTTGCATTGCTCGTTTAAGAAGGCCTTCTTGTCTCTCCTTGATATTCTTTGGAAATCTGCATTCAATTTCCTGTATCTTTCACTATCTCCCTCACATTTTGCTTGCCTTCTCTCCCCCGCTATTTGTAAGGCTTTGTTGGACAGCCACTTTGCTTTCTTGCATTTCTTTTTCATTGGGTTGGTTTTAGTTGCTGCCTCCTGTATAATGTTGCGAGCCTCCACCCATAGTTCTTCAGGCACTCTGTCCACCAAATCTAAATCCTTAAACCTGTTCCTCACTTCCACTGTGTATTCATAAGGGATTTGATTTAGATTGTATCTTACCGGCCCAGTGGTTTTTCCTACTTTCTACAGTTTAAGCTTGAATTTTGCTATAAGAAGCTGATGATCTGAGCCACAGTCAGCTCCAGGTCTTGTTTTGCAGACTGTATAGAGCTTCTCCATCTTTGGCTGCAGAGAATATAATCAATCTGATTTCGATGCTGCCCATCTGGTGATGTCCATGTGTAGAGTCGTCGCTTGTGTTGTTGGAAAAGAGTGTTTGTGATGACCAGCTTGTTCTCTTGACAGAACTCTATTAGCCTTTGCCCTGCTTCGTTTGGATCTCCAAGGCCAAACTTGCCAGTTGTTCCTTTTAGCTCTTGATTCCCTACTTTAGCATTCCAATCCCCTATAATGAGAAGAACATCCTTCTTTGGTGTCACTTCTATAAGGTCTTGTAAATCTTCATAGAATTGGTCAATTTCAGTTTCTTCAGCATCAGTAGTTGGTGCATAAACTTGGATTACTGTGATGTTAAAGGGTCTGCCTTGGATTCGTATTGAGATCATTCTACCATTTTTGAGATTGCATCCCAGTACAGCTTTCGCCACTCTTTTGTTGACTATGAGGGCTACTCCATTTCTTTTACGGGTTTCTTGCCCACAGTCGTAGATATGATAGTCATCCGAACTTAATTCGCCCATTCCCGTCCATTTTAGTTCACTGATGCCCAGGATGTCAATATTTATTCTTGCCATCTCATTTTTGACCACATCCAACTTACCCAGGTTCATGGTTCTTACATTCCAGGTTCCTATGCAATATTTTTCTTTACAGCATTGGACTTTCCTTTCGCTTCCATGCATATCCGCACCTGAGCGTCCTTTCCGCTTTGGCCCAGCCGCTTCATCAGCTCTGGGTCTACTTGTCGTCCGCTCTTCCCCAGTAGCATGTTGGACACCTTCCGACCTGAGGGGCTCATCTTCCAGCGTCATAACTTTTATATGCCTGTTGTCTTTGTCCATGGATATTTTCTTGGCAGGGATACTGGAGTGGCTTGCTGGTTCCACCTCCAGCTGGATCACGTTTATCAAAACTCTCCACTATGACCTTTTCATCTTGGGTGCCCTGCTCGGCATAGTTCATGGCTTCTCTAAGTTATTCAAGCCCTTCGCCACGGCAAGGCAGTGATCCATGAAGGGGGAATTCTGTATTTAGTCCTCTACATTTCTGCAGCAATCTGCTTTTTAAAAAAATCCTAATTGAAATTCAGCAGCAATTTAATGCAAATGTCTCCTTACAAACACATTTTTGTACAAAGTATTGACTATTATATATGTATTTGTAAGCAATTTCCCCATGTCAAGTACTTTATTACGGTCATAGACCAGCATAAGCAAAACATCTAAATAAATAGCGTAACAGTATGAATCTTCCGGTTGGTCGCCCGGTAATGGCAGTCAGGAGCTCTTTCGGCTGAAAGAGCCCCAGCGCTTTGAAGTTGGGGGAGACCACGAGAGCGTCGTGGTTCCCCACAAAAAAACCTCAGATTGCGTGTTCTGAGGACCTGGTGTTCCGGCGGGTGCCTCTGCATGACTCCCCCGCTCCCAGGTAAGCTTGTAAGAGCCCCGAGAGTGAGCGGGGTTGGAGATGCGGTACAGCGGAAACGACTGCTTCCTTCAAAGCGCGAAGCTCCGAGACTGGCAATCGTGAGCGGCCAATTCCTCCTTGAAAAAAGACTTAAAATTCGGAACTGTAAGTAATAAGAAAATTCAATTTGAAAAAAGATTAACGAACAAAAAAGGGATTTAAAAACGAACATTGGCCCCTTTTGTTGGAGAAAGTTAAAATCGGTGAGCAAAGACCGAAGCCTTTTTTTTTTTTAAGATATTTATTAAAATTTTTAGGAAACAAAACGGAAAAGTCATAACAGAAAGAAAAAACATACAAAAAAGAATTACCAAAAATACAATAAATGACTAAAACACATAACAACACAAAAACAAAAGTAATTAAAAAAACAAATCAATTTTTCACATTTTTCAGAATTCTCATTAGCTTGTTTCTTTGACTTCCTCACACCTCCCTTTTTTGTATTCCCAATCACATCATTAATTCGGCAAATCCTTACCCCTTTTTTTATAACATTTAACTCAATTTTTCAACAAATTTACATCTTTATACTTTATCGAACCATTTTTACATATTCTTACTGATCTTATTACTAAGTCCACTTAGGTCCAGTCCAACATCATTTTAACATTCATTAATTTTGCAGTATTTCTGTAAGTAGTTTTGAATTTCTTCCATTCTTCTTCCACCAACTCTTCTCCCTGTTCACGGATTCTGCCAGTCATTTCCGCCAACTCCATATAGTCCATCACTTTCATCTGCCATTCTTCCAGGGTGGGTAACTCTTGTGTCTTCCAATACTTTGCCACGAGTATTCTTGCTGCTGTTGTAGCATACATAAAGAAAGTTCTATCCTTCCTTAGAACCTGTTGGCCGACTATGCCCAGAAGAAAGGCCTCTGGTTTCTTCAAGAAGGTATATTTAAATACCTTTTTCATTTCATTATATATCATTTCCCAGAATGCCTTTATCCTTGGGCACGTCCACCAAAGGTGAAAGAATGTACCTTCAGACTATTTACATTTCCAACATTTGTTATCGGGCAAATGGTAGATTTTTGCTAGCTTGACTGGTGTCATGTACCATCTATATATCATTTTCATAATATTCTCTCTAAGGGCATTACATGCTGTAAATTTCATACCAGTGGTCCACAACCGTTCCCAGTCAGCAAACATAATGTTATGTCCAACATCCTGTGCCCATTTAATCATAGCAGATTTAACCATTTCATCTTGGGTATTCCATTTCAACAGCAAGTTATACATTCTTGAAAGTATCTTTGTCTTTGGCTCTAACAATTCTGTTTCCAATTTTGATTTCTCCACCTGGAAGCCGGTTTTTTTGTCCAAATTATAAGCTTCCCTTATTTGATAGTAATGAAGCCAGTCTCGCACTTTATCTTTTAGTTTCGCAAAACTCTGCAATTTCAATTTATCTCCATCCTGTTCCAAAATTTCCCAATATTTTGGCCATTTGGCCTCCATATTGAGCTTTTTCTGAGCCTTTGCTTCCATTGGTGACAACCACCTTGGGGTTTTGTTCTCAAGTAAACCTTTGTATAATTACCGCCCAGTCAGTCTGACATCAATACCAGGGAAGATTCTG
>JAXCMG010010034.1:27910-46760 GCA_034642415.1 Podarcis siculus
CTAGCGTTGGTCCTTGGTGAGCTGGGACCTAGAGGCAGTCTCTGACACTTTGCATCAGTTAATATTTTAAATTTTATTCTGGGCTTCTTGCCCTGCCAGACAAATCTGGAAATATCTTTCTGCTACTTCTTGAAACAGTCCATTTTGTCCAAAATCTGTAATGATTGATACAGATACAACATTCTTGGCAATACATTCATCTTTATAGCAGCAATTCGGCCTAACAAGGAAAGCTTCAAATTTGACCATATTTCTAGATCTTTTTTCACTTCTGACCAACATTTCTCATAATTATCTTTAAATAAGTTCAAGTTTTTAGCAGTCATATTAACCCCCAAATATTTTACTTTCTTTACCAATGTTAACCCTGTCTCCTTCTGAAACCTTTCTTTCTCTGTGTTAAGTTTTTCTCAAGGACTTTAGTTTTTGACTTGTTCAGCTTAAATCCTGCCACATGACCAAATTCTTGGATCAATTCTAAAGCTCTTTTAACACTAGATTCTGGCTCCTGTACCGCCAATATCAAATCATCTGCAAATGCCTTCAGTTTGTATTGTTTAGCTCTGACCTGTATTCCTTTAATCAAACCGTCCCTTCTAATCATATTTAGCAAAACCTCCAGGACTGAAATAAAAAGCAGTGGGGAAACTGGGCACCCTTGTCATGTCCCTTTCTCTATCTTAAATTCCTCTGTCACCGCGTTGTTAACTATTAACTTAGCTTTTCGTTCAGAATAAATTGCACCTATACCATTTTCAAACCCTTGACCGACCCCCATCCCCTGTAATCCACATTCAACAGGGATATGGGTCGGTAGTTCTTAAGTTGTGTCTTTTCAGACTCACTTTTCAGTATAAGTGTAATATAAGCTTCCTTCCACGACTCAGGCACTTTTTCCCCTCCATAATTTCATTGCAAACCTCCTTCAATGGTTGAATTACCCAGTCCTTCAAAGTTCTTTAGTATTTTGCAGTTATTCCATCCGGTCCTGGAGACTTGCCCAATTGCATATTCTGTATGGCACCTTCCACCTCTTGTTCTGTAATCTTGTAGTTCAGCATTAACTTGTTTTCTTGAGAGATTTTCTGCAATCCATTTGTTTTCAAAAATTGATCTATATCAGACTTTTTCTGTGGCCCTTGTGTATATAACTGTTTAAAATATCTGTGGAAACTTTTTTTTCCCTCCTTTTAAGGCTTCGGTCTTCATATACACAAAGACCGAAGCCCTAAAAGGAAAAAAAAGTTTGGAAATTTTGCAGGCAAAGTTCTACCCCCCTTCTCCAGAGGGAAGAAGGGGAAATTGTTTTAAACAAAATTAACTTTGGGAGACAGCTGTATAGTGTAACGAGACTCCTTCATTCTGCAGCGGACCACCCAGGAGGGAAGACTAGTCTCCGTTGTGACGTCACAATGGAAGAGGAAACATTTAACCTCCGTTCCCACTGCCTTTGTTACAATCTATCCTGCGGCTGGTTACAATTTAAAGTGGTTAAAAGTGTCTTCTCCCTTCAGGACTTTCTATAAATATTAAGGGGAGATTTGGAGAACTTTATTTTTTCTCTTCTAGCCTGCCTTTAAAGAACAGGGGGGCTGCTTCTGAGCCGGCTTTTGTGGGGCTGGTGGAGGACACTTGTAGAGGACACTTCACTTTGCCAGACTGTGGGACTGACCTTGAAATTCATAAGCCACTATGTGTGCGGAAAAAACAAGACTTGGCTCTAAAAGTCAACCTTTTGAGGAATTGGTAATGTCAATGCTGAATGGCATTAGAGATGGTTTAAATCGTAATACGGCAAGCATTGATAAGTTGGATAAAAGGATTGAACTTACTAGAGGGATTAATTACAAGACATGTAGTAGAACATGCAATAAATTCAATGCAACTTGGCAAGGCACCGGGACCAGACGGTCTGTCAGTGAAATATTATAATGAAGGAATGGGTTTCTGTGTAGTAAGTTTAAAAACTGACTCAACCCCCCCTTTTTGTTCTTTCAAAAGAGAGCACTTTTAAATGCGTAAAACTTGAACTGTTGAGCAAAACCATAATAAGGATACAACTGCATAAACAGTTCTCTTCTTTATCAGTCACGGCAAGGGATGGCCTTGACTTTCCAGGGGAACAATGAAAACACGTCAGAACTTTATCTTATGTGGGATGTAGGATATAACATAATGTTTGAGGATTGGGAAAGAAGGGAGTCAAGTTCACTGCATGTACAATGTAAAGGAAAACATGATGAAAATGATGTATAGATGGTATTTGACTCCTGTTGACTCCTGTTAAATTTGCAGATTTATCATAATTGTGATTATCTATGTTGGAAATGTAAAGAAAAAGAAGATACTTTCTATTATATGTGGTGGACCTGCCCCAAGGTGAAAGACTTCTGGGAAAAGATTTATAATGAATTGAAAAAAATGTTGAAATACACATTTATAAAGAAACCAGAGGGCTTTCTTCTTGAAATAACAGGTTTGGAATTGCCCAAGAAAGATGTAAAATTATTTTTGTATGCCAAAACTGCTGCTCGAATTTTATTAGGTAAGAACTGGAAAAAGCAAGAAGTACCAACTGTGGAACAATGGCAGATGAAGATGATGGATTTTTCGGAGCTAGCCGACCTGACTGGAAGAGTCCGTAACCAGAAGGAGGAGGAGTACCAGGAAGAATGGACGAAATTTAATGATTATTTAGTTAAATATGTTAAATTAATTAGAAAAAAACTTGCAAATACCAGATAGGCTTAGGATTTAATTAAGTAATGTGATGAATTAATGAATGCTGAATTGGAAAGAAAGAAAGATGTTAAGTGATTAAGTTAATTTTATAAGACTATTGATTTGGAAAAGCGTTATAATGAGATGCAATGAAATCTAACCAGGGGGATACGAGGAAGTCACTTAACAATGTTAATTAGATTAGTTTTAATAAGGTTATGATTTATGTTTGTTTGTCTATTTGTTTGTGTGTCTAAATTTTTGTAAAAAAAACCAAAACTTTTTGAAAAAACAACAGTATGAATCTAAGTGAATAATTATAGGAGAAAGAACCAAACGTAGATTTAAATGTATACATAAAATACTTAATTAAGCATAGATAATGGGTGAGTAAAAATCTGTAAGAAAAATTAAAAGATCGGTTAACACAGCTATATGGGGTGGTCTTGAGAAGTGTAGATCTAACAATATGGGCCTTCAGTTTAGGATTGAATTGTAGCATAGACCATTCTTTGTCAAATATCTATCATGGCAGTGCAAAATCTGGCGACTGAATATGTGACTTCTGGGCTCTGTCCTGTAGTAACAGGGAGATGTGTTGTTCTGAACACCCAGGAAACTTACGGTATATAAGATGGGTTGGATAAACCTAGTTTGAATGTCTATGTAATACTGGCAATGAAGAAGGGCACGTTCCATTGTTTCCTGCTGCCCAGAGCCACATGGGCATTTCCTCTCCTCATTAAGGTATCTTCCTATAATTGCTTTCCTGAATTTCTGATGGGAGGGCCTGGCAGCTGGCCAAAGTGAAAGCCCTTCGTTGAGTCAAGTATCTTCCAGTTTTGCTAATTAAAAGTTTTGGGGACCTGGCTAAGTCTACCTGTCGTTCTATATCTAACACATGCTGTTTAATGTTGTTTTTTGCTTGTTCATGCCCCATGTTGAGGAGGATCTCTGGATTGAATCTTAAAGTTGTTATTATATTTTCCACTGCTCGTTTCCCTGTGGACTGAAATTCGTCTGTAATAGTCAGGGAAGCAAGGCCACTGGAAGAAAGGCTAGTCTCAGCTAGTAATTAAGAGTGGCAAGTCACACTTTGGCCTCATGAATCCAGTTTCGAGGCGTATGGTTGCATTGGAGACATATTTAGGTACTTGTAGAACAGATCTTAGGAATTTAGATTGCACCAATTCTAAAGCACAGTTGCCGAAGGGGCCTAATTGGGCACCGTATAACAATTTTGCAACTGATTTGGCATCAAACAATATGTAGGCAGTGGCGGAGCTCCATGCTACGGTACCGGGGGGCAGAGAGCAGGCGAGGGCATGGTTGGCGTGTGTCCTGGGGGTGTGGTGCGCCGTCCGCAGGGGTGTGATGTGTGTCCAGGGGGCATGGCATGCCAACTGCAGGGGCATGGTGCCCTGTGTGGGCAGGGGAGCAGCTGCGAAGGCACCCCACTGGGACTGCGCTGCTAGGGGCGGTGTGCTCCCCCCCCCACTCCTCTTCCTTCACCAGTTTTGGAGGATGGAAGTTTATACTGCGTAGGTAAGGGTTATTTATATAATAATTGAACAAGGATGGGGCCAGTATGCATCCTTGTTTGACTCCTTTCTCAGTTTCTATTGCGTTGGATGTGACCATGGGAGGTACAACACACTTTTAGTGAGGTCCCTTCATGTAACATGCATATTAGGTATAGCAAGCATTTATCTAGTGTGGAGGTCTCCAGTTTTTCCCATAGTTTTTTTCTGGAAATAGAGTCAAAGACTGCTCTGAAGTCCATGAAGGCCAAATAAAGAGAAGCGATATTGCTGGATGTGTACTTCTCTATTAGATGTTGAAGAACTAAACATTGGTCGATGGTCGAACGGCCTTCTCAAAATCCCTCTTGCTCATCTGAAAGGATGTTTTCTTGTTGTAGCCAGTCTTTGAAATTCCACTGCAAGTGTCTTGCGTACAATTTGCTTATTACGTTTAGAAGACTGATTGGTTTATAGTTGGCAGGATCATCTTTTTTGCCTTTTTTTATATATTGGGACAATGATTGAAAGTCCCCAGTCTTCAGGAATATATCCGTAGGTGTCTATGCTGGTGAAAAGTGAGGGTAAAAGTGGGGCCCAAAAGTCTAAATTATTTTTATAGCTTGTACTGGTATTAAATCTGCCCTTGGGGCTTTCCCCTGTTTCAGTTGGGCTACCAGACTCTAATCTCTGACGTTTTGGGAGATCCACAATACTTTCAGGGCTTTGGCCTTTCTCCACCTCTGTCCTTATAAAGTTCTCTAGAATGTGACCCCCAAGCCCTTGGCATTATATAGGGTTCTTCCATTAGTGATTTGTTTGGTTGGGAAAGCTTTATAACATTCCAGAAGAGGGCTAAGTTATTGGATTTAGCTGCCTGAATAACCTTTGTCCAATTATTTCTTTATGTTTATGTTCTTATGCTCTTTATGTTCCTTCTGTATAATTTCCATTAGATGTACAGTAGTAGGACTGGGAAGTGGTCTGTCAGGGAACTGACATCAGAGCGAGAGGCGGAGGCAGAGCTCCCGAGCTCAGCCGGAGAGGGGGCCAGCAAGGGGGAAGGAATTCCGCGTAACACCAATAGAGAAGAGAGGGAGATAGGGGAATTGGAGACAGGGCTCCCAGACCCTTCACCTGAATCCAGTGGAGAGAGCGCTGGCACGCCCCTGCCTTCCCCTTACTTGTGCAGACGCGTTCCGCGCAGGGAACATAGGAGGAGACTGGGAGTCAAACAGCTCTTATGCTGGAAGAGGTTCAGGAAACGCCCACTGACGGATTCTGCAAGTGACTAACAGGTCACGGAGCGCGAGCTCTAACCCTAAGCATGGTGGAGCAAGCGATCTAACCAAACCAAAGGCAATTTACGCGCAAGTAACCCCATACAACCATTACATCTTCCAACTGGGTAGATCACTTTCCTAGAATTATAGTATTGTAGTGTTGGAAGAGACCCTGTTGAAGATCTCCTTTTTACATTTGCTCTCAGCCCTCATTTGCCCTCCTCCTACTGTGTACCGGTAAGTTTACATCTCTCTCTCTCTCTCTCTCTCTCTCTCACACACACACACACAGTTGCCTCGGATGCTAGTCCTGCTCAGAGTAGACTCACTGAAATAAAATAAAAATCCAAGCATTAATTTCAAAGGATCTGCCCTAAGTAGGATTTAGTTGGATGTAGCCTGTTATTATGACCAAAGTATCTTACCCAAAAAGATCTGCACAAACCAGTTTACCTGAGCGCATTATTCTCAGGGTGGGGGGACTCATTTATTTATAATTGCATAATCATATGGGACTAAATTGCATTATGTTGTAAGGACCTTCTATTAAATCTTAGAATTGTAAAGTTGGAAGGCACCCAAGGGTCATCTAGTCCAACCCACTGCAATGCTTGGAACCTCTCATTGGGCTGCAATAATATACTGTAAACTATCACATTTTCAAAATGTCTGATAGCCAAGTTCCACTACTTTTCACAGGCTGGGAATAGTGGCTCGCTCAAATTGTACCCATTGTGGAATTAGACTTGAAAAGAAAGTACTTGTGTTGTGGATATGCTACTTCCATAGTTTACTTGACATGGTTCAGACTGACCAATACATTATTTTCAGTGACAGTCTGTAGCAGCTGAAGCTGTAAAATGTGCTAGGGGCAAGCATTTTTGTTGCTGTGAATTCTACTGATTTTAACAACGTGATCTGACCAATAGTACGCAAAATCTCTTAACTGGGATTTGAAACATACAGTATGTGTTAATGAGATGAAAGCAAACTAACTGTGGCCTCGATTGAGAAAATGTTTGATACACATTGACTTTTAGTGACTTTTTTGTGGGCTGATTTATTTTCCACTTTGAATAATGTTTTATGACATTATGACATTGCTAGACAGATTTTTTTAAAGACACAAAAACTGAGTATTTTTCTAGCAGATTTACAACTCTCAGAAATGGAGGGATCTTTGCACTACGGCACCAGATATGCTTAAGATGGCCCTGGTCCCAGCTTTTGTCTCTGTGGCTCCAGAGGACCCTGCTTACAGCACACTGACATTTTCCTTCTTTGTGTTCCATGTCTGAAAGGTCACCAGCTCCATTTTATTTGTGTGTGCCAGTTCCTATAAGACAGAGAATGTGAGGAGTAAATGCTTTCAGACCATTATAACATAATCACCTCCCTGCTCAGGTCAAAGGTCCATCTGGCCCAGTATTCTGCTTCCATCAGTGATCAAACAGATGGCTTTCATGGAATCACAGAATAACAGAATTGTAGCATTGGAAGGGACCACAATAGTCATCTAGTCAAACAATCTGCAATGTAGGAACCACAGCTAAACAATACCTGAAGGAGCGTCTTGTTAATGGAAAAATCCGAGGGCTCCCTTGGACAAAAACAAAGACACCAACCAGGATAACTTGGAGCAAAACAGCAGCCTGTAGGCTTGGCCTTTATTGAACTGTTGCAACAGGGTGCTCCCCTCACTTGCAGGAGAGAGGAAAGACACAGAAAAAAATGGTGTGCAAGATCTTATAAAGACTTTTGAAATTCCCCTCCTGTAGATCAAGCCCACCCCCAGAAACATCATGCATAAATCACAGAAAGGAGGGGTTGAGGGAGGAGTTGTGGTGGTAACCTGAGTGTCCTGTCACCTGGCTGGTTCCCCCTTTCCCCCTCCCCATGAGTACTTTCCAGGTGACAGAGGGGAGTTTGCAGTTTCCTGCCCCCAGAGGGAAGAGTTGATTATTGTCCTTTGTTCCAGTCTGTGCTGAATCCACTCCCATATGCAAGTTCTTTGTGATCTTGATGGTCTTCTGTCTAGGACCATCAGGGTTGGCATAGCAACTGGGCAGGGCTCCTGTGGATGTGCTGGTATGGTGAAGGGATTATGGCTGCCCTGTATCAAACCTTCCCCATTTTGTAGTCCTTCCTTCATGGAGTAAAATAAAAGTGGAACAGTGCAAATCCGATGTACTGTATGGTTGATTTTCTGTGAATTTATAACAGAAGTGTAGCGTATGTAGTGTGTGAGTGTGAGTGAAGTTTGTACAAACTGAATGATTGGGGGGGGGGGTTCCTGCTACAGTCTCCACCCCCATCGTTCTGCCCGGACGCTGAGGTCCAGCGCCGAGGGCCTTCTGGCGGTTCCCTCATTGCGAGAAGCAAAGCTACAGGGAACCAGGCAGAGGGCCTTCTCGGTAGTGGCGCCCGCCCTGTGGAACGCCCTCCCATCAGATGTCAAAGCAATAAACAACTACCTGACATTCAAAAGACATCTTAAGGCAGCCCTGTTCAGGGAAGTTTTTAATGTGTGATATTTTAGTGTTTTTTGGTTTCTATGGAAGCCGCCCAGAGTGGAAACCCAGAGTGGAAACCCAGCCAGATGGACGGGGTACAAATAATAAATTATTATTATTATTATTATTATTATTATTATTATTATTATTATTATTATTATTATTATTATTCCTGACATGTGGCCATCCAAGCACTAAATAATACAGTCATACCTTGGGTTACAGACGCTTCAGGTTGTGTTTTTTTGGGTTGCAGACTGCCGAAACCCGGAAGTACCGGAACGGGTTACTTCTGGGTTTCGGCGGTTGTGCATGCGCAGAAGCGCTAAATCGCACTTTGTGCATGCGCAGAAGCGCCGAATCGCAACCCCCGCGTGCGAGGACACGCCACTGTGGGTTGTGGACACTGCAGGTTGTGAACATGCATGGATCACGTTCGCAACCCGAGCATCCACTCTATAGGGTTACCGTAAGTCCAGATTTTCCTGAATACATCCTCTTTTTCAGGTTTAAAATGTTTCGGTAGATTTTTGAAATTTGGCAAAACGTCCAGGTTTTTGTTTTTTGTTTACTACAAATTAAATGCTCTTGTGCAGGGTAGACATTATCATATAATGTATGTGCCTGTGCATGTGTCATATATACTGTAGGTATGTATATATTTCATCCTCCATTGTGTGTGCACTTCTGGTGGTGCTTCAGCACTTTTCTGATGTGCATCTGGGTCCTCCCGGACTGCTTGGCACTCGTGTGTGCGAGAGAGAGAGAGAGAGGATGAGAGAGGAGGCAGGCAGGCGAGGTGCTGGGTCTACAGAGCAGGCACTTTTGTGTGTGTGTGTGTGTGTGTGTGTGTGTATACAGCTGGCGGTTCATTTCCCCACCTTAACAATGATGACAACAATGGCTTTTTTCCCCTTGGCAGCCCAGAGCCTCTGCTGCCCCAGTCACAGTGACCTGAAGTCACACAGGCTTGTGACTGGCATCATTGTGTCCTCCTCCTCCTCAGTCGATACCAACTCAGCCACCTCCCCGACCCTGCCAGCTGCTTTCCTTTTCCCCTCACGAGACAGGCTGAGACCCCGGAGCCATTTGTGTGAGTGAGTGTCACAGGAGTGCTGTGGAGAAGCCGAGGCGTGAGGGGCCCCTGGAGCTCTGTGCCCTTTCATCCTTCTCACAAGTTGCACCTCAGAGGCTCGAGGGGATGGCAGTGGCGCCTCTCCTCTGTCACCACTTTCCTGCCCCTGCCTCACCTGCTCATGCCCAGCAAGCAACTTCTTACCTTCCCTGCCCTCCTTTTCCTCCTGCTGCGGTAGTGGCAGCTGTTGTGCACCATGCGCCTCTCCTTCCTCTCCACTCACCAAATTGGGCCTCTGCTCCAGCAGCGCTGGCGGTGGCTCCAGTCCTGATGTGCTGCCTCCCACAGCTGCAGAAGGGAAGGACTAATGGAGCATGGCAGCAGCCAAATGGGGTAGCTGTGGCCCAGGCACGTCCTTGGCACACTTCAGCAGGCCCACTAGGACAAAGCTGCTGTCTCCAGAACAGCAGTCACCCTGACAGCTATTAGAATTGCTTGCCATGTCACTCCCATGCCCAGCTGTCAACTGCCTTAAAGGAATCATTTAAGTGATATTTGCTTTTTGTCCCTTTCTGCCTTGGTGAGCTTGCTTTTATTTCTTCACTCGGGTGCTTTCTGCTGTTACTCTATCAAACTCAAGCTCACAGCCACAGGTGTGCACAAGAAGATGCAGCATGCATCCTCCCCACTCTGCGTGCAGAATGGAGCACTCTGAGAGTCATCACATGGACAGGTTATAAAAGCAAGTTTCTAGTCCTTAGGTTGGACAAGGTTGAAAAAACATACAAGTCTCAGGTAGCAGCAAGGAAGCCCAGCAAGCTTTTACAGTGGCATTTCTGCCTTCCTCTGAGCTCTTGTTAGGAACAAGAGATCCATCCTAGACGAAATAGGGTGCTCCCTAATTCCTCTCATCCAGAGCCATACCAAGACATTGGGCCAGCCCCAACTGAGGGGTAGCTTTCTAAATTTTCCTCATTGCTTCACATTCTCCCACAGGACAAAGTGAATAAGAGACATAATAAAGGGGTGTGATAGATTATAGCAAGTGGCAATTGCATCAAAATGTTGCTGTGCATCCTCCTTCCTAAAATGAGTGTTCCTGCCCAGGGTTCCAGACAGCCATTAACCCCCCCCCCTGCAGTTCCTGAGTTCCATTTTCCCTTTCCAGCTGTTGCTCTGCTTTTTGTGCCTACTGAGCATGCTCAGTTGTCATGGACATGATTCCCACAGCCACCATGAGGATTCTGGCGGGGGGGGGGCAGTCAGAAGAGGGAGAAAGAGACTGGCCTTTTCCCTAGCCAGCTGAAGACTACAGTCCATAAACCCCCTTCTCACAAGGAGGGGAGGTTGTAAATGATCAGGACAGCAAAAGCGAGCTGGGCAGAGGCCAATTCTCTGAGGAGGGGGCCTCTAGTCGCGACAAAGGGGGGGTTCTTCATCAGAGGAAGAGGTGGGAGATGACCCCGAGTCTCCCCAGGCCCACAGACTAACAAAGGTCAAGGAAAGGGGTCAATCAAATAAGGAGAGGGTGGGGCACTGGCATGTATCCTATTAGAGACACACTTTGAATTTAGATGCCTCAACGTCATTCTTGATGGACGGTCTCTAGTGTGAGGTTAATTACTGTGTACAATAAATCTACTTGTAACTAACAACGACTGCTTGCTGATTATCTAAGCCAGGAGCATGCCAGATTGTGACACCAGTCCTCATTGGGCTTTTTTGATGTCAAAACCCTTCTTGTTTGCTTTTTGGCAAATTCCAGGTTTCTCCTAAACTTTTTTTAGTTCCTAAACTATTCTGTTTATGATCCTGGCATCACCTCTAAGTAAATTCATTGTTATTATTATCCACTAATTTATATACCACTTATATGCCAAAGTGTTATAAGCATGGCTACCCTAAGTAATTGCGCCTTGTGTTTGTTTTTTTATAACATATTTTTATTAAGTTTTACATAACAAATTTAAATTCAAACAAATCACAAATTTGTTTGTGATTTTGTTTAAACAAATTTAAATTCAAACACATTCTGTTCCTTTAGTGGTGAGAGAGGTTGGGGTTGGCCCAGGGTGTGGCTTTTCATTTGTGGTTGGCTGTGGTGGTATTTGTTTTCATGTGTGAGTGGGGTGGGTGGGTGTTTTGGATCAGGTTAGCCATATTGATTTGTATGCTGTTGGTGGATGTCAGGGAACTGCCATCAGTACTGGAGGGGGAGAGCAAAAGCCAGAGGGATTCCAGAGAGCGTCCAGGGATCGGGAGGAGCAGCCCATCTTCTGGGGAAGAGAATCAGCGTAGCACCAGTGGAGAAGGGGGGCAGCTGGGGGAAGTGGCGAGGCGGTCTCATGACTCCTTGCCTGGGACCAGCGGGGAGAGTAGGGGTCCTCTGTTGCCCATGCCCTCCCTGCGCAGAAGGCTTCTGGTCAGTAGCTACTGGTCGTGTTTTGCGATGTTAGTGCACAAGCTCGGGTGGAACCTGGACTCTGAACCAGTACAAATGCTGTTTGAGGCAGGTTTGGATCCCAAAGTGAAAGACGAGTTGTCCAGAGCGCCCCACCCGTGGTCGATGGATGAGCTCACAAAGACTGTGCTTGCGATTGGTGTACGCCAGGAAGCGCGGGCTCAGGAAAAGCGGGAGATAAGGGGGGAACGTTTCCATGGCAACCGCATTCCTGAAATGCTGAGGGAGCCTTCCCAGGCCGCAGAGCCAATGGAAATTGATGGAGTGCACGTGTGCGAAGTTTCAAACGCTAGTGAAGGGCGGAAAAGGGAGGGGAAGGAGTGGGAAACTACCAAGAAGTGTTTTCTCTGTTAGCGGCCAGGACATTTTGCAAAGGTCTGTCCCCAACGAAAGGCCTGGCAAGGCATGATGGGGGCTGCAGGCCACAACGAGAAGGGGGAGGAGGGGCCGGTGCAGGGAAACGCGAAAGCCTGGCTGCCAACCAGCAGGGGCAGCAGCCAGGCCAGCAACCAATAGAAGTGCCCTGGCCTGACCCTCCCAAGGCAGCTATAGCCATTGAAGTGGTGCTAGAACTCCCAAATGGGCACCCAGTCAAGTTGGATGGGCTGCTGGATTCTGGCAGCTTGTGTAATTTCTTCAGTAGAGACTTTGCTCTGGAGCACCAGCTCCACCTGTTGCCACTAGATTTTCCCTTGCAGGTGACCACCATTGATGGCAGGGAACTACTGGGAGGGGAAGTGACACACCAGACACCGCCAATGTGGATGAGTGTTTCCAGGCACACGGAAACCATGGCCTTTCACGTGGCCACGCTGACGGGACCCCCAATAATACTAGGAATGAGCTGGCTGGCGCTACATGACCCAGTGGTGTCATGGCATCAGCGGTCGCTCACCTTTGGGTCAGCTTACTGTTTAGAACACTGCCTGGGAGGAAAGGAACCAAGAATGACTGTGGCCAGGGTGGCTGGGGCGGCCCTGGAGAAAAAGGAACGGGTGCCACTGCAATATGCAGATTTGAAGGAGGTGTTCAGCGAGAGAGAGGCGGATAGACTGCCCCCCCCACAGACCATATGACTGCCAAATCAACCTGCTTCCGGGGGCCCAGTTACCAGTGGGTAAGCTGTATGCCATGTCCGACTGGGAGATGGAGGAGTTGAGGCAGTTTATTGACAAGAACTTGAAAATGGGCTTCATAAGGGAATCGAAGGCGATGGGGGGGAGTCCAGTATTCTTTGTGGACAAAAAATCAACTAATCAGCCCAGACTTGTGGTGGACTACCACCGTTTGAATTTGGTGTCAGAACCCGTGACTTTCCCAATGCCCAGAATCGACGATATTCTGACACATGTGAGGCAGGGAAAGATTTTTACCAAGCTAGACTTAAGGGGGGCATACAATCTGATTAGAATACGGGAGGGGGACGAATGGAAAACAACCATGTTCACCCACCTGGGGGCTTTTGAGTATTTAGTTATGCCATTTGGATTACAATCGGGGTCCGCCTGCTTTCAATCTTTCATGCACCATGTGCTGGGGCCACTGCTGTACAAGAAATACGTGGCCTTTTTGGATGACATCTTAATATATTCGGAGAATGAAGCGCAACACGTCAAGGACGTCAGGGAGGTGCTACAGAGATTGAAGAAGCATCAGTTGTGGGTCAAGCTGGAAAAATGCCAATTCCATGCCCGGGAGGTCAAGTTCCTAGGATACAGGTTGTCAGACAAGGGACTGGCCATGGATCCAGGCAAGGTGAAGGAAGTGTGGAATGGAAGGCCCCCAAAAACTGAAAGGATGTGCAGAGGTTCCTAGGCTTCAGCAACTTCTACAGGAAGTTCATAAGGAACTTCGCCCACTTGACAGCACCCATTACGGATTGTCTTAGTAGTAAAAGGAAGTTTGCATGGACAGAGGAGGCACAGCAATCCTTTGAGAAACTGAAGAAGGCGTTCGTCTCGGAAGAGCAGCTCCTGCACGTGGATCCGGAGAAGCCCATGAGACTGGAGACGGACGCGTCCGACCGCGCCATTGGAGCAGTATTGTTGCAACCCGGGTCCAAGGAGAACTGGAGACTGTGCGCCTTTTTATCCCAGAAGCTGAGTAAGTCGGAGCAAAACTACACGGTGTATGACCGAGAACTGCTTGTGATTTACTCTTAATTTCGTCAATGGAGACACCTCTTGATAGGGGCGCGGCACAAGATCCAGGTCCGAACTGACCACAAGAACTTGGAATACAGGCGGACCACGCGAGTGCTTAACCAGAGACAGATCAGATGGTCCCAGGAGTTCGCCAAGTTTTTCTTCGAGATACAATACGTGCTGGGGGGGAGTGTTAGGGGGGATGCATTCTCCAGAAAACCGGAATACATGGAGGGGGAAGGGCCTCCGGAGGCCAGACACGTGTTCCCCGAGGACCGGGGTGTGTGTGGGGGAACGTTGGTAGGTAAACAAGAGCTAGCAGGGCTCACCCGAGACGATGAGTTTGCTCAGACTAAAATCAGGGAGCTCAGAGGTGGAAAGGGAGACAATGGGGGGTTTTCGGAAAAGGAAGGGCTACTGTACTACAAGGGGGCGCTGTATGTACCAGGAGAGACGTTGAGGGGCAAAATACTGAGGCAGCTCCATGACAATCCAACAGCTGGGCACTTTGGACAGCACAAGACCATGGTACTAGTTACCAGGCAATTCTGGTGGCCAAAGGTGAGGGAGGACGTACGAGAATATGTACGAGGGTGCGACCAGTGCCAGAGGGCAAAGGGGGAAAGGACCGCCCCCGGGGTTACTGGAACCCTTACCAACACCGGAAAGGCCTTGGGAGGTGGTGTCCATTGATTTTATGACAGATCTGCCCAAGTCAAGGGGGAAGACAGCGGTCATGGTGGTGGTCGATCTGCTGACTAAAATGTGCCATTTTGTAGCGTGTTCGCACGCAGTGTTGGCAGAGGAGACAGCCAGGCTGTTTGTGGACCACGTTTTCAGGCTGCATGGCACCCCATTGAGGGTAATCTCAGATTGCGGAAAACAATTTACTTCCCGGTTCTGGCGGAGGCTCATGAGCTTGCTGCAGGTTGAGGTGAGCTTCTCGACGGAACAGCACCCAGAAACCAATGGGCACGCCGAAAGAGCGAACGGTATACTCCAGCAGTACCTACGCTGCTATGTCAGCAAGAGGCAGAACGATTGGGTAGAGAAATTGGCTTTGGCTGAATTTGCGTACAACGCTGAACACGTGTCCACGGGAATGAGCCCTTTCATGGCCAATTACAGATGTCAACCCAGGGCCTTCCCAGGGAGGGGGGAGGAAGGATGGAGTGTACCCGCGGCCGAGCAATTTGCCGAAGAAATGGAGGCCTTACACCAGCAACTCAGGCTGAACTTGGAGAGGGCTAAGGAAGTTTACAAGAGGCAGGCAGACAGGCACCGTTGGGAGGGGGAGGCCATACGGGTGGGAGACCGGGTGTGGTTGTCGTCCCAAGGGTTGCCCCTAAAGGGAGGGTGCAAGAAGTTGCAGCCTAGGCGACTGGGGCCTTTTGAGGTAATACAGCAGGTCAACCCAGTGGCATTCAAACTCAAGTTGCCCAACAGCATGAAGATACATCCGGTGTTCCATAGGTCCCTACTTTCACAGTACAGGGAGGGGCGGGAATTCCCAGGAAGGGAGGGAGGGGTTACCACCCATCCGCGGGTAGAGGAGAGGGAACTCTGTAACGAAGCCACGGAAATACTCGATTCGAGGTCACCAGGTAGAGTACTTGGTAGCCTGGGAGGGAGAACCCAGGTTGGAAAACACTTGGGTCCCTGCGGAATCAATCACGGACGGGTATCTGGTGGAAGACTTTCATAGTTTGTTCCCGGATAGATGTAAACCACTAGCTAGATTCTGGGAGGAAGAATTCGGAACCACAGACGACGAAGGGGACTTTGTGGGGTTTCCTGCCTCCGAGGAGGGGGGGGGAGGTGTCCGAGGGAGAGGAATCAAACTGGGAGGCTCGACCAGCTGGAAGAGATACGAGGGGATGGGAGGCCGGTTTTGAATCCTCAGAAGATGATGACAGTTCTTTCAGGGGGTTCCCCGCATCATCGGTCAATGAGAGAGAGGAGGAGGTATCGGAAGATCGTGCCGGGGGTGAGGGGGGTCCTGAGGAGGGGGTGGTTGTCAGGGAACTGCCATCAGTACTGGAGAGGGGGAGAGCAAAAGTCAGAGGGATTCCAGAGAGCGTCCAGGGATCGGGAGGAGCAGCACATCTTCTGGGGAAGAGAATCAGCATAGCACCAGTGGAGAAGAGGGGCAGCTGGGGGAAGTGGTGAGGCGGTCTCATGACTCCTTGCCTGGGACCAGCGGGGAGAGTAGGGGTCCTCCATTGCCCACGCCCTCCCTGCGCAGAAGGCTTCCACGCAGAGAGGGTAGGCGGAGACTAGGCGTCAAAGAACTTCTTTGCTGGAAGAACAAATTTTTTTATTTTTTTTCCTTCCAGTAGCACCTTAAAGACCAACTAAGTTAGTTCTTGGTATGAGCTTTTGTGTGCATGCACACTTCTTCAGATACACTTCTTCTTTGCTGGAAGAAGTTTAAGAAACGCCCACTCACGGATTCTGCCAGCGATTGAGTCAGCCATGGGTGTTTGCACCCAGCCGGGGAGATAGGTACCTGCTTACGCACAAGCAACCCCTAGAACCATTACAGTGGATTTTTGTCATTGTCTTGTTGGGCTGTGTATGTGATAAAGGGGAGCCATACCGGGGTGAAGGCGTCTTCTTCTATTTGTCCCCATGTCAGTTTCAGTTTATCGGTTAATTTTTCTAGTAAGGCTGTCTCCCATACTATTTGGTACCATTGGTCCATGCTTACTCCTGACAGGTCTCTCCGGTGTCTGGTTATGATGTTTCTGGCTGCTGAGAGTAGGTGGCTTATGAGTTCTTTGTGGTGTAAGTGGGCATTGTTGTCTTGGAAGATGTTTAGTAGGGCCATTTCTGGGGTGATTTCTAATACTTGCTTCGTTATTTTACATATTTCTCTTTGATTGTTGTCCAGAATAGTTGGATTTTGGAACATTCCCACCACTTGTGGAGGTATGTCTGATAATTTATTGCTCAGAGAGATAAGGTCCAGCAGGTTTCCGCTGCGCAGCACGCATTCCAAACCTCTGAGCAGAGCAGAGTCACACAGCGTTCAGTAGCGAAGCCTTCTGTCTTCTGTGCATTGTTATGCTAAACCCCTCTATCTTTAAGATTTTAATTGGAGATCACATTCTTTGCTAGTGCATTTCAATATCAATATACTCCATGAGTGTATGCATTGTGCGGTGTTGGGGAGGGGTAGTACCTCTGGACATGTCATGCTTCTTCTGGGATAGTTTGTTCACTTTTGGTCCACACCCTGCACTCAGTTCTCACCTGTGACTCTTAGAAGCTTTCAGCATGCAGCAGCGGCCGCACCCCAGGAATGACTTTGACTGCCTGGCTAAACCAGGAGGGTAGCCAAAGGGGCTCAAACCCTCACTAAGTGAGGGCCTTCCCCTTTATGCAAAGACAGGCCTCGGTGGATTGAGTGGATGAGATCAAGAGTGGGTCTAATGGTTAAGAAGGTGGTTTCTGCATGTGGGAAATGAGGGACAGATGGGGCTCATCAACGGGAAGGGAGCCCATCAAGCAGGAGGAAAACTCTGATCCTAAACCTGCCTTGTAGGATATCTTTGGGAGAAGAAAAGGCTAAGAAGTAAACCCTACACAAATTTGGAGTAGAGTCCCTAAGACAGTTGGATGGTGCCTCCTGCCAGCAACTCCTGCAGCCAAGCTGTCACCAAATGTGTTGCTCTGCTTTCCTTTGGGCCACTTCCGTGAGGCCAAGAAGCAGGGTCTTCTCATCTGGACAGCTCAGGACCTCCAGACACACTGCCCAGGCTTGTACCCCAGGGAAGTCGCTTCAGTACAGCAGTTTGACTACCCCCAGAGGTGCATTCCATTGTCTCAAGATAGACAAATGCCAACCAACCATACTCCATGCAAAACAGGCATGCTAACTCTAGGGGATGGAGGTGTCTTCCACTCCCTCAATATTTGTTTGAAGGGGGACCAGTCCCCCAGTATTGAGGGGACCTAGCACAGTGTTCTGGAAGGCTGCACCAGCTTGCGTGGTGTCGCCTTGTGCGAGTCCCTGGTGCAAGGTCACACCATCCTGCACAGTGTCTCCTGATGCTGTGGGAATTGGCAGAGCCTAGGAGAAGGTTGCACTGGCCTGCACAGCATCTGGGATGTGTGTGGTGTCATGCGCAACACGCACATGACATCACACATGTGAGATGCGTGCTGTCCCCCTCAATCTTGGGGACAACCCAGTACCACTGATGGAAAATGAACCTCCCAATTGCAAGCAAAATACAACTGAAGATAAAGGCATAGCTTTGGCAGAATTTGGAACAGCCCTATCCAATTACTTGGCAAATTTGTCATTGGCATTAATTCTGGGAGAAGGCGAGTGCCATACGCTCTAGGAATTGCTGCTTTCCATCAAAGCTCTTATAAAGCCAGAGGTGAATTAAATCTTGCCTCCCAGATGTAAATCACACCCTAAGACATAAAACAGATTGCCAAAGATGTCTAAAGCATCATTCATCCTTTATTGTTCATCCGGATGAACAAGGAAGCGTTTTGCAAATTGGCCATAAGGCTATGGTAACACTGCATCAGGTATAATCTCAAAAGCATATCCAAAAATGTGGAGCCTGACCCAAATGCTTTCAAAATCTGGCTATCCACAGCACTTCATGAAAATGTCTGCTTTTGGCAGAGTATGAAGCTTTTTCCTAAAAGCTTCAATTTAAAGTGCAGAATGTGCCTGGAAAGTTCAGAGTGGACTTTCCAGGCACATTCTGCACTTTAAACCTCCATGTGTTCTCCCCGCCCTGAGCTTACCCTGTGAAAACCTGCTCTTTACTGCTGAATCAGAGCAAATGGCCATCCACAGAAAACCCAAACTGCCATTTGTTGCACTTTAGCTTTAAAGAGCGAGTCTTTGCAGGTGAAAAGAAAGACCCCTCGGACATGGAGCTTTAATTCTGCTGTGAGTGTTGGGGAAGACCGCAAGCCAATCTCCATCGGGCCTAGGGGGCTGGGTCCACACATACTCTGAGCAGCTCTCTGCAGCAAATGGCGAAAATGTTTTAAAATACTTTTAAATGTTTTAAAAGCGTTCTTAGTTTGTTGCACCTTGAATGGTGGTATATCTTTATATTATATTATATTATATTATATTATATTATATTATATTATATT
>JAXCMG010010034.1:48060-60646 GCA_034642415.1 Podarcis siculus
GGGCTAAAGCCAGTAGGGCTATGCCTGACACTCCAAAGTTCCATGAGATTCGCTGGTGACTTGTTGGAATGTGGAGTTAACCAGAACTCTCTGGCTCCAAAGAGCCTTCTCTGATTGCATGGAGCCTGGACAGCCCCATGGTTTTCCCTGGAGCTGAGGGCGATGAAACAATAGTTGAGACAGCTAGAGCACTGGTGGTGGAAAACTCATTCTGAATCTGACCAGACATGGGTTAGAGCTCAACATCGAGCCTACAAAGTGGTGATGGCGAAGAGGACCTTCTTCACCACCTCTAAGGTTTTTTTGCAGATAAAGTCGCTCAGATTTGGAAGGAGGTAGACTCAGATTTGGAAGGAGGTAGTGCGGGAGGTAGTGGAGGACAGAGGTGCCTGGCGTGCTCTGGTCCATGGGGTCACGAAGAGTCGGACACGACTAAACGACTAAACAACAACAACAGACTCCACCGTAGGAGTAGGGGTGGGGCGGGAGAGTGCTGGAGTCCTGGTCCTTTGTGCTGAGCTGCAGATATTTTGCACCTTCCCATCTGTCAGGAGCATAGCTGAGCCACGTAACAAAGGAGATGGAAGAGAAACAGGGTCTGACTCTGAATATGACAGCCTGCAATTAGAGCAGGAGGAAGTGGGCCTGGCCTCCCTTCTCCAAGAGTTCACTGAGTTAGTTAGAGGAGACACAGAAAGCTCGCAAGATGAAGGAGGGGAAGAGATAGATAGCACTGGAGGGGTTACCAAGCAACAATTAGATAGGCAGAGGACTGAGAGCTCATCCTTGGACCAGTGGCGGAGGAAGGCTCTCGGGCAAACTGCCCATAGGGGTGGAGTGAACCGTTCATAGGGGCAGGGTGTGGTGCCCATAGGGGCGGGGCACGTGGCATTCCGTGCCATTCCTTTGGGCGCCACGGCACACCCCATCCCTATGGACATCACGCAACCCGTGCTGTGCCATCCTATGGGTGCTGCACATAGGGATGAGATGGGGCGTGCAGCACCCATAGGGACAGGGTGCGCAGCAATGCCTCAGCCGCCCTACAGCTGGGGGGAGGCAGCAGGCGGACAGTGCGGAGCCTGCGGGTGCCGAGACGCGTGGCTTGTGCGTGCTGCAGGCCCTGTGGTGACGAGTGCCGCCCGCCATTTTGTCACACCCGGGGCGGACCGCACTCCCCGCACCCCCTGCCTCGGACAGTGTAGATGTCAGGGAGAGGCAAACAGGAAAAGATGAAAGGACAGAAACCAGCAGTTATAGAGAGCCTAAAGAGATTATCAGCAGCCTGTCGTCTGACAGTGGGTCTGACGTAGAGGGGGAGGAGGAGGAGCCTGGAACAAGTCATTCTGTACACAGAGGAAGTCAGGGGAGGAGTTTCCACAGACTTGCATGCTGGGTACGGAAAAGGAAGAAGAAAGATTAGAGGCGGCAACTGCGCAACAAAGGGACGGACGCTAATTGAAACGCTGGGGATGTACGTTTGAACTTTGTCAAATAAATCAAATAGTTTGGAACTGGCTGGGAGCCCGGAGTCTTATCTATGCCAGCTGGACAGCATTAAGCCTCTGACAGATTGCCGGGTCTCCCTTTTTTTCTGCTGGAAAGCTGGTGGAATAAGGAAATAGCTTCAACATGGAGAAGGAGCTGTTGGAACTGAAAAAGCGAAATGTCGCTCTGGAACAAAGATCGGCAGACCTGCAGAGCCGTTTGGAAGAAGCCCGGACTGCTCAGAGAGGAACCCAAGGTGGGCTATCGGCAGATGGGGGCAAGTGCGTGTGGGTTGAACGGTTCCAGGGAGACCTGGAAAGTTACTTGGATTTCAAAACAGAGATGAGATATTTTCTAGAACTTGAAGGAGATAAGATGCAGCAAAGGTTGCTCACATCATTAGACACCTGGGAGGAGGGGCTAGAAGCTGGATCAGGCTGTTAATAGCCTCGGGGTATGAAGCCCTCAAAAATGAAGCCAAATTTTGGCAAGCAATGGATTTTATCTATGCAGATCAAAGTTTAATTGACAAAACTCAGGAGGAGCTGCTGGCTTTGAAACAAGGCAAATCCACGGTACGCAGTTATTGGTCTGAATTTGCTATGCTGGTACAGAAACTGGGTTGGGATTTAGAGGCGGACCCAGTACAAGCGATATTTAAAAATGGACTTAATCCAGAAATTAAGGACGAGCTGGCAAGGGGGCCAAGACCTAAAAATATGGACGAATTAACAATGGCTGCTCTTGGGGTGGGTTTGAGACAAGAAGCCAGATGGCGGGAAAGGAAGGAAGGCAGAGAGCAGAGTTTCCATGGTGACCGCATTCTTGAGATGCCTGCAGCTGCCTCAGAATGTCAAAAAGTGCAGGAGCCTATGGAGATAGGGACAGCCAGGGCGCGGGAGAGTTTGAAAGCCCAACGGTCTGGCAGGAAGGAGAAAAAAGACTGGCAAGCGGCAAAAAGATGTTTTGCTTGTCAGAAGACTGGGCTCTTTGCCAGAGTGTGTCCAGAGCATCGTAACTGGCAAGGGATGGTGGGGGCCACCCAGCAGGCAGAGGGAGAGGAGCCCCAACATTCGGGAAACAAAGATGCCTGGCTGGTGGGGAACCGGGGCAGCAGCCAGGCGGGAGCAACACAGAAAGTCCCCGGCTTGGACACCCCAAAGCAAGCATAATGTTGAAGGTGGTGCTAGAACTCCCAAATGGACAGACGGTGGAGGAGTTGGCGCTAGTTGATTCTGGGGCCTCAGCCTCCTTTTTCAGCAAGGAGTTTGCGGCGCGACACCAACTGAACCTGAGGCCTTTGGATTTTCCGCTGCAAGTGACAACAATTGATGGAAGAGAACTGCTGGGGGGTGAAGTGACGCATCGAACACCCCCAATGCGAATGCGTGTGGCCACCCACTCTGAGGTCATCGCCTTTCACGTGGCCGCCTATCATATTGGGCATGAGCTGGTTGGCGTTGCATGATCCGGTGGTTTCCTGGCACCAACGGTCCCTGATGTTTGGCTTGACGCACTGCATGGAGAACTGCCTAGCTCAAGGGCTAGCTCGTCAAAGCGAGGGCAGGAGGGCAGCAGCATGCAGAGCAGGGACAAGCGAGATTCCGTCGTGTTACAGGGATCTACAGGAGGTGTTCAGCGAGAAAGAGGCGGATGCGTTGCCACCCCATCGGCCATATGACTGTCAGATCAACCTGGTACCGGGGGCCACATTGCCGGTGGGGAAAACCTATTCCATGTCGGAGGGAGAGCTCAAGGACCTAAAGCAGTTTATTGAGAAAAACCTAAGAAGGGGTTTCATCAGGGAGTCCAAGGCGGCAGGAGGGAGTCCAGTGTTCTTCGTCGACAAGAGAGTGATGAAAGAGCGACGCCTGGTGGTGGACTTTAGAATTTTGAACAGCCAGATGGAACTGGTGGCTTTCCCGATGCCGAGAATTGATGACGTTTTGGCACGGGTGCAGAAGGGGAAGATTTTCACCAAACTGGATCTCCGGGGGGCTTACAACCTTATCCGGGTACGAGAAGGCGATGAGTGGAAGACCACCATGTTCACCCCGATGGGGGCGTTTGAGTATTTAGTTATGCCCTTCGGTTTGCAGTGCGGAAGTCACTGTTTCCAAGCCTTCATGCACCACGTGCTAGGACCTTTGCTCTACAAAAACTGCATTTGCTTTTTGGACGATTTGCTTGTGTACTCAGAAGACGATCAACAGCACGTGAAGGATGTACGGCAGGTCCTGAGCAAACTCAAGGAGCACCGCTTGTGGGTCAAGCTGGAGAAATGTCAGTTCCACGCAAAGGAAGTCGAATTCCTGGGGTATTGGCTGTCGGACCAGGGGTTGGCCATGGACCCGGGGAAAGTGAAGGCAGTGGTGGAATGGGAGAGTCCCAAAACCAGGAAAGATGTTCAGCGCTTCCTGGGCTTTAGCAATTTCTGCAGGAAATTCATAAAGGATTTCGCAAAATTGATGGCGCCAATAACGGACTGTCTCAGTGTTAAGAAGAAGTTTCAGTGGACGCAGGCGGCCCAAGAGGGGTTTGAGAAACTAAAGAGGGCTTTCACTTCAGAGGAGCAACTGATCCACGTCGACCCTGCTCAACCACTACGGGTGGAAACAGATGCGTCGGATCGGGCGATTGGGGCGGTGCTGCTGCAGCCAGATCGGAAAGGCAATCAATCAATTTCCTTTATTCGACCGATAGTCAGAAATAAAACATTACACAATAATTATAAACTATAACATCATAGGGGTACATAAATAAGGTAGGGCCACAGTACTAGACCTCTCACAGATAACCCACATCAAAGCATTCAGTTATACGTTTCCGACACTTGAGTGCCAGGAAAAGGAATTTAGCCACTGACAAAGTTGTTTTCCCAGAAGACTTATTTAGCAGATATGCTGTCTGCTTTCCTCTTTGTCGGGAACTGAGCTGGGGTAAGTATGGAGTTATAAGGTACTGTCTTAAATCGTTGTAGATGAGACAGCTCAGTAAAATGTGCTCTGTGGATTCTACCTCACCCAATGCACAGTGGCATAATCTCTGGTCATATGGGACTCCTCCATATCTTCCCTTCAGAACCGCCGAGTCAAGAACATTCAGCCTAGCCACAGTAAATAGTCTGCGGTATTCCACGTAGTGGATATCCGCCAGGTAGCGAGCTGGAGCAGCCCGATACAACTGCTCCCCCAGAAACAACCCAGGTTTCACACGGGCTATGTCCTCCTGTCTGGCAATATCCCTTAATCTTTGAGCGATCACTGCCTTTGCGTGGCTATACGTCATGGACTCTATATAAAGGGAGGACAACCCGCACTTCTGCACTTCCTCCACTATCTCCCCTTCCCATGGAGATTTAAAGTTATCCCTCAGAATCAAGGGGGCCAAACCCACCGGTCTGAAACAGAGCTTGAGCCATAGCCATAACTTCGCTTTCAGGGCCACATACCTAAAGGCTTCACAACCGGTTTCCAATGTCATGATCGCGCCTGCCACGGAGGGGGGGATCCTGAGTATGGCCCTGAGGAATTGGGTTTGGATAGATTCCAATTTTTCAAAGTCCCTACGTGAGCCCAAGGCAATGCCCACCAGCAGAAGAGGGAGGACTTTCATTTTAAAGAGTCGCAAGGCAACTTTGACAGTTTGTGCCTGCTTCTTGGAGTACAGGGTTCTAATCACCAAGGCTGCTTTGGATGCGTTCGAGACTATGTATTCTCTGTGCGCCAAGAAGGACCTATTTGATCTTACAACCTGACCCAGGTATTTGAAGCAACTGACCTGCTCTAAAGGGATACCATTAATTGACCATAAATTAGGTTTCAGTCGAGCAGCAAAGACCATTATTTTGGTCTTGGCATAATTTAGTTGGAGCTCGTGTTGGGTCTCATATTCATGAAGAGCTCGAAGCATCCTCCTTAATCCGATGGGGGAGGTAGCTAATAGGGCGGCATCATCCGCATACATTCAAGGACATTCAAGGCTCGTCCTGCCAATTTTGGTGGATGGAAATTAGCATTTGCCATATGCACCACTAGCGAATTAATATAGAAATTAAACAAAGCAGGGGCAAGCAAACAGCCCTGTCTTACCCCCCTAGTGGTGGCAACCGGATTGGAGACTAGTCCCTTACTATCTAGCCTAATCCTCAGGAGGGTATTTGTATGCAAATTAATAATCAGCAGGAGAAGGCGGCAGTCGATAGATGTCGCTGCCAATTTTGTCCATAGCTGGTTCCTGGGAATTAGATCAAAGGCCTGCTTAAAGTCTATAAAGGCGACGTGGAGGGCTTTTAGGCCATTGCCAGCGTACTTGGTGGCCAAGTGATTTAGGATTAAGATTTGGTCTGTTGTTGATCTTCCGGGGCGGAAACCCGCCTGTTCCTCTGCGATGATATTGTTGCTTTCCATCCAGGTCATTAATTTGTTAAGTAGAAATCTTGAATAGATCTTCCCGATAACATTTAGCAGGCTAATTGGTCTAAAATTGGCCGGGTCTGTGCGCGGCCCTTTCTTGTGAATTAACACAATCAGTGCAGAGTTCCAGCTTGGAGGAAATTGTGCTGTTTTGTTTATATAAGTAAAAAGAGCTGCTAGGGGTGGACACCACCAATCCTTATTGGCTTTAATAACATCTATGGAAATAAGATCGTCTCTGGGTGCCTTGCCCGCCTCAAATTGGCCTATAAGTGTTTCCACTTCAGAGCAGGTAACAGGATCCCACTCAGGCAAGGGGGCCAAATCTAACCTTCCTCCGCTGGCAGCGTGAGCTGCATATAAATCAGAGAAGAAGCTTTCCCAGGTGTCAGCTGAAATTTGGGGTTCTATCCTTGACAACGGTCTACCCAGGTATTGAGAAATTTGGTGCCAAAAGGAGGAGGGATTTCTATTTTCTGCAGCTTTTAGAAGGTTCTTCCAATCATTTCTTTCTGCCTCAAGCTTCTTTTCCTTTAATAGTGCTTTATACCTTCTCTTGAGGTTCATAAGGTGACTGCTAGGTGCGGGGTCATTTGATGCCCTATATGCCAAGAATTCATTATATAGGTTGTTCTTGAAGTGTCTACATTCCTCGTCAAACCACTTTTTATGAGAGAAATGGTTACTATTCATTACCGGGGCCTTAGCCAACGAAGGTTTTAGCAGTTCTACTAAATTGTCATATATTGGCAGTGGCTCAACTGCCCGGATAAGGGAGTCCCTTGTCTCTTGCAGTTGGTCAGACCACAGGAGTTCATTTATCCGTTGAGCCATATTGTCGGTCCATTTTAAGGCAGTGAGCCTCATCTGAAGCTGGTTATTTGTAATAGGCACACAGGAATAGGTAGCCAATTCTCCATCCAGGGTCAGAGAGAGTTCTAATGGAAAATGGTCAGTTTCCAGCCTCGTTACCACCCTAAAGTTGGAAATTTTGGGAATTAGGTCTACTGATGTCCAAATAAAGTCTATGGTAGAGGCTCGGGAGCCTGACCAGAAAGTAAATTCGGCAGGGTAATCAGAACTGAGAGCTCCGTTTAGAAGGTGAAAATTAAGAGCCATCAAAGTTTGTCTACATTTAAAACCTGCGTATGTAGCAACACTGTCTTTAAAGTTCCTGGGTAAAAGGTCTGAGGTTAAAATGGGTAGTGAGGGATATTTATTATATTTAGCAAATAATGATTTATCAGAGTGAGACAATCGGCCGTTGAAATCTCCTGCAACTAGGAAGGTGGCTTCAGGATATTTCTCTAGGAGAGTTTCAAGAGTCAGTTGAATTCCCCTCCATCTTTGGTCCACCAGGTTTTTCTTATAGGTTGGGTGCAAATAAACATTAATCACCACGAACACTTCCTCCGCTGTTTGTAGCTTTACACCCAGCATGGATGACGACTGGATGTCGATTTGTTCCACCTGCAGATTTAAGGCCAAAGAAACTAAGGTAGCCAACCCACCTTGTGGTCTACCAGGTGATAGTGAATTCTGTTGTGCATTCAGGTAGAAGCCCTTATACCCTGATAAGGAGAAGCCCTCACAAGCCCAGGTCTCTTGCAGCAAAAGAATACAACTGCCTTTTATGTAGGCGACAAAGGATGGATCCATCAGCTTAGGTTTAATGCCAGCTACATTCCAGGATAAGAAAGTAAGTAATCTCCTGGTCACCCCTTCGAGTCATGCTGGGCCTTGCGGAACCAGCACAGCAGAATCCACCTGGGAATGCATGCGGCGAGGGGGGGCAATAGGCTGGAAGAAGGAAGTAATTGTAGCTTGCTTACCAGGCAATTTCCGTGCACCACTTACCGCAGCAGCAGCCATGGATTGAGGCTTAATTATTGGTAGCTGCAGGGATGGATTCTGGTGCACGGAAGTATCACTTAACAACAGGTCCATAGACTCTGCATTTAAAGTATGCTCTAAGATTGAGGGGGGTGGGCCTTTTGGATCTGCGGTTGCTGTAGGGAACATGCAGTGTAAGGCAGGTGGGAGGCATCCTTTTCGGTTTGCCTCCAAAAGAGCATTCAGTCTTGCCACAGCTTCCGAGTTTGACCAGAGAGTTGTCGAATCTTCCACTGTATCCTGCCCGGGCTTGTATAATTCTTATCCTGTATAATTCTTCTTAAAAGTTAAACTGTTTTTCTTGACATGCCTGTTGTTTGTGGGCAGGAATCATCCATTTAGGTGAGCATTCAAACACACAATCCCTTCCCTGATCTCCCCTGCAAACTGAAGTGACACATTCCAATAAAAGCTCTACCTTCAAAAGTTCCTGGCTCCATACCTGACCACGCTTTGATCCCTTCCAGCAGCCATTTTGCAGGCTCTTGCCAGCTTCACAGTTGGCTGGCAGATGCCCAAAGCCTGTATGTAGCAATGTCAGAGTGGGTCAATCCACGGCAAAAAACAGAAGGGACACTTGCCTCCCTTCCTCCTGAAGCCTCTGTAGGCCAAGGTTTAAACCAGCAAGGAAGACTTGACCGCAGGAAGGAGCTGCTGCTGCTGGATAAGTGACCTTCCCTCTCAGCATGCTGGGTCTGATCCATGCTCACCATTTACTGTATATGGCTGCCTCTTGCTCCTTGGCAGAGGGCCCTTTCTACCCAGGTTTAAATGCCACAAGTTGTTACAAGTGGAGAGTAATTCTTTTTTTATAGGCAGCAGATGTGAGAGTGATGGCTGCTATCCATCACATGAGACAGGAAGAGGGGGAAAGAGGGGGGTGATATTTTTTTTAATGAAGGGTTGTAAGTGGAATTGGTCAAAATGCAAAGAGGCAAACCTCTGGGATAATTGGCACCACCTGCTTTCTCCATTCATGTTTCTGACAGTTAAATTGTTAGTCCTGATTTCCTTCTCTTTCTCCCACTTTCATCCCTGTCTTCTTGCATAGGTAGACGGGAAGACTTTGGTGCTGGCATCCAGCCACCTCTGTGCTGACAATGCTAAACAAACACAAAGCCCTGCAAGTGTCTGTATGTTTTGGAGCTGGAGTAGCATTCTTGGAATGAGTGAGATTCACTGAGCCTTTTGGGCTTGCCAATCGGAATCCGCACTATCGGGTGAGCTCCCATTGCTCTGTCCCAGCTCCTGCCAACCTGGCAGTTTGAAAGCATACCAGTGCAAGTAGATAATAGAGACTACTGCAGCAGGAAGGTAAACAGTGTTTCTGTGAGCACTGGTTTCTGTCACAGTATCCCATTGCGCCAGAAGCAGTTTAGTCATGCTGGCCACATGACCCAGAAAGATGTCTGTGGACAAACGCCGGCTCCCTCAGCCTGAAAGCAAGATGTGCACCGCAACCCCATAGTCGGATTCAACTGGACTTAACCACCCAGGGGTCCTTTCTTCTTTTATTTACCTTTTACCCCAAAGGGACTGATCCTCTGCGCTCTTTTGTGCACCACTCCATTTTACAGGTGGAAAAGGGAATAATCATCACCATCTATTTGCATAAGCCTTTCCATAGTTAAAACAATGCTCAAGGCAGCTTAAAATATGAAAAAATTACATAAATACAAAAATAGCCATAAGCAATAAATAAAAACATATCAGAAAGTGCACAACAAAATTCAACAACCCTCTTGTAAGACATAGGATCTAAAAATAAAGATGCAAAGAAGGTAAATATCAGTAACAGCAAAATTAACATCTCCAAAAATAAATCTTGACTCCACTCCAACCCCTAAACAATGCCCCTTTCCAAGAGTCTGCAGGCCTCCTGAGATAAGCTCCTTGAGGGTGGCCATTTGAGTTTCAGCTGCTGTGGATTATACGGTAATGTCTGGCCCATCAGGGCAAGTGGGGCACTACCCCACACAGCTTATTCTGCCCAGCTCAGCCAACCCACCCTGCCTGTTGAAGAATTCAGGACAGGGAGAAGATAGCAATTCTTCATATAGCGAATAGTTAAACTGTGGAACTCACTCCCACAGATGACAGTGTTGGTCACCAACTTGGATGGCTTTAAAAGAGTGTTAGACAAATTTGTGGAGGACGAGGCAAAGAATGTCTGTGTTCTTCCTCCCCTGTTGGAGGCTGCCACTTGCTGGGATGTGCAAAAGAGGAGAGCAGGAGTGCACTCAAATCCAACTTGCAGACTTCCAACAGGCATCTGGTTGGTCCCTGTAAAAACAGGATGCCATTGGCCTGAGTAAGCAGGGCTCTTCTTGTTCCCTTATGCTGTTGCTCAAATTCCTGAACTGTAAGCCCTGCAGTTAGATGTAGAGTTCAGATCAGCTTAGTAACTGACCTCTGTGGATGTTGAGTTGCTAACTGTCCTTTGAGTGCCATTTGGCTTTGTGCTGTTTCCTTCACTCTGCAATGTTCCAGCATGTATTTATCCTTCCAATTGCTCCTCTGAGGGCAGCTGGTTTAACATGCAAAAATAAATATATAGCTCCTCTGGTTTATGCCATCACTCCCATTTTATTTTCCTTTGTAGCCTTTTGCAAATTCTTTGCACCTGAGCAATTTTAAAGGCCATTTCAACAAAGCTCTGAGCCATACAATTCACTTCTTTTTGACAGGGAAGCAAGAGACCCACAGCTTGATGCACAAATGCAAATGCATTCCCTGCTCTCTCTTCTATTCACGCACACCATGTATGAACATTAGCCCTTTCAAGTTTAGTTGATTATTTGGCCAAACGTTTTTTTAAAATTAATGGTCCTCAGACCAGGCAGCAGATTTTAAAATATTTTCTGAGGATGATGCCAGTGTGAGTCAGAGTAGGCTCACTGAAATTGATGGGTTTTAGCCACTTTTCTATTGATTTTGATCAGTCTACTCTGAGTTATGAGGCAAATAATGGTGATTTGGGTAAGGTCCTCACATTTCTGAGTCGGCTCATGCCACTAACAAGGTGCCCCATGGCAGGTCAGGGGCTCCCTAAGCTTCTGTGTTGCTCTGTGGCCACAGCTATTAAAAATTGCCTGACCACCACACGCCCAAAGAAGCAACGCCAAACTGACTGAGCGCTCAAGAGGGGCAAAGAGGCAGGGAAACTGCTCACTGTGATGGAACAAGTGGTGACAAATTTGATGCACACATCCTTGGTCTGAGAACTTTGAGTGGTTTCTTCCACAGGAGGCTTTGGAGAAAGGCACATGGGGATTTCTAGCCCAATGCTGGTGGGGTGTTGTTCTGCCAAGGTGGGGGCGGGTCAGTCTTTTTATTCAGGATCTGTGGATAAGTTCTGTGTTAGGAGAAAATGGGCCTTACTAAAGCTAATCAGGGAAGGCAGGCCAGCCTTGAAAAAATTATAGGAAAGGCCCTTCCTTCACCTTGGGATACACCCAGTGCTCTTTTTTTTCTTAAAAAATGTTTAGGAGACTTCCAGTCAAGGCAGCATGGCGGACGCCACGGCAACAAGCAGCTCCTGAAGCCAGCCGGAACTTACAAAGGTACCTGGTTGGCTCCTGGGCTGCTGGAACTGCCGCCACCACCAATACCAGCACCGATACTGGAGAGGAACTTTGGGGCTCCAGGACCTGACCCAGCCAGGACCAAGGGCAGCCGGCCACCTGGAGCTCCAAGGTCAGGAGGATCTCGGAGCCAGCACAGAAACAGGAAGCAGGAGGGGAAGGAGAGAAAGGAGCCCGGACCCCACCACTTCTGCCTCCACCACCGCCAGCACCGATGTCAGCAGGAAATGGGGTGTCTAGTGCGCCTACCGAGGGAGCCACAGCCTCGCTCCCCCCCCCGCAACAACCCAGTGGAGCTCCGGGGCCGGGGAGACTTTGGAGCCAAAGCAACAAAGGGAAACGGGGGGGGGGGAGAGAAAAGAGGAGGAAGGGAGAGATGAGTCAGAGGGGGAGCTCTCTGATGCCAAGGATGTTCTGGCTGACCCTAGTGGGTCAGAGGGGGTACCTGAAGTTGGGTTGAGGCGGGCAACTCGGGCAACAAAAGGTAAACCTCCTGACAGGTTTGCAGTCACTAGTGTGTGGGTTGGTATGGCACAGTGTTGGGTCGAATTGCGGTTATAAAGATGAATGTATTGCCAAGAATGTTGTTTTTGTTTCAAACATTGCAAGTTATTGACAAGATGGACTGTTTCAAGAAGTGGCAGAAAGATATATCTAGGTTTGTCTGGCAGGGCAAGAAGCCCAGAATTAAGTTTAAGATTTTAACTGATGCTAAGGAAAGGGGGGGGTTTGCCCTGCCAGACTTCAAACTTTACTATGAAGCGGCAGCATTCTGCTGGCTGAAGGACTGGCTACTTCTTGAGAACACAGACATTTTGGATTTGGAAGGTTTTAATAACATTTTTGGGTGGCATGCATATCTGTGGTATGACAAGGTTAAAGCTCATAAAGGTTTTAAAAATCATATTGTCAGGAAAGCACTATTTAATGTCTGGACTAGATACAAAGATTTGTTGGAAAATAGAACCCCAAGGTGGTTGTCACCAATGGAAGCTAAGGCTGTTAAGAAGCTTAATATGGAATCTAGATGGCTGAGATACTGGGAAATTTTAGAACACGAAGGGGACAGATCAAAATTGCAGAGTTTTGAGAAACTAAAAGGGAAAGTGAGAGATTGGCTTCACTATTATCAAATAATGGAGGTCTTTAAGATGGACAGTGTCAGAGACTGCCTCCAGGTCCCAGCTCACAGAGGACCAACGCTAG
>JAXCMG010010034.1:65646-77463 GCA_034642415.1 Podarcis siculus
TCTCTAATCCCTCCCTTTCCTGCCCCTCTGCTCCTGAGCCCCTGACAGACAGGAAAATCGGCTTTCAGGTGGAAAAATCAAAATTGGAGATTGAATTGTTAGAATCCAGTACTAAAAATTTATCAAAAATGTATAACGCTGCTGAAATGGAATACTCAGGATGAAACGGTTAAATCGGCAATGATTAAGTGGGCTCAGGACATTGGTCATAACATTATGTTTGCTGACTGGGAAAAGTTGTGGACCACCGGGATGAAATTTACGGCATGTAATGCCTTATGAGAGAATGTTATGAAAATGATTTATAGGTGGTACATGACCCCAGTGAAGCTTGCAAAAATCTATCATTTGCCTGATAACAAGTGTTGGAAATGTAAAGAAAATGAAGGTGCATTCTTTCACCTTTGGTGGACATGCCCTAAGATTAAGGCTTTCTGGGAAATGATATATAATGAGTTGAAAAAGGTGTTTAAATATACCTTCCCGAAGAAACCAGAGGCCTTTCTCTTGGGTATTGTCGGCCAGGGGGTGTTAAAGAAGGATATGACTTTTTTTATGTATGCTACAACAGCAGCAAGAATACTCATCGCAAAGTACTGGAAGACACAAGATCTACCCACCCTGGAAGAATGGCAGATGAAGGTGATTGACTACATGGGTCTGGCAGAGATGACGAGCAGAATCCGTAACCAGGGAAGAGAAACAGCGGAAGAAGATTGGAAGAAATTTAAGGACTATTTAAAGAAATTTTGTAAAATTAAAGAATGTTAAAATGACGTTGGATTTGAAAATAAGTGGTTACTAGCGGTATTGGATAAGTTAAAGAGAGTAAAATTAAAATTTAAGTCAAAATAAGAGAAGGATTTGCTGAATAGCTGATTAGAAATTGGAATACAGAAAGGGGAGGTATGAGGAAGTCGGGGAAGTAAGGTATAATAACATAAGATTTTGAAATTGTACTTGTTATATGTTTGTTGTGTTTATGGTATTGTTTTGTTTTGTCTTTGTTGTTATAAAAAATCTTAATAAAAATTTTATTAAAAAAAAAAGGTATGGCACAGTGTGAACCTGAGAGTTTTGAGGATGTTCAGAAACTGCCTCAGGAAGAAGCCAGGAAATGGCATGAGGCAATGCAGAAGGAGATGAGCTCAATGGAGTCTCTAGGTGTGTTCTCCCTCACGAAGTTGCCAGCAGGCAAACAGGCCATGAGTAGATGCTGGGTTTATCGTCTTAAATCTACAGCAACTGGAGAACCGCAGTACAAGGCTAGGCTAGTAGCCAGAGGGTTCACACAGCGGAAGGGGCTGCATTATACTGAGGTATATGCTCCTACTTCCAGAAGTGAAATTCTGTAACATGATTAGAGAGAACTTTCAAAAAATGCAACATCGATGGTATCTAACACCATGGAAACTTTCAAAAATGTATAAAAATGTGTCA
Organism: Podarcis siculus; assembly: GCA_034642415.1. NCBI lineage: Eukaryota > Metazoa > Chordata > Lepidosauria > Squamata > Lacertidae > Podarcis > Podarcis siculus. The sequence goes on from JAXCMG010010034.1 coordinate 67,087, forward strand.
AGTAATTGTTGGAGATGCGGTGACTCAGGAACATTCTACCATATGTGGTGGATATGTAGGAAAATACAGGTATTCTGGGAGAGTATCCATGCAGAACTGCAAAAAATGCTAAAGATCTCTTTCAATAAAAAATCAGAGGCCTACCTCCTAGGAATAACAGATTTGGATATTCCACAAAAGAGGAAGGGTATCTTTTTATATGCAATGGCAGCAGCAAGAGTTTTGATTGCAGCAAAATGGAAGAGTAATGCAATCCCCTCTATACAATATTGGATCCAAAAGCTGACAGAATATGCCGAATTAGATGGTTTATCAGAAAAAATAAAGAATAAATCAAAACAGGAATTTGTTTCAAAATGGGAGGTTTTTAAAGAATATCTGAAAAATAAATATAGTAGTTTAAATTCTGTTGCAGCATTCGAGGAACTTCAGTAATAGTTGCAAGGTACATATAAGAAATTAGATTTATTAAGAATAAGTTTAATTATGATAAAAGTGTGTACTGGCAATAAGTAATATGAATTTGAAATATGGAATAGACGGGAAGTTAGGTCTTTAGTGTTAAGAACAATAGATGTTTTAATGTTTGCTAATAAAATTATGTGTCTATGTGTTCTTGTGTGTAATTTGGTATTTGTGTTTTTTTCTTTTTTCTTGTTGTATCAATAAAAAACTTTTTTAAAAAAGAAGTGAAATTCTGTGCATGCTCTTAGCCATTGCTGCACAAAGAGGTTTGCTAGTGCATCACTTTGATGTGGATGTAGCCTACTTGAACTCAGACCTCCAGGAGGATTTGTACATGCTTCCTCCTCCAGGGTTTGAGGGAAATGAGGAAGGAGGCTTCACAAGTCGATTTACGGTTTGAAACAATCGATCAGAAATTGAAACTTGTGCCTGAATGAAGCCTTAGAGAAGCTAGGTTTCAGGAAGAGTCTTGCTGACAGCTGCCTGTACAGGGTCAGGAGAGTCACAGGAAATGGTTTTAGTCTTTGTTGATGATATCATTTATACCTCTTTTTTTAAAAGCGTTTATTAATTTTCCAATAAAAACATCCAATTAACATATCAAATCAAATCCAATAAAAATAAAAAAACTAAAATAAAAAGGTCCAATTGTCTTCCAAATTGTAATAATTTTGTTTTGACTTCCCATGGTCTGAATTTCGAAGCGCATTCAACATCATAGTCCTGCCTCTCATCATCCTCGATGTTATTCATAAATCCATGTCCGATTTCCCCCCTCCACATTTTGACTCTGGTTCTACGATCCTCATTCATGTCAGAAAACAGATACTTTTTTTTCCTATGGAGTGCAGATTTGTCCGTATATTGTACTCCTTCAGCTGTTTTTTCATCGCACCACTTCATTTAATTGCATCCAATTTCAAAGTTCTGTCCAGCTCTTTGAGAGTTGTTATTTTGGCAGCTCCCAGATCGTTAATCTTTCCCGTCCAGGTGTTATCAAAGAAACAGAGAGAAATTTCCTTCTGTAACCTCCTTGTTGATTTATCTTAAACAGACTGTTTGCAATGTAGCCATATATCAGACAGTTAGCAATTGGCCTTTGGAATCCTCCCAGTCCCCCCTCTGGGCCCTAGAGGGGGGCTGCCAGACATCCATTTAGCCCTCTCTCTCGCTCGTAATCAAAAAAACATCTTTTTGCAAGCAGTTGTATATGTAATGTTGTTTCCAGTCTTTATAACCAACCATCAGTTAGCTCCTGTTTCTCTTAATCAGGGAAGTATTTCAGATATTCAATAAAGACGTGGTGGGTAGAAACCATTTTGTCCTTTGTCCTTTGTTTTCATCTTTAACGGACATTTCCGGTCTTAGAAGAGAAGTGGCTGCGAGTAGATCCCAATTATATATGAAAGTCCATCTGAACTCACTTTTTGAAGAGCAATTTAAGTTCTTAATGAGCCTTGGCATGCATTACGGATTGTTGATGTTAAGGATAAAAGAATGTTTTTTTACATACCAAGCCCCTTCACATTCCAAATGTCATGATGAGGATCTCTTTGAAGTTCGATCTTTTGCACCAGAGAATGTACATACTGCAGGTTTTTTCCAGCTTCTTCAATTCAGAGCGTGTCTGTTTGTTTTCCAAATCTTTATATTTTCCCAAACAGATGCGTCCGGCTATAGGGTGGTGTCACAGGAGTGTCAGCCGTCCCTAGCTCCCTGACCCAGTGCCCCTGCCGTCTGCCACATCAGCAATCTGGGGCAGACCGCGGGTTGTTGAGACAGTCCTCCCCTGCCCTGGGGAGGCTGCCAGGGCTAATTACCCCCATATCAGCCCTGAATTATCGGAACGGCTGAGGTCCGATCGTGTGGGATCAGCCATTTTCCACCGCCGGAAACAGGAAGTCAATATCATTTATACCTCAAGGGCAGACAAACAGGTACAGAAGTTTGCCAAAGAGCTTGGGAAATGTTTTCAGCTCAAGAACCTGGGTGCAGTAAAGATCTACCTGGGCATGGAGATAATTAGAACTGAGGATGGTAGCTTCTTGCTTAGTCAGAAAGGCAAGATTGAGCAGTTGCTTAAGAAGTTCAGAATGTCTGATTGTGCAGGAGTTAGGACACCCATGGAGACAAGCTACGTGAAAGACAGTCAGCAAGCAGAATGCACTGAGTTCGAGAACACTGAGCTCTTTCAGTCAGCTTTGGGTAGTCTGTTGTATCTGTACCAATGGAGCAGACATTGCTTTTGCTACCAATCTGCTCAGTAAGGAAGCTACAAAGCCCAGTGTAAGTGCCTGGCATGGTGTCAAGCGGGTACTGCGTTACCTGCAGGATAGCAAGGACTTCAGTCTCAAACTGTCAGTTGTAGGTGAGATGAAGCTCACATACTGGGCAGACAGCGACTGGGTGAATCTGGATGACAGGAAGTCCGTATCTGCAATGGTAATAAAGTTTGGGGAATCTCTTATTGGGTGGAAGTCCCGGAAGCAAAGTCCTCTACTGAGGCTGAGTTCAGCGCACTGTCAGATTTGTGCCGGGAACTGGAGTTCTATAGATTACTGGTGCAAGAGATCTGTGGAGATTGTAACTTGCCCATCACTGTTTGGGAAGACCATCAACCCTGTTTGAAGCTGGCAGAATCTGGGCAGTTTAAGGCCAGAACCAAGCATCTAGAACGTTTCCAGAATGTGTGTCAAAGTGTCCAGTCAGGTTTGATACAGCTTAAATACTGTGCCAGCCACAATAACCTTGCTGATGGGTTCACTATACCATTGAGCTTCCAGTGTCATGGGGAGTTCTGTGGTGGTTTGGAGTTGGGGTAAGTGGTGATACTTGCTTGCCCCCAGTAGTGCAGAACAAGAGGGGGTGTGAGGAGAACCTGAGCTTACAGGGTTAAACAGCTCAGAGTGTGTGTCCTGCCTACTGTGGGGCAGAGAGACTCTGTGTCACTTCCAAGAGCCTCAGTTCTTTATTTTGTCTGCTTTCGCTTTTGTCCTGGACAGACACGTTTGTGCAATGTGGCTAGATAATGGCTAAACTCTGCTGTAAATAAACTGCTTTTAGTTTTAGTACCTCTGCGTGAGAGCCTGATTTATGCACACCGATACACAGAAGAGAGAAAGCTTCATTCCTGAACGCTGTGTGACTCTGCTCTGCTCAGAGGTTTGGAATGCGTGCTGTGCAACGGAAACCTGCTGACCTTATCTCTCTGAGCAACAAATTATCAGACATACCTCCACATGTGGTGGGAGTGCCCCAAAATCCAACTATTCTGGACAGCAATCATACGAGAAATATGTAAAATAACCAAGCAAGTATTAGAAATCACCCCAGAAATGACCCTACTAAACATCTTCCAAGACAACAATGCCCACTTACACCACAAAGAACTCATAAGCCACCTACTCTCAGCAGCCAGAAACATCATAACCGACACTGGAGAGACCTGTCAGGAGTAAGCATGGACCAATGGTTTGGTGGTGGTTGTTTTCAAAAGGGAGCAATAACAAATCTCTCACCTGCACCTCTGACATGGCACAGTCCAACAGAAATGGTATTCTGAGGACATTTGACAGTGATTTTTTCAAGATATTTGTTACTGTTTGAATGCATGTTTGGGATGTGCTGGTTGACTTTTCTCTTGGTGTACTGGTTTGGGGGAGCCACAGAGCTGTGTTATTGATCTCTGCCTGTAGGTTACAAAGGATGTCTGTTGCTCTTTATACATTTGCTGCAAACCGCACGAGAGGAGAGTGCTTTTGTGCTTGGGTCTTTCATGTGGGTTTCCCACAGGCATCTGGTTGGCCACTCTGAGAAGAGGATGCTGGAGTCGATGGGCCATTGGCCTGATCCAGCAGCCAGGTCTTCTTCTGGCAGAAAGCTTTTGTCCTCGGATTCTGCTTGTGGGATTCCTATAGAATCATAGAAAATCTTAGAGTTAGAAGGGACCCAAGGGTCATCTAGTCCAACCCCCTGCAATGCAGGAATCTCAGCTAAAGCTCCATGACAGATCCAACCTCTGCTTAAAAACCTTCAAGGAAGGAGAGTCCACAACCTCCCGAGGAAGACAATTCCACTGTCAAACAGCTCTTACTGTAAGTTTTTCCAAATGTTTAGTCGGAGTCTCCTTTCTTGCAACTTGGTTTGAGTCCTACTATCCAGAGCAGGTGCTATAATGTTTAGCTGATGTGAGAACCGGATGCTGGATTAGATGTGCTCACTTTAGCCTGATCCAGGAAAAATGGGGCAGTTTGAAAAGGCTCTCATTCATGGTAGTTCCTTGGTATCCAAAGTGCCACTGAAAGTTTATGATGCCCTCCTCAGCCTCCTTTACTAATCCTCCACACCCCCAGGGTTTAAGAAACTTCACCTATGAGAAAGAAATTGTCAGAAGCAGCATGAAGATAAGAGAGACCTCTCCCATCTCTGCTCCTTCCTGCCAGTATAGAGATCCTAGTACCATCTCTTTCTGCAATGTCCCAAGATCCCCAGTGGAAAACGATGCTGGCAGCCTCTTTTACAGCCAACAACAGGCCTAACTTCTGTTACCCTTTGTGGTATGGTCTATATTTGGACCCAGTTCTGGAGCTTACCTACCAGTTGTCACACTTCTCTTGGCACAGTGAAGCATGTGTGTCTTGCTTGCAAACTGGCTCTCACAGCTTCACTAATGTGTAGTGGATTTGAATATTCTGCAAATTCAGGGTTGAGGTGTTGTGCGACTTTATAATTTGACAAATCTGGGGGGGAATGCACCCTCTGGATTGGAAGAATTCTTGCTCATCAGTGGCACAGACACAAGGAGCCATGGGAGACATTCTATTTCCTGGGCACCTAATGATCATGCAAAGCCTTGTATGTCCTGGGAAAATCATTCTCCCCGCCCCCCAGGTCCCTGCCATTTATGATTTGGCTGTTGCAGCATTGAAGGCACCAGGAAAAGAGAAGAAGCCTCCAGCAAGTCCTCCCCACCACCATTGCCATGTAAGAAGGAAGAGAATTGCTTGTTTGTTTGTTTATACCTTGCTTACAGATAAAAACAAGAATTGCTAAAGAAAATTAGGAAAGACAATAATTTAAAAACTATTAAACATTGATAGAATTAAAACTATATGCATATATAAAATTTCTTTTAAATATACAAATAAAAACAGCACTGTGCCAATCCTTTCATTAAAAGCAGTCATTTCCCCAAAGCCTGTTGGAACAAGGTTTTCTCCAGCCAGCAGAACAACAAGGGAGCCTGTCAAATTTCTTTAGGAAGCGAGTTCCAAAATCTGGGAGCAGCCACCAAGAAGGCCCTCTCATGCAGCCCCACCAAGTGTGCCCGTGAGGGTGGTGGGACCAAGAGAAGGGCAGGAGGCCCCTCTGAAGATCTCAGAGCCTGGACAGCTTCATATGAGGGAAGGCTGTCTTTTAGATAGCCTGGACCTAAGCCATGTTGGGATTGTAACCAACACTTCTATTTGTGCCCCCAAATGGAGCAGTAGCCATTGGAATTCTTCTAATAATAACCAGCCCTGGTCAGCAATTTGGTTGCAGCTCTTTAAACCAGCTAAAGTTTCTGAGCACTTTTTGAAGTTAGGCCCATATAGAGCATGTTACAGTAATCCAAATGAGATGTAACTAAAACATGTGTCACTGTGGCCAAATCAGACATCACCAGGAATGGGTGCTTTAACTGTGCAAATGCACTACTGGACACCACAAATACCTGAGCATCCATGCTGAATCAGGGACTGCGAAGCTGTGTCTTGGGGGGGGGGGTTGCTCCATCCAGCCTAGGCTGAATCCCTGTTGTCTGGATTAAGTTTCCCTTGTATGTGTCGGCTGAAAGAATGGGTTATATTGGACAATGCAGACATCTTAGATTTAGAGGGGCATGCATGTCTTTGGTATGGGAAGGCAAAAATTTGCAAGAGTTTTATGAACCACATTCGTAGGAAGAATCTGTATAGAGTTTGGGAGAAATATAAAAATCTGTTGGAAAGAAAAACACCTTTATGACTATCTCCCATCAAAGCAATTACAATTAAGAGAGTTAACATGGACAGACAAAGGAGGACTTACAGGAAATTCCTGGATTTTATGGGGGCAGGGGGGAACCCCAGCTGAAACCAATGGAAAACTTAAGGAGCCAAGTTATGGGCTTCCAGTTTAGCGCGCTCTGCATCAGGTCGTGGGTTCGTCAGCTGAGAAGCTGAGACAGAGCCGTTCGCAGAATGGGATTGAGGGGTGAAACGAAGGTGATGTAAACCCCTAAAAAGGCTTAAGAGGGGATCTTAAGCTTTGGGAGCACCAAGCGGTGCAGAAAAGGGGTTTCCTGATCGCTCCAGCACAGCATAAAAAGTGACAGAGGAAGGGAGAACCTCAGTGCTTGGAGACACCTCGAGACCTGAGCAAATTAGCGCTAAACTTCTCTGAAGAATGAAACTAAAATTACAAACATTGCTGATCAGTAACAAAGGATGGATTAAACAAAAGGAAAGTATGGGAAAGGAAAAGCAATAATTTTGGAGTTTAAACAAAGATATGAGGGAAAGAGGAATGGAGGTCTACCCCCAGCGCAGATTAAATCACTGTTGAAAAGAACTTTGCAAAAGGGAAAATCTGAAAAAAGAAAAAGTTATTGCTCTCCCAATATTTCCCAGCTTCTCCCCTCTGCAGCCTCTGAACTATGGCCTTCTGCAAACCACTGTTCTAAATCTATACTGTCCTCCTGTTCTTAGGAAGGTTCAGAAGAAGGGGGAGGCAAACCCCATCATTCCTCCTGAGTCCAGCCACGAAATTAAGAGACGCCTGCTTCTTGGGAGGAAAGCAATGACAAACCTAGACAGCATCTTAAATAGTAGAGACATCACCTTGCCAACAAAGGTCCATATAGTAAAAGCTGTGGTTTTCCCAGTAGTGATGTATGGAAGTGAGAGCTGGACCATAAAGAAGGCTGATCGCCGAAGAATTAAATTATGGTGCTGGAGGAGACTCTTGAGAGTCCCATGGACTGCAAGAAGATCAAACCTATCCATTCTTAAGGAAATCAGCCCTGAGTGCTCACTGGAAGGACAGAACCTGAAGCTGAGGCTCCAATACTTTGGCCACCTCATGAGAAGAGAAGACTCCCTGGAAAAGACCCTGATGTTGGGAAAGATGGAGGGCACAAGGAGAAGGGGACGACAGAGGACGAGATGGTTGGATAGTGTCTTCGAAGCTACAAACATGAGTCTGACCAAACTGCGGGAGGCAGTGGAAGACAGGAGTGCCTGGCGTGCTCTGGTCCATGGGGTCACGAAGAGTCGGACACGACTAAACGACAACAACAACACCCACACTTCAAGCTCCAAAAAGGGGTCCAAACATCACTTATATTGCTGCTTTAATTAGACAGTTCTATCCAGTTCTGTCCAGATAGTCTCTCTGTTACTTTCCTCATCTTCTTGTTGTTATCATATATTCCTTTCTTTGTGATCTCTGATAATCTTCACAAGCGGGTTGAAAACAAACATCCTCTGTGTGGGTTTTACACTCTCCAAAAATCATATCACATAAGGACAGATGCCATTTCCACACCTCCGTAAAGAACTTTCCCTCAGTCTGTCCGTTGATTTCCCCAGGCTTGCCAAACATATCTCAGAGGGCTCTGCCAGGTCTAGATCACATTCTGATAACCATTCACATTCCGATGACCCTGGTCCTCCTCCCCCCATCCTTCTTAGGCAAGCCTGTCTTGGCGAGACGCCATTTGAAACTGCGTCATAAAACTTTCCTCCATTCTCCGATGTTTACCAATCCTCTCTTTGATCAATAATTAACTCCACACAGTTCTTAAATTCCTGCTTGTGATTAATAAATTGCAATGATTCTTATCTCTGGGGTGGAGGGTTATTAATACTCACATAAGGCAAAAAAAAAAGGAAAAGTTTTTTCCTCCACCCCCTTTCCGTTTCACTCCAAACATACCAGTCTTTTAATGGTGATTCATCACTTGATTTATTTGTCCTGCCCGTTTCTCCGCTCACAGAGATCCATTAATCAGCAGTCTTTACTCCCGATCTTCACTTGATGTATGTGCTTTAGCTTCTTTCCAATTATATATTTCCAATTATATATTTCGAGCTAAAGCGAACCAGTGCGCTGATTGGAGACAGCATCAGGAAGAGCCGACTTCACACGAGGGCTTGTGCCAAGTGTCCGCACCCCCTTCTTTCGAATCCGGGGGTGAATTATGGACACCGCTGGCAAGGCAGTCCCCCCCATCCCACCCGCAGCCTCTTAATTACCTCGTGTGGGTCAGAGAGATGTTATTGTCGGCCATCTTCCAATGCGCCCCCTGGTGGCCCCCCCATGTAGATCACCTTATGGGCCAATGAGTACATGTGACTAGAGCTGGGGATATATTGGGAAATTGTCTGAAACTGGTATGGTCTTCAGATTACAATACCGATTTCAGACTTTTCCAGCTGGCAATACATCACAATACATCAGTTAGAAATTCCTCCCATTCAGTCATTGACTGGAAGAGGCAGCCTGCCCACCTGGGCAAAGGCAGAAGCAGGCATGTGGACAGAGCCTGAGAAGGTTCAGGGCAAGCACTCTCTTGGGCTCTGCCTGCCTGCCTGAACCTTTGAGGAAGCCCTTACACCCCTCCAACTGGTGCAAGCCAGAACGGTATGGGGGCTTGCTCAGCAGGAGGGCAGGAGGCTTCCCACCTCCCAGTTGAACTATTTAAGGAAGCATCCATGCTACTCTGGCTCACGTCAGCCAGAGGGGTGTGGGGGCTCACTCATCTGGGTGAGGGTGAGGGAGGCTTCCTGCCCCACACCCAGCTGAGCAGTTTAAAGAAGCCCCTGCATCCCTCCAGCTGGTACAAGCCAGAGTGGTGTGGGGGCTCAATCAGCTGTTTCTTCCTCTTATCTCTACATAATAATTGTATTAAACAGTGCTTTCTGTGCTTTTCTTTTCCACACCTTTTATTTCTCTTTTTCTTTATCACTTTAATTCTTTAGGAATAAAATTCTTCTAATAAAGTAGTAGTAGTAGGAAGCAGGTAGAAGGGACTCAGGTGGTGCTGTGGCCTCTTGGGCTTGCTGATTGGAAGGCTGGTGGTTCGAATCCCTGCGACAGAGTGAGCTCCCGTTGCTCTGTCCCAGCTCCTGCTAACCTAGCAGTTCCAAAGAACACCAGTGTAAGTAGATAAATAGGTACCGCTTAATTGTCCACGGGTCCTTGACCTTTTTTTTACCTTAGGGAGGAGGAGGAGACGAAGAAGAAGAAGAAGAAGAAGAAGAAGAAGAAGAAGAAGAAGAAGTTGTTCCAGCCACATACACATTTGGAGGGCCACAGGCTCCCCATCCCTGCTCTACAATGAAGCAATCCCTTCCCCGCAAGATACATCACCTGGTCAAAGCAACAGCTTCTTCTCAAATATGGTCTTGAGACACTGGGCCCCACTACACCTGAATTTGAAAAGGTAAACATTAAGCTGAAATATTGCACTGTTCAATGGCCAAGCACTTTAGGTGTGATGATCGTATTCATTCAAAGATACAGTAAGTTCTGCATGTAACTCTACCTTGTTCTGCCAAAAACAAACAAACAGAGCTCTCTCTCCTTTAGCTGAAATTGTCATTTTCCCACCCAGCGAAAAGAAAGAGACATGTTTCAATTTACAAATTCTTTGACCAGGTGATGTATCCTTAGGCAAAGGGATTGCTTCCTTGTAGAACAGGGATGGGAAGCAGTTTTGAGAGATTTGAATGCATGTGTCAGGGGCTCAGGAGCAGAGGCACAAGGGAGAGAGGGAATGGAGAGTGAAGGGGAAGAATCTGAGGGAAGCGTAGGGGAGTATGACAGTGAACCGAGAGATTCAATGAGCTTCTCCAGCGAATCAGAAGATTCCCAGAGGGGGGCGCCTAT
>JAXCMG010010034.1:127463-146716 GCA_034642415.1 Podarcis siculus
TGTGGTCTCTTCCAACTCTATGATTCTATGATTCTATGATTCTAAACCAACTATCCTCATCTTTCACTTTCCTCTGTATGGAAGCTGTAGTCTAGCAGTCTCTGAACAGTCAAAGGTTCCCTGTCCACCCTATGTTTGTGTGATGTAGGATGTTTGTGTGATTGTAGGATGCTAAGGCAAAAGTGCTACCCCTGCACAAAGAAAACATCATCTGGCAAGCTTGCCACTTTGAACTGCTTTTTCCATATATAGTCTAAGCAGCCTGACAGCCTGCAGGATCACGTTTCCTGAATTCCCTGGGCTGGAGCAGCTGTGGATATTTCTTTCCAGGAAGTGTTGTTGAAACCTTGCTTGCATCTTCTTCAAGGCAATAATGCATCTCCCCAATTTAAAGCTCTTTAGAATCCATGAGATGGAGCTGATGAAATGCACATCCAAACCTCCTCACCTCTTAAATGTCAGCAATATTAATGTGGCCAAAGGAGGAGAGCAGTGAGATAAATTATTTGGATGCTGCCAGCAATTTCTATAACTATCTATTGCAAAAGGCAGGACATGGTGTACCTGGACAATTACGCCACGGGAGGCCACAGATTCCAGATGCATGCCAATAAAGTGTGAGAGGCAGTGGAAAACAGCGACCAAGTGTTGGGGGAGGGGAGGGAAGCAGGGAGGAAATACACAGGGCCAGAATGAAAGCGGAGGGGGGAGTGCAAAAGGAAGCCCGTGTGTGCACAAAATGCTTGTTTTAGGACTGTAGCTCCATTTTAAAGCAGAAGATCCAGGGTTGAATCCCAGATAGATCCAGGTAGGATTGGGAATTCCCCCCGTCTGAACCCTAGGGAAAAACTGCTGGTCAGTGTGAAGCTAGATCAGGTGGGACAGGGGATTTTGCTTTCCAAATGCAGCTGAACTCCCATCAGCCCTTTCAATAATGCCAGGAATTGTGGGAGTTCAGCAACATCTTGGGGTGAGGGGCAAAAGATTCCTCATGGCTGAGCTAAATGGACAATCGTCTGACTTTGTGGGAGAAGTGTTTCCAGCTACCCTTCTCCCTGCCCTTGGAACCCTCGCCACTGGCTGCAGGAGGAGGGAACTGAGCAACATCATGGAAGGAGTGTTTTTAGGACTAAGGTGGAACTGTGACGCTCCCATATTATTTTTGCTATTGGATACTGCATGTTGTTTAAGTAATCATAGAATCACAGAATCGTAGAGTTGGAAGGGACACCAAGGGTCATCTAGTCCAACCTCTGCAATGCAGGAATCTCAACTAAAGCATCCATGACAGATGGCTGTCCAACCTCTGCTAAAAAGCATCCAGTAAAAGAGAGTTAACAGCCTTGTTATATTTAAAGTACTGAAATGTGGTTTTTCGAATGTTACAATATTTGCTATTATTTTGCTATGTTTTTATGAAATGGATATTGTAGAATGTGTGTGTTTGTGTTTGTGTTTGTGTGTGTGTGTGTGTGTGTGAGAGAGAGAGAGAGAGAGAGAGAGAGAGAGAGAGAGAGAGAGAAAGAAAGTGACATACAAATAAAGTGAATGAATGAATAACTCTGTATATGGCAGCTTCCTATGTTCAAGCAAAGACATAGTTTATATTGTGAGGAGTCTGGCGTGATCGATCTGGATTGATCCTTGGATCACTTCCAGGTCTGTAATGCTCCACGAAGGATTAGAAATTAGTAGAAGATACCGTGCAACCTCCAAACTGGTTCCTTTGTTAAGGCTTTGGCTGCCCAGTTTAAAGGTTGGGTTGTTTGTTTGTGTTTATATCCTACCTTTTTCACCAAAGAGCTCAAGGTGGCATCCATAGTTCTGCCCTTCCTCAATTAACTCCCTCAATTAACAACTGTGTGAGGTAGGTTAATGAGCTTCATGGCCGAGGGGGGATTTGAACTCAGGCTCCAGAGATCTGCACTGGTTGTCTATTTGCTACCAAGCTTAACAGCTTGGTCCTGTTTATTTGTGGGATCCCCTTATCCCACATAGGCCCACTCAATCACTTTGATCTGAGGCACACATTACTCATTCCACACTTGTAAGAAATCAGTTCTTCAGTGTCACAGCACTGTGTAGACTTTGGAACTCCCTGCCCATTGACACCAGGCAGGTGCCTTCATGGTACTCTTTCTGGTGCTTGCCTAAAACATTCTTTTTCAAGTAATCCAACCCAGACATGTAGAAGTTAAGATGAAAACCCACATATTTTCCATCTACTGTTGTGTTTTATTTCTTTTGAATCTTTTTAAATACCTGTTTTTATCAGTAATTTTAATGTTTTGTTTTATATTGTAAACTACAGAGCTTGTTTTTTTGGCAAGCAATATATAGATTTTGTCAAATAAATAAATAAAGCTCTGGGATGACAGTGACAAAGAAGATACTGGTTCTCTGTAACTTCACTTTTCGCACTGAGGACCAGAAGGTCCTTGGAGCTGGACCTCCATGTCCGGGCTGAGTGACGGGGTGGAGATGCTCCTTCAGGTATATAGAGCCGAGGCCATTTAGGGCTTTAAAGGCCAGCATCAACACTTTGAATTATGCTCAGATGAGGTCCAATCTGAATCCTGGCAAAGTGGAAGGTGTGTGTGTGTGTGTGTGTGTGTGTGTGTGTGTGTGTGTGGTTCTTGGGCACAGAAATTAGGCAGATTGCAGTTCTTCTAAAGGAACAAGTCTGGGATTTTTCATTGAGCCATTTTTGTCACTGGAGCCTTGCAGCCAATGTGGTTAGGAGTGCCTTTCACCAGCTATGACCATTCATGGAGAAAGATAGCCTTGCCACATTGCTCCATGCATCAGTAACTCTAAGACTGGATTACTGCAATGTACTCTCTGTAGGGTTCTCCTTGAAGCTGATCCAGGAGCTTTAGCTGGTACAGACCTCATAGTCCCTAGACTCAGGGACTATTCTACAACTCCAAGTTGGAAAGAAAGAAACTAGTATGAATCTAAGTATGAATCTAACTTTACAAAGTATGTCCTATAATGCAATTCTAATATAGTTTTGCTCCCCAAAACAGTAACCAATTTGTTCCTAAACCTCACAAAAATACCTTCAAGCACCACGTGGTCCCTGGACCATTTATGGAGCAACAAGACACCATGCATAAAGCTCACTGCACTTTTTTGTCATAGTCTCAATAACCACATCTGCAGTAAAAGGCAAGCAACTAATCAGAGGTACAGCAATAGGATGAACACACTGAAGTTTGCTACTAAGGTAAAGGTAAAGGTACCCCTGCCCGTACAGGCCAGTCTTGACAGACTCTAGGGTTGTGCGCCCATCTCACTCAAGAGGCCGGGGGCCAGCGCTGTCCGGAGACACTTCCGGGTCACGTGGCCAGCGTGACATCGCTGCTCTGGCGAGCCAGAGCCGCACACGGAAACGCCGTTTACCTTCCCACTAGTAAGCGGTCCCTATTTATCTACTTGCACCCGGGGGTGCTTTCGAACTGCTAGGTTGGCAGGCGCTGGGACCGAGCAACGGGAGCGCATCCCGCCGCGGGGATTCGAACCGCCGACCTTTCGATCGGCAAGCCCTGGGCGCTGAGGCTTTAACCCACAGCGCCACCCGCGTCCCGCGAAGTTTGCTACTACATGTGACTAACATGTAGTTTGCTACTACATGTGACTAAATAGAACGATGAGGAAATTTGAATCCAATTCCTAAAACCACTTAAGGAGCAGGTGTCACTCCCAGTTCTAGTTATTTTTCCAAGCTAAAATGCTACAAAGCAGGATCTCACAGAAGTGGGATCACCTGGCCCCCAGGGAGGAGTAAAGAATGGAAATAGGCTGGAATGGAAGGGAGGAGTAAAGAATGGAAATAGACAGTTCAGCTTGCATCACTATAAGTCTGAATGAAACCACATTGAAGGCTTTATGCTGCAAAGCAGTCTAAAAATCTCTTAATGATATTAGGAACCTGAGATCCCAACAACACACCCAACAGTTCACTGCACTCTGCAGGAGAGGGCCTCCTGCAGACACAAATTTATCAGGAGGTCCTTTAATGTGTTATAGCACTTCCTCTTTGGAATTCCTTTCCACTACACATTTGGCAGGTGCTGTTTCTGTTATCTTGTCAGTGCTTGTTAAAAACTTTCCTTTTTCAACAAGGCTTTTAAGTGGCAATCTTAATCCCAATCCGTATCTGTGTTACATTTGAAATTGTTTTTGCCTATGGAATTGTTGTTGTTAAATTTATGACTCATCCTGTCACAGAATCATAGAAATGTAGAGTTGGAAGGGATCCAGAGGGCCATCTAGTCCAACCGCCTGCAATGCAGGAATCTCAACTAAAGCATCCATGACAGACGGCCATCCAACTTTTCTTGAAAACCTCCAGTGAAGGACAGTCCACAACCTCCTAAGACTGTTCCACTGTTCAACAGCACTTACTGTCAGAAAAGTCTTCCTGATGTTCAGTCAGAATCTCCTTACTTGTAACTTGAATCCATTGGTGCGAATCCTACCCTCCAGTGTAGGAGAGAACAAGCTTGCTCCATCTTCCATTTGACAGCCCTTGAGATATTTGAAGATGGCCAGCCTACCTCTTCTCAGTCGCCTCTTTTCCAGGCTAAACATATCCAGCTCCTTCAACTATTCCTCATAAGGCTTGTTTTCCAGATCCAGACCCTTGATCATCTTGGCCATCCTCCTCTGCACATGTTCCAGCTTGTCAACATCCTTCTTAAATTGTGGTGCCCAGAATTGGACACAGTATTCCTGGGTGCCTCCTGCCCAGGATTTCCTCTTGAGTAGGCATGCACAGGATTTCCTCTTGAGTAGGCATGCTGGTTCTTAGCTGTCTCTCAATTCTGCCCCTCCCCCATCTCTTCTGTCTCTGGGAAGTGGCAGGAATCGTTCTGTGCATTGTACTTTCCATTTACACCTTGGTGCAGTCTGAGGTCTGCAGCTGCTGTTCTTGCTCCTCTGTCCAAGAATCAGTGTTGAAGGTGAGAGCATGGAATCAATTTTTCCAGCATCAGAGGCAGAGCATGGCTCCTGACAGCCCTGCTTTTTTGTGTCACATTTCTCCAGTGGTTTGTCTCTTGCATCGGCTGATCTTCCTCCCATCTAGGGGCACCCTGTTTGCATTTCTTCAACCAGGTCTTTGGCTGATCAATAATATTCTACAGCAGTGGTTCTCAATTAGGGGTCTAGGGAGCCCTGGGGGTCTGTGGCACCATCCCCTGCCAGGGGACTCACTTTTGTTAATTACACAGTTAATTGCACAGTGAAAGCCTTTTTCAGATCATCCAACTCACCACCAGCACCTGCTTGCTGACAGGGTAAAAACTTGTCAGAGGGTTGCTGGATGGCAAGCAAGCTGGGATTGAGCAAAAACCTTGGACACAGTTTCTTAGGGCTCTTGCAATTGGAGGCTCTTGCAATTGGAGCAAGGGGGGGCAAGTGCAAAGCTTATCATTAATTTTTTTAAAAAAATGTAAGGGATTCCTTCCCCGTGTTCTCTACTTTTTAATTGCTACAATATAATAGCAGCCTTAAGGGACGTGGGGGGCGCTGTGGGTAAAAGCCTCAAGCGCCTAGGGCTTGCCGATCGAAAGGTTGGCGGTTCGAATCCCCGCGGCGGGGTGCGCTCCCGTTGCTCGGTCCCAGCGCCTGCCAACCTAGCAGTTCGAAAGCACCCTCGGGTGCAAGTAGATAAATAGGGACCGCTTACTGGCGGAAAGGTAAACGGCGTTTCCGTGTGCTGCGCTGGCTCGCCAGATGCAGCTTTGTCACGCTGGCCACGTGACCCGGAAGTGTCTCCGGACAGCGCTGGCCCTTGGCCTCTTAAGTGAGATGGGCGCACAACCCTAGAGTCTGTCAAGACTGGCCCGTACGGGCAGGGGTACCTTTACCTTTTAATAGCAGCCTTCTACATAGGGGTTTACTTTGGCTTGAAGTATTGTAAGAAGGTGTTAATCTGAATTTATGATATGGTTTATCTCTGTAGGTAGGTAGATCATGGCATAAAACGAACATAACGGGAGACCATGATGAACTCCTTGATAACCTGGCACAAGCTAGCATCCTGATAGGCGTTTGGAAATATCCTGAGTTCACACACATCTGACCTAAAGATTAACACATGCAAATAGGATTGCTAAGTACAGGATACTCAGCTCCCCAGTGGGATCCATCCAAACAATGGTAAGGTGATTTAAAGGCAGATTGCAGACAGAGATGCCTAGTTTTGGATAATTGCTCACTATCACAAGTCTTCAACTTTTTGTTAAACAAACAGGAACAGGATGACCAAATATGGGCAAGGTAAGAAATAGTCATGAAGATCTGAAAGGAATTATGGAAATTATGGAATCACTTATTTCACAGCCCCCTCTCTTATCCACTAGCATGTCTTGGCAAAAAGGTTATTAAAAAACCATCATATTCATAATAATAATAATTTATTATTTGTACCCCGCCCATTTGGTTGGGTTCCCCCAGCCACTCTGGGCAACTCCCAACACAATAAAACACAATAACAATGGGGGTGGAGACGCTCCTTCAGGTATACTGGGCTGAGGCCATTTAGGGTTTTAAAGGTCAGCACCAACACTTTGAATTGTGCTTGGAAACGTACTGGGTCTTTCAGGACTAGTTTATATGGTCTCGGTGACTACTCCCAGTCACCAGTCTAGCTCCAGCATTCTGGATTAATTGCAGTTTCCGGGTCACCTTCAAAGCTAGCCCCACATAGAGCACATTGCAATAGTCCAAGCAGGAGATAACTAGATCATGCACCACTTTGGCGAGACAGTCTTCGGGCAGGTAGGATCTCAGCCTGCGTACCAGGTGGACCTGGTAGATAGCTGCCCTGGACACAGAATTGACCTGCAACTCCATGGACAGCTGTGAGTCTAAAATGTCACCCAGGCTGTGCCCCTGGTCCTTCAGGGGCATAGTTACCCCATTCAGGACCAGGGAGTCCCCTGCACCTGCCCACACCCTGTCCCCCAGAAGCAGTACTTCTGTCTTGTCAGGATTCAACCTCAACCTGTTAGGCGCGATCCATCCTCCAGCCGCCTCCAGACACTCACACAGGACCTCACCGCCTTCACTGGTTCTGTTATGTACTAAAGTTCTCACCCTGGGCCAGCAGGGGGATACTGTAGATAGTTTTCACTCAGGTCCACATATGCAAATAAGTACCCTTCAGCCCTGTTCTGTTCTGACCTGTGAATAAACAAGAGCTGTCTGAAGAATCGCTGTGTTGTCTGATATGTTCCCCCACAACTTAACAGGTTCTGATTTAAAAGAGAGGTAGAACTGGGAATCATCCACATACTGATGAACACCCAGCCCAAACCCCTTGATTATCTCTCCCAGTGGCTTCATATAGATATTAAAAAGCATGGGGGAGAGCCCGGGGGTCCGATCTCTCATCCCCAACACCACTTTCTGAACATGGCCCAGGAGGAAGAAGCAGAACCACTGTATAACAGTGCCCCCAGCTCCCAGCCCCTCTAAACCGGTCCAGAGGGATGTTGTGGTCAATGGTATCAAAGTTCACTGAGAGATCCTGCAGAACCAGGAAACGGCTTTCACCTTTGTCCCTAGCCCGCTGGAGATCACCGACCAGTGCGACCAGGGCAGTTTCAGTCCCATGATGAGGCCTGAATAACAAGTGGAAGGAATTCCAAAGGTCTGCATCCTCCAGGCATGCCTGGAGTTGTTCAGCAACCACCCACTCAATCACCTTGCCCAAGAATGGAAGATTTGAGACTGGGTGATAGTTGGCCATACTGGCCGGGTCCAAATGTTTTTTTAAGAAGCGATTTAATAACCGCCTCTTTCAGTGGGTCTAAGAAGGCTCCCTCACAGAGGGAAGCATTCACCACTCAGCAGAGCCCATTGCCCTAGCTCGCTTTTATTAGCTAGGATGGGCAATCATCAAGGAGACAGGTGGTCAGTTTCACTCATCCAAGCAGCCTGTCCACATCCTTGGAGGTAACAGATTGGAATTGATCCCATGCAACTAGACTAGACAGGACTCTAGCACTCTCCTGCCCCAACCCTGCTCCCACGGTGGAGTCTACCTCTTTCTGAATCTGAGCGACTTTATCTGCAAAAAAACCTTTGCAAAATCATTGCAGAAGATCTTGGGGTCCTTACCAGGCCCCAATGGCAAAGGTTAGATTGGAAACCACCTGAAAGAGTCTCCTGCTACTGTTTTCTGCAGATGCAAAAGAGGTGGTGAAGAAGGTCCTATTTGCCATCGCTATCGCCACTTGGTAGGCTCAACGTTAAGCTCTAACCCATGTCCAGTCCGATTCAGAATGAGTTTTCACCCAAAGGCACTCTAGCCATCTCAGTGATTGTTTCATCGCCTTCAGCTCCAGGAAAAACCACGGGGCTGTCCGGGAGATGCAACTGGAGAGGGCGCTTCGGAGCCCGACAGGGAATCAGCTGAAAGGACATCAACATGGGATAAAGCATCTCCTACCACTCTCTGGAAACCATTTGGATCAAGTGGGGGGGCAGCCATTCAAAGATTATGTTATGTATTTGGTGGTCTGTGTTTGCCTGAGCTTGAGTCTGGACTAAGGATTCTGAGCCCCTGCGTTCTGATTCGATACATGATATCCAATCACAGAACATTTCAGAATTTGGTCCTCTGCCTTTGGCCCTTAAACTGAGTCATGATTTGCAGCTTGGAGGTTTAGACAATCACGTTGGGAGTGGGAGTGACCCAGACCTTCAGAAATGCATATAAGGAGTTGCTTTGCCCCTGTTGTTCAGTTCTGTTGTTCAATAAAGTTTCTTGCTCTCATCTCTGTCTTGCTTCATAGGAACCCACCTACACTTCAGGTTAGTTAGCTCTTCCAGCTCCAACAGGACAGAATTCAGTGCTCCCTAGGACTCCACATACTTCTGCTTTGCCTTAAGGATGCTTCCCCCCTTCCGACCCTTTCTTGTGTGGGTTTATGGCAACATTGTCATGCCCATGCTTCTGCAGGCCTTTTAGAATAGTTAGGGAATCTTTCACACTTTAATTAAGGTGTGTATGGGTTGTAATTTGCTACCTGCTTCGACTATAACTTTGCTGTTTAAAGCAGCATTTTTATATATTCTGTCACTCCTATTTTATATAATAAACCAAGCTTTCTTTGTGTGAGAGCTTCTTGTGGGCATAAAGTTAAGGGTTAACACGAATCCATAACAACCACATGTCATAGCTCCAGCAAAAGATCCTAAACCTCTCAGCAGTGTGTATGTGAACATATATGAGTGCTGGTAGCACACATGGGAGTCTAGGCACACCCTTGTAACAGGATCCAGACCTTTAGTACACCTACAGCAGTACAACTTCTTGCTATAGATAGGGCAGTTAAACCCTAGAAATTAATAAATTGTAGAATTTTGATTACTTGAGGAGAAGATTAGAGGCCAGTGGAAAAGTAAAGGCTAAGCTTCCAAGCCAAGGCCTCACCTGGGAGAGTGGGATTTACCGGACAAAAGGTGTTGATGGCCCATCTAGGAGGACTTTTGGGCCTGGACAGACAGAAGGTTGCAATGTATGTTCAACATTTGAAGTAAAAGCATAGTTACTGAATGTTGATGTTGAAGCAGATTTGAGAGCAAAAGTAGGAAATATAGAACAGGAAGTGGGATTGTTTGGGACATTACATTTAGGTTTAGTATTGTCAGGGCTGCCTCAGGTCCCAGCTCACAAGAGACCAACGCCAAGTCCAGTCTTATATACAAAGATCTTTATTGCAGTACATTGTACGCTCCACAGCCGAGGCGGGCAGCCCCACGCCTGTTACGCTTAGACCGTTGAAGTCCCCTCTGAGTCAGTCCCTCCCCTGCACCAGTTTAAGAGGCTTGTGCTGCTCCACCTCTTCCTCTCTTTCCTTTTCCGCAGGGTCTTCCTGCCCCCCGGGGTCTCGCCCCTCCTGGATTCCCCTGACGCTGAATCCCCAGACAACTCTTCCCCCCTCCTGCGTGCTTTGGGACCTGGCTCCTCCTCCGGGCTCCCTGTATTTCCGCGCGCCTCCACATTTGAACTTGGCGCGCGTTCGCTACCTCTGACCTTCCTCTTGACAGCTACACTACTCCCTGTACTACTCTCCTCCCCTTCCGGGAGGATGTCTTGCTCCGACCTCCCCTCCCTCTCTGCTTTCTGACCTGCTTCTCCTGTCACACTGGAATCTCCACCCCCTTCACTGCGCTCCGGCGGGGAAGCCGGTCCCGACTCCCAGCTCCCACTTTGGGTTCCCCTGCTGCTCCCCTGCTCCTGACAAGTCCCCCCGTGACTCCCCTTGGCCTGACCACAGGTGCTCCCCTCTGGGAATCCTCTGATTCACTTGAAAGACTCATGGAATCCCTCAAGTCATCGTCATCCTCTTCCTCGCTGTCCTGGAATTCTTCCCCCTCGCTCTCAGTCTCCTCCCTCACCTGCGCCTCTCTCCCTGAACCCCTGACATCCATCCCCCCTCGAAGCCCCCCTTCCCCCCTCCCGCCCCTCGGGCGCAGGTTCTGGGAGCTCCGTCGTTGCGGGGGTCGATGCTGGGCACAGGTCGTCGACGTCGATCTCCTCTGCTTCCAGTTCAGTGTATGTGTGCTCGAACTCGGGTTCGTCCCCCAACTCATTCTCGGCCTCCTCTCCCCTTGTGACTTCGTCTGGTGCTGTCTGCCAAGGCCCCCTCATCCACCTCCTGCGCCAGTCCTCTTCTGGTTGCTCGTCCCACCAGTAAGAGGGTTCCGTGTCCACCCCCGAGCACGATCCCCTTGGAGGGCTCGATTCTGGCGTCGTCTCCTCTGCGGAGGAGAATCCCCGGAAAGTGCTGGCTGAAAATGTGGGTGTAAAAAGCCAGTCGTCGAAATACTCGGCTGGCATGGGCCTGTGTGGGAAAAGGGCATGGAACTCGTCTTTGAGAAGAGGTTCCTCTAGAGCGTAGTCCGGCACCCAACTGTTGGCGCTGGCTGGGGTACCTTCTCTGGCGAGAAGATATTCTACTCCCTCTTCCCCCCATTTCGAGGCCAGAATTTCTGTGACCTCGTTGAGTGGCTCGGCCCTCGGTGACCTCCCCCCTCTTGGTGACTCTCTGCGTGGGCCTGGTGCCGTCCCTGACTCCTGAAATCTGTGTGGGGCCTTGTAGGGTGTGAGCACCAACCTATGAAAGACTGGGTGCATTCTGGAACCTTCCAGGAGGGTCAATCAAAAAGCTACGGGATTGATCCTGGCCTCAACTTGGTACGGCCCTAGCTGCCTGTGTCCTAGCTTCTTTTTAGCTAACGACTTGGCCGGCACCGCTTGGGCTGCTAACCATACCAAGTCCCCCACCTGGATGTCTTCTCCTGCCCTCCTGTGTTTGTCCGCCTGCACTTTATAGGCTTGTTTAGCTAGCTCCAAGTGCCGCCGAAGCTCCTCGTGCACCTCCTGCAGTTCTGCTGCTAAATGGTCAGCTCCCTGCTGCTCCCCCTCCCCCGTCGTCACCAACCCCAGGAAGGTTCTGGGATGTCGCCCACTGTTGGCGAAGAATGGTGTCACCCCCGTTGACGCGTGCTTCGTGTTGTTGTAGGCAAACTCGGCCATCGGCAAGTAGTCCACCCAAGCTGCAGGTCGTTGATTGGCGTAACATCTCAGGTATTGCTGCATGATGGCGTTGACCCTCTCCACTTGGCCGTTGGTCTGTGGATGTCTTGCCGACGCTAAGTTGATCTTGACGTTCAGGATACCTAGGAGCTTCTGCCAGAAACTGGAAATGAACTGGCGCCCCCTGTCGGACAGGATGGACCGTGGCAAGCCGTGCACCCTGAATACGTGGTCTATGAACAGTTTGGCGGTCTGTTCCGCTGTCGCCACCTTCGCGCAAGGAATGAAGTGCGCCATCTTGGTGAACAGGTCTACAACCACAAGTACTGCCGTCTTGCCTCGGGAGCTGGGCAGATCAGTAACAAAGTCCAGCGCCACCCGCTCCCATGGCTGCAGTGGAGTCTCCAGCGGTTCCAGTAGTCCCGCTGGCTTCTTGTGCACTGGCTTGGACCTCTGACAGGTGTCACACCTGGCGACGTAATCTGCGACCTCCCCTCGCATTTGGGGCCACCAAAAGTCCCTGGCTATCAAGTCTGCTGTCTTCTCCTTGCCGAAATGGCCCGTGCTGGGTGCGTCGTGCAACTGCTGCAGAACCTTTGCGCGGAGGTCGTCCCCTGGCACGTAGAGGGCACCTTTGCGAGTTAGCAGACCGTCGCGTATCTGTAACTCGTCGTCCCTCGCTGTACCTCTGCGCAGCTCTTCCATCTTGGATTGTGCAAACAGATCCGTTTGCAGCGCACGTCGCACCGCGTCCAGGTCGACGACGGTTGAAGCGCACGCCCACGCCTGCGGTGCGAAAATGTGCTTGGCTGCCACTGTTTCCGCTTCCTCGAGATATTGCGGTTTCCTGGAGAGCGCATCTGCTATGACATTGGAATCCCCCGGGATGTACTCTATTCGGAAGTCGAAATCCGTGAAGAATTCCGCCCAGCGTATGTGCCTCTGGCTCTGGAGCTTCGCCGTGCGCCAATACTCTAGATTCTTGTGGTCCGTGCGGACCTGCACGGTGTGCTTGGCTCCTATGACGAAGTGCCGCCACGCTTTGAAAGCCGCGTGAATTCCGCGTGAATGGCCAACAGCTCCCTGTCCCAGATGGTGTAGTTCTGTTCTGACTTGCTGAGCTTCCGGGAGTAGAAAGCGCAGGGCCTCCAGTTCCCTTGCGGATCCTCCTGCAAAAGGACGGCCCCCACCGCTCTGTCGGATGCGTCAGTCTCGACCCGCATGGGCCTGCCGGGATTCACGTGTAGCAGCTGTTCCTCGGATGCGAAGAGGCTCTTAAGTTTCTGAAAGGACTGCTCCGCCTGGTCCGTCCAGGTGAATTTCTTCTTCTTGGAACTAAGAGTGTCCGTGATTGCTGCCGTCTCCTTCGCGAAACCTCTGATGAATTTGCGGTAAAAGTTGGCGAAACCGACTAACCTCTGAACCTCCTTCCGATTGCGCGGGCTCTTCCAGTCCAACACCGTGCGGACCTTGACGCTGTCCATGGCTAGTCCCTTGTCGGATAGCCTGTAGCCCAGGAAATCCACCTCTGTCACGTCGAACTGGGACTTCTCCAGTTTGGCGTAGAGTCTGTGTTCCCGTAGTCTCTGCAGGACCTCCTTTACGTCCCTCTCGTGAGCTTCCAGCGATTCCGAGAAGATCAGGATGTCATCGAGGAAGCACACACACTTCTTGTAGAGGAGTCCCGCTAGCACGTGGTGCATAAATGCTTGGAAACAGTGGGACCCATTTTGGAGACCAAAAGGCATAACTCTGTATTCATACGTGCCCAGCGGCGTGAACATGGCCGTCTTCCACTCATTGCCCTCACGCATGCGTATGAGATTGTATGCTCTGCGCAGATCCAACTTGGTGAAGATCCTCCCCTTCCTCACCATCGCTAGCAGGTCGTCAATCTTGGGCATGGGAAAGGCTTTGTCATCGAGTTTATGGCCCGATAGAAAATGTTAAAAACATACTTGTCAGGGGTTCAGGGAGAGAGGCGCAGGTGAGGGAGGAGACTGAGAGCGAGGGGGAAGAATTCCAGGACAGCGAGGAAGAGGATGACGATGACTTGAGGGATTCCATGAGTCTTTCAAGTGAATCGGAGGATTCCCAGAAGGGAGCGCCTGTGGTCAGGCCAAGGGGAGTCACAGGGGGGACTCGTCAGGAGCAGGGGAATATATAAAGAATATGACCCTCAGGGTCCCTCCCAACTCTACAATTCTATGACTCTTTCCTTCTGTAAATCACCTGAAGTAGTCCCCCACCCATTCTTTACTTCTATCTGTCAACTTGCTTAAAAACCACCAACACTCTCAGCTTAGGCTAGGTCAGCAGCAGGGCCGTCTTAAGTATATCCATCGCCATGGAGCAAAGATCCCTCCGGCGGCACCTCCCCCCCCATTTCCCAGAGTTGCCAATCTTTTTATGGTGCTGCTGGCAGCTTTGCAGGGCTGGAGGAGGTGGGCAGCGGCTGGAGGGCGGCTCCTCCGGCGGGGAAGAGGTGGAGGCTCTGGGCATGGTGCTGCTTCAGCGAGGCAGGCGAGGGCGGTGAGCTGATGCCAGAAGGTGCCGCGTCCAGCCTTCCTGGCACCCTCCAGAACTTGGCGCCCTGGTGCCCCACGCCACTTGCCTCTGTGGGCAAGACAGAGAAGAGAAGAGAAAGAGAACCATCCCTCCATTTTAATTATGGCTGGCCTGTTAATAGATACCTTTCCCGCTGATGCAGACAGCTGACATGCACAGCTCGTAGGATAACTGCACCTACTGTTCACGAAAGAGAAGATTATTATGATGATATAGGAGTGAGAAAGGATGGAGAGACTAGAGAGCCAGTTGAGTGCTGGGTAATTGAATGTCAAGGTTGACATGTCTAGTATTTATTTTGGTAGCTGCACAGCTGTAATGCTTGACACTGGCTCTTTGTGACTCATAGAGGCTAGAGGCGAAAGTAAGGGAAAAGAGAAGTTAATAGTTACATATTTTTATTGAGGCATTCAAGAAACTACTTAAAAGAAAAAGAACAGAAGCCAGGATAGGAGTCCAGGGTCAGAGGCAGCATGCCTCTATCTACCAATTACAGTGGTACCTCAGGTTAAGTACTTAATTTGTTCTGGAGGTCCGTACTTAACCTGAAACTTTTCTTAACCTGAAGTACCACTCCAACTAATGAGGCCTCCCGCTGCCGCCGCGCGATTTCTGTTCTCATCCTGAAGCAAAGTTCTTAACCCAAGGTACTATTTCTGGGTTAGCAGAGTCTGTAACCTGAAGCATATGTAACCTGAAGCGTATGTATACAGGTACCACTGTATACCAGTTACTGGGAATAACAAGTAGGGAGATGTGTTGCTGTGCTCACATCCTGCTTTGCAGCTTCCCATAAACTTTTGGCCACAGTGAGAACAGGAAGTTGGGTTGAAAGGGAACCCAGCAGGGCTCTTCATAAGCAGTGAGATGATGATGATGATAATTTTATTTATATCCCACCCTCCACGGCCAGAACTGGGCTCAGAGCGGCTAACATCAAAATATATAATACATTAAGACATAAAATTCAGCAATCGGCTGAAATACAGCTTAAAATTGGTTTAAAATCAAAATAAGATCAGATGGCTACCTGCAAATTGTAACTATAACTATAGGGGTTGGGAACCTTAAGTACTCACCAGGCTCAGCTATTTGTATGAGCCGGTAAGCAGAGTTAGAGAGGCCACTTATATGCAGGGTCTTGAAAAAGGAGAGGGGTCAGACTGAGCCCCAACCAAAGGCCTAGTAGAACAGCTCCATCTTGCAGGCCCTGTAGAAAGATGTCAAGTCCTGCAGGGACTCTCACTTGTGAAAGAGCGTTCCATCAGACTGGGGCCAGGGCTGAAAAGGCCCTGGCTCTGGTCAAGGGCAGACTTAAGACCCGGGACCTCCAAGATGTTATTGTTTGAAGACCGTAAAATCCTCCGTGGGGCATACGCAAAGGTGCCCCCCAACTCCCTAATTCTAAGATTTAACGTCCCTGTTTCTACTCCTGTTCTTAAGCCCTGAGCCTTGTAACCAGGTTGAGTCAATCGCAGTCGTTCGCAGGAGCCTTATTGTTTAGAATCCTGCCTCTGCCCCCCTTGATCTTTCCCTGCGTTGCGTTAAGTGGGTGTTTCTTTGTTGTCTGCTGTAGTGCTGCATTTGTCTGTTAGCAGCTTAGTTGTTGGTGAGTGATTTGCGGGCACACGCGCTAAACCCTGTCTGTGGTGCCTACCCCTTTTCCCAAATGATGAGACAAAAGACCAGAGTATGGGTTCAAATGGCCACAACTTTATTGAACTTCAGAAGTGGGAAACTTGGCACAGGCCTTGGCAGGTAACCCTCTCAGCCTGCCTGGCTGAAGATATGCAGGCAGTTGAGGCCCAGTGAGAGGGGACTGCAAAGCACAAACTTACACAGCATGCCCTTCCACCAACCTCATCCCGGGAGTTTGACCTACATGCTGCCGCTCTAGGGCCAGGGACCCCCGGTTTTTGCCCTTTAACGGGCCCTGCAAGCACCGCCGTATGGGGAGGGAGCATGACTGCATCCCCCCCCCCAACTTGATGTTAGACTAAAGGCTACCTTTCCAAGGCCTAAAGCCGCCACTCAAGGCCCTAAGGGGCCTCGCCACCAAGTCCCACAACCGAGGACCAATCAAACCCTGCAATCTATCCAGCTCCAAGTGCTCATCGCAAGTCGTGGAGCCAGAAGTCATTACCCAGTGGGGTCAGGTGCACCCCATCCCCCCAGAATAGGTCAACTCTATCTGCTGTGATGGTGGGATGTGGGATAGAGAACCCACCAATTTGGCGCATGGTGTTGCGCATGGCCCTGTTAATTTTACTCACCACATAATTGAGGCAAGAGGGATTGGAAGCCCCCCCCCTCCAGGTAGGAGATTGGACCAGCCGGTGGTCATTGATGGGTACAAGGCATGCAGGCTTTTTAAATCTGCCCTTGCAGCAAAGGCAAGGGCAATGCCTTTTTGCTCCACTAGATCGTTCTCCCTCCCCCCTTGGAGGGCCATGGGCCGCTGTGGCACTACGCAGCATGGGCATCAAGCTCCGCCAACGCATGCCCCGCTGAGCCATCCAATAAATGTGTACCTTGGGGTGGATGTTAAGGTTATGGCCATGATTTTGAGACCGTGCATAATCTGCTGCCCAATGGACAATGCTGTGGCCTATAACCCAGATCTTCATGGTAGACGAACCTGTAAGACAATTAAATTGAAAGTGATAAGGAGGAGGAGCCAGGACAAATGTAGCTTTTGTAGGCTGCTGAACGCCAGTGCCCCAGTGTCTTGATGTGTGCGGGGTCCCAACCCTGTATCGCCACTGAAGTGGCAGCCCTGATACGGAAGGAGTGCCCAGAATATTCCTGGGGACTAACACCACAAGCCGATAAGGCTTTGCATAAAACCGCTGTGAATTGTGATCGCGCGTGTTTGAGTGAATGAAGAAAGGGCCCTTGCACTGGGGCCGGACCCTGAAGAAGCGGCGTGTGTCATGATATGGGCAGGGGCCCACCTGTTCTGTCGGGGACAGCGCGTGCGTGACCCCTTTCCACAATTGGTCAGTTTTTGAGGACCAAATCTTAACATTCAATGTATGCCCAGAGAACTTAATGTCGTTGTCTGCCAACCCTGATTGCAGGGGCCCAGCCAAACACTCCCCAATGCACATGGCACCAAAAAAGGCTAGGGAGAATGCTGCCCGAAAGAGACGTGTTTCGAAATTTGTCCAGCAAATCTCTGGTAGTTTTTTCCAAATTAGATAAAGTATGTCTATGGTGATAGGCTGACGTGGGGGAATAACTTGTTGCCACCCAGCCAGCAACTTCTTGACATGGAAGCTGTCACAGGGGTCTGGCCAATGATGGAATTTACAAAAGAAAGAAATAGCTGCCCTGTAAAGCATTAAAGTTTTTATGGCAAGGCCCTTGCGCTTTAGGAGCACCAAGAACTGAAGCACCTCCTCCTCGGATGCGCGCCGTGTTGCAGAGCCACAAAAGCGCCCAAAGGCATCCCAGACCCTAGTGGAGGGTGCTATTGCTGCCAATACTCCCTGGTTTACTTCTCGCTTCTAATCTCCCACAGATCATCTGGGAAGGTGTCCAGGGACTGGGCTGCTTCTGGTGCCAGCTCGGGGAAACGCTCCATCTGGAAACGAGACAGTGCATCAGCAATGTTATCGATAAGGCCAGGTATGAAGCGGGCAGTGAAAGAAATATTGTGCCGCAGGCACTCCAGCACAAACAGGCGCAGGACCTTTATGACCCTCTGGGACTTTGCTGACTGCCTAGATATAACTCTTACCACCACTTGATTGTTGGACCAGAAACAGACCCTTGAATTCGAGAAGAGGGTTCCCCAGATGCAAATGGCGACTACAATAGGAAAGAACTCCAGAAAGGTTAAATCCCGAGTAATGCCTGCTGCGTGCCAAGAAGATGGCCACGGCTGGGCACACCAATGTCTCCTGAAGAACACACCAAAGCCAAAGCGGCCAGAAGTATCAGAATGAACCTGGAACTCCACCCCGGGGTTAAGGCTCTTCTGCCAAAATGAAACCCCATTATAATCCTGCAGGAATGCAAGCCAAACCCTCAGATCGTCCTTTATCTGCTTTGTCACCCTGATGTGATGGTGGGGGGCTACCCCCCCCAGCCGTGAGCCGTGCCAGATGGGCACAAAAGGCACAGCCTGGTGCCACCACTCCTCATGCAAAATTAAGATGACCCAATAAGGATTGCACCTGGCGAAGGGTGGTCTTTTTAACCCCAAGCAATGCCTCCAGCAACACTTTCAAGGATTCCAGCTTGGTCTGCGGTAGGCGCAATGACTGCCGAATTGTGTCCAATTCAGTAACCAAGTAGGAAAGGATAGTAGAAGGGCCCTCGGTCTTGTCGGCAGCCAGAGGTATGCCAAAGTCAGCTACAAGGCGCATGAATGTAGCTAGGGATAGGGCACAGTCAGGGGAGTCTGGGGCCGCCATAATAATAAAGTCATCTAAGTGGACTTCCGGCGGATCGCGGGAGCGAAAGCAAGCGGGATCTCTCACTGAGAGAGAATCCAGCTTTTGAGGGGGAAAGGGGGGTGCTGCAAGAGCGCTGCAGCCCCCCAAATACTCTTGGAAGGCGATCCAAGAGGCAAAGTCCCAGCATGGCCGTTTTGCATTTCCCCCGGCCGCCAAGTAACCTCTTTTTAGAGGCGACGAAAGCAGCGGGGTAGAAAAGCGGGCAGCGGGAAGCCATCGCTATCCCTCAAGAGCGAAGCTCCGAGCTTGCGCACAGAAGCGATCGGCTCTCAAACAACAAGAAATCGAATTTGGAAACTCCAAGAAATAAATAATTGGATCAGAGCTAATTCGAAGGGGGTAAGGTGGAAAAAAGGTCAGCCTTGCCTGAAATTCTAGCTACACACAAGAACAATTCACAGATCGGAACAAAACCGTAAGTTAATTCAAACGGATTAATTTGGCGAACTTATTTGATTGCTTTTTAAAGGATTTTTAACCATAGCAAAAAGGGGAGAAATGTTAGAAAGCAAAAAACTAACAGTCTTTCAGTGAATCTGCTGTGGACATCGGCGAGAAGATCTTTGTATTACTTACTTTCGTTTTCAAAAAGAACTGCGCTGTCAGGGCCGCCTAAGGTCCCAGCTCACAAGAGACCAACGCCAAGTCCACTTTATATACAA
>JAXCMG010010034.1:151716-171257 GCA_034642415.1 Podarcis siculus
GGGTTCCCCTGGGCCTGACCACAGGCGCCCCCTTCTGGGAATCCTCCGATTCACTTGAAAGACTCGTGGAATCCCTCAAGTCATCGTCATCCTCTTCCTCGCTGTCCTGGGATTCTTCCCCCTCGCTCTCAGTCTCCTCCCTCACCTGTGCCTCTCTCCTTGAACCCCTGACAAATAATATTCTAAAAAGGGAGGAAATACCAGAGACATGGAAAGAAGCTTACATAACCTTTATACCAAAACAAGATTCTGATTTGACTCAGGTTAAAAATTATAGACCAATTTCATTGTTAAATAATGATTATAAAATGTTTGCAAATATCTTAGCAAATAGGATGAAAAAGATTTTAAAGGGAATGATACATAAGTGTCAGGGGTTCAGGGAGAGAGGCGCAGGAGGGGGGAAGAGTTGTCTGGGGATTCAGCGTCAGGGGAATCCAGGAGGGGCGAAACCCCGGGGGGCAGGAAGACCCTGCGGAAAAGGAAAGAGAAGAAAAGGTGGAGCTCCACAAGCCTCTTAAACTGGTGCAGGGGAGGGACTGACTCAGAGGGGACTTCAACGGTCTAAGCGTAACAGACGTGGGGCTGCGCGCCTCGACTGTGGAGTGTACGATGTACTGCAATAAAGATCTTTGTAAATAGAACTGGATTTGGCGTTGGTCTCTTGTGAGCTGGGACCTGAGGCAGCCCTGACAATAAGGATCAAGCAGGTTTCCTTCTTGGTAGGCAGATGGAAGATAATATAAGAAATATATTTTTTTTCCAGATGATTTTTATTAAATTTTTAGTTACATACTGTACATACACATACATTATATTTCACATTTGTTCTTGCTCTCCCGAGCTGACTTCCCTCCTTCCTTCTTCTGGTATTTTTATGTCCTCTTTGACTTTTTGCATTGTCTTTGTCCATTTTCAATCAGATTGTTCTTCTTCATTTTTTCCATTAAATGTCCGTAAACAAATAAATCTTTCTATATATACAAGTTCTTGTTGTCTGTCTATATTCATTTACAAATATTGTTCAATAATAGTCCTAATATACATTTTTAATTCATTTTGATATTATTATCCAGTAAATTTCTTGCATTTTCCCGTTATGATATATTATTTTAATTCTACTGGTTCCCTATTTCACATTATCTTCTCTATATATGACATAATTTTCCCCCATTCTTTTTGATATGTTTCATCCCCCTGATGTCGAATTTTTACTGTTAATTTGGCTATTTCTGCATACTCCATAACCTTGTACTGCCATTCTTCTATTGTAGGCAATTTTTGCTGTTTCCATACCTGAGCCAGCAATAACCTCGCCGCCATTGTTGCGTATAAGAACAGTTTCTGGTCATTCTTGTCAATGTCTTCTCCCACCATTCCCAACAGGAATGACTCTGGTTTTTTCAAAAACGTATACCTAAAAATCTTCTTTAATTCGTTATATATATTTTCCCAATACGTTTTCACTATGTCACAAGTCCACCACATGTGGAAGAAACTACCTTCTTTCACCCCTCACTTCCAACAATTTTCATTTCCTGTTTTATACATCTTTGACAATTTAATTGCCGTGAGGTACCATCTGTACGTCATTTTTAACAGATTTTCTTTTAACAATGTACATGCTGTAAATTTAAGCCGGTATTCCATAATTTTATCCACTTTTCATACTCAATGTTGTGGCCTACATCTATTGCCCACTTAATCATGACACTTTTGATTTCTTCATCTTTTGTGTGCCATTCTAATAAATACTCATAAACCTTAGACAGTGCTTTTTTGTTATTTTGTAGTACTGCAGTTTCTAATATTGATTTTGTTTGTTTAAACCCTCTTGTTTTCTTATCCTTTGAGAAGATATCACCCATTTGATGGTACTCCATCCAACTTTGCAGTTTATCTTTCAATTCCTCATATGGTTTGATCTTAATTACATTGTTCTCTCCCAATAACATATCTCTATAGGTCAACCATTTTCCTTTCCTTAGTTTTTTCAGTGAAAAAGCTTCTTGGGGTGACAGCCACCATGGCGTCTTTCTTTTGAACCACTCTTTATATCTTTTCCAGACTTCAAATAGTGGTCTTTTTATGATGTGATTTAAAAAGTCCCAATGTTCTCTGACCTTGTCATACCAAAGGTATGCGTGCCACCCATATCTGTTTCCGAAACCTTCCAGATCTAATATATCTGTATTTTCCAAACTAAACCACTCTTTTAACCATATTATAGATGCAGCTTCATAATATATTTTGAGGTCCGGTAGTGAAAAGCCTCCTCTTTCTATTTTTGGTAGGATATTCATCTTAATAGCTGCTATCCTTCCACAGAAGGATAGCTTCAGTCTGTCCCATATTTCCAATTTTGTTTTTACTTCTTTCCATATTGTTTTATAATTATCCTTGAATAAGTTTTTTTTTTTCGGGGAAAGCCAAACACCCAAGTATTTTATTTTCTTTACCGTTGTTATTTCTGTTTTGCTTTGTAGTTGGTCTAGTTGTTCCTCATTCATGTTCTTTACCATCATTTTTGTTTTACTTTTATTAATTTTAAATCCTGCCATCGCTCTGAATTCTTCTATTACTTTTAATGCTTCTACTATCGAAATTTGAGGTTCTTGTAATGTCAGGACTATGTTATCAGCGAAGGCCTTAACTTTGTATACCTTTTCTCCACATTTTATTCCTGTAATTTCCCGTTTCTCTTATGTTTTGAAGTAATACTTCCAATATTGAAATGAATAATAGAGGTGACAATGGGCAACCCTGTCTTGTGCCCTTTGTAATATGGAAGTTCTCTGTCACTCCGTTGTTTATTATAAGTTTTGCGTTCTGATCTTTATAAATTGCGTCTATGCTTCTTAAAAACTTTGTTCCCAAACCCATCTTTTCTAAATTGTATTTCATAAAAAACCAAGACACGTTATCAAACGCCTTTTCTGCGTCTATGAAGATTAATGCAGCCTGCTTGTTTATTTTTGTTTCCAAATATTATATTCCAAATATTATATTTACTATATTTCTTATGTTGTCTTTTAACTGCCGTCCTGGTAAAAAGCCTGCCTGATCCGAGTGTATATGTGAAGTCATAATGTTTTTTAATCTCTGTGCTAGTATATTTGCGAACAGTTTATAATCATTATTAAGCAATGCTATCGGTCTAAAGTTTTTTACATTAGTGAGATCAGTTCCTTGTTTTGGTATTAGGGAAATGAATGCTTCTTCCCATGTCTTGGGAATCTGTCCTTTTTCCATTATATTATTCATTACTTCCTTTAGTGTGGAGACTAATTGTTGACTTAATTTCTTATAATATTTAATTGGTATGCTATCCAGCCCTGGGGCCTTCCCATTCTTTCCTTGCTTAATTGCATCTATAATCTCTTCTTCTGATATTGGTTTTTCTAATTGTTCTCTTCTTTCTTGGGAAATTGCCCTCAGTTTGTGTTTTCCTATATAAGTTCTTATCTTCTCCTCGTTTTCTTTGGGTGCTTTATATAATTCTTTGTAAAATTTAAGGAACACTTTCCTTATTTCTTTGGGGTTGTCTAGTATTTCATTATTATCTTTTATTGTATTTATAATCTTCTGTCCTTGTTTTTTCTTTAGTTGCCAAGCTAACCACTTCCCTGTTTTGTTTGCTGATTCAAAATTTTGCTGTTTTAGTAGTTTAATTTTCCATTCCACCTCTTGATTTATAATCATAGATAGTTTCATTTGCAACAATTTACTTGTTTGTTTTAGTTTTGGGTCCTCTGGTTTCCTAACCAACTGCTTTTCTATATCTTTTATTTTATTTAATATTTCTACTTCATTCTTTCCCCTTTCCCTCTTTTGAATACAGTTCTGTTGCAAGAAGAATCCTCGCATAACTGCTTTGCTTGCATCCCAGACTACATTTATGTCTGTACCTTTATTTAGGTTTAGTTCGAAGTAAGTACTTAAATGTTTTTTTAGTTCTTTCTAATATTTCTGTATTGTCTAATAAATTGTCATTTATTCTCCACCTCCTAACTGTTGGGTCTTTAGTCTTCCATTCCATTGTAATGGCATTATGATAACGTCTTTGGTAAAATTTCAACTTTCACCACTCTTGTGGTTAATTCTTTTGATGTCCAGATTTGATCTATCCGGCTCCAGCTTTTGGTTTGGTTCTGAATAATATGTGAATTGTTTTGTTAATGGGTTTTTTAATCTCCATATATCCACTAATTCATTATTTTCTGTTAAGGATATAAAGGAATTTGGCAGTTTCCCCTGGTCCGATTTCACTCTTCTTATTGATCTGTCCAGTTCAGTGGAGATTACCCCATTGAAGTCTCCCAACAATATAAGGTTATATTCTATGTAGTCCATCAGTATTTCCTCTAATTTTTTATAAAAATCTGCTTTCTTTTCATTTGGCACATATATCCCCACTATGATTATTTTTTCTCCTTCTATTTGTACTTGTATTCCTATTATTCTTCCTTCATTATCTTTAAATACTTGTTGTGCACTATATTTATTTTTGACATATATAACAACTCCTCTCTTCTTTTGCACATCTGAGGAAATAAATTCATTCCCCAGTTTTTTATTTTTTAAAACTCTGTTGTGTTTCCGTGTTACGTGTGTTTCTTGTAAGCAAATTATGTCTGTGGTTTTTTTTAATAGCTCATGTTCAATTTTATTTCTTTTGGCTTTATTGTTCATGCCATTAGCATTCCATGATATGATTTTAATTGTCATTTTGATTTATTTATTTAAATACAATTTTATTTTATTGTTTACATTTAAATATCTCCCTCTTCTCCCTCTTGTTCTTGTTTATCCTCTTCACTTTCCTGTTCCTATCCCTCCATCTTCCCCAACTCCTTATATCTTCTCCCAAATTTCTGCATTTCTTGTAGTGTCTTAATTTTGAATTTCTTGTCTTTATAATAAAATGACACACCCTCTGGATACTCCCATTGAAACCTTATTTTGTTAGCTGTTAAGTTTTTTGTCACTTCTTTATAGACATTTCTCTTGCGTAAAAAATGATTGGGAATATCCTTGAACACCACAATTGTTTTCCCATCTATAATCAATTGTGTTTCTCGACTCTTCCTCAGAATAGTATTCCTCACTTCTGCTGAATTAAAAATTGCTAAACAGTCTCCAGGGTATTTTTTTTTTCTTGCCTGGGCCGAGGTGACTTTTATTCTAAAAGCATTAGTCACCATGTAGTCTAAATCCTCTTCCCTCATTTCTAATAGTTTAGCAATTTCTTTAATGAAATTCTGGAATTCCCCGAAATTTCAAATTTTGTGCTTTCTGGTTCATTTCAAGAAAAGCTAAATTATCTAATGTCAGCAGATTTTTAGATTTGTCAGCAGCCTTTGACATGGTCAATCATGATCTTCTGGACCACCGCCTCGCAGACGTGGGGATACAGGGCATAGCCCGTAACTGGTTGTGCTCTTTTATCTCTGGTCGGGGACAGAGGGTGGCACTAGGGAGGGAAATGTCGCCGCACCACTCCTTGGTGTGTGGAGTGCCGCAGGGCGCAATTCTCTCCCCAATGCTTTTTAACATCTTTATGTGCCCCCTTGCCCAGATTATCCGGAGCTTTGGGCTGGCTGTCACCAATATGCTGATGACACTCAGCTCTATCTGCTGATGGATGGCCACACCGACTCGGCCCCTTACACACTCACCAGATGCTTGGAAGCTGTGGCTGGATGGTTTCGTGGGAGCCGATTGAAACTAAATCCTTCGAAGACAGAGGTCCTATGGCTAGGTCGGGATGGCATGGGGATGAGGGACCAACTCCCTTCTCTTGTGGGGGCCCAATTAGTGCCTTTGCCTTCCATTAAGAGTTTGGGTGTAATCCTTGACGCCTCCCTTTCCATGGAGGCGCAAGTTACAGCAACAGCCAAGGCGACATTTTTCCACCTTCGCCACATCAAGCAGTTGGTCCCTTACCTTTCCCGCCCCGACCTGGCCACAGTGATCCATGTGACGGTCATCTCCAGGCTTGATTACTGTAATTCGCTCTAAGCGGGGCTGCCCTTGAAGATGTCCCAGAAACTCCAGCGGGTACAGAATGCTGCAGCGAGGCACCTCACGGGGTCTCTGCCATGGGAGCATATTCACCCAGTGCTTTTCAAGCTGCACTGGCCCCCGGTGGAGTACAGGGTCAGATTTAAGGTGCTGCTTTTGACCTTTAAAGCCCTTCATGGCCTAGGACCCTCGTACCTACGGGACCGCCTCTCCTGGTATGCCCCACGGAGAACCTCAAGGTCCATAAATAACAACACCCTAGTGGTCCCAGGCCCTAAGGAAGTTAGATTGGCTTCAACCAGAGCCAGGGCCTTTTCAACTCTGGCTCCGGCCTGGTGGAACGCTCTGCCTCATGAGACCAGGGCCCTGCAGGATCTGATTTCTTTCCGCAGGGCCTGTAAGACAGAGTTGTTCTGCCTGGCCTTTGGCTTGGAGCCAATTTGATTCCCTCCCTCCCTCTCTTTCTTTTTTCTTTTCCTTCTCCTCCTGCGATGAGGCTACATTTTAATATTTTAATGTTCCATTATTTTAATGTTGTATTTTATTTTTGTTTTTAAGTTGTAATCATTCATCTTGTTTTTATTATTGCTTATAAGCCGCTCTGAGCCCGGCCTTGGCTGGGGAGGGCGCCTGTATAAATAAAAAATTATTATTATTATTATTATTATTATTATTATTATGTATTTTCTTGTGTTTTTGAAAGTTCTTCTATTTGCCCTTTCATTCTTTCCCCTTCTTTTTTATTTTCCCTCATTTCTTTTTGCATTTTTTTCGATTGTTTCTCTACTGTTTGTATTTTTACTTTCAATTCTTTCATTTGTCCTGATAAATCTGAAGCCACTTCCAATAACTTTTCCCCAATATTTTTTTCGCTTTCCTTTACTTCTCTCCTAATTTCTCTTATTTCTGCCAATATTTTTGCAAAGTCTCCCCCCCCCTTCTATCTCAGCTTTTGATGCCCTTCTCTCCCCTGGTGTTGTTATTTTTTATGACTTACTCATTTTTCTTTAATTAATAAATGAATAATTTCCCAATTATTCATTTAGGGACGCGGGTGGTGCTGTGGGTAAAAGCCTCAGCGCCTAGGGCTTGCTGATCGAAAGGTCGGCGGTTCGAATCCCCATGGCGGGGTGCACTCCCGTTGCTCGGTCCCAGCACCTGCCAACCTAGCAGTTCGAAAGCACCCCCGGGTGCAAGTAGATAAATAGGGACCGCTTTCTAGCGGGAAGGTAAACGGCGTTTCCATGTGCGGCTCTGGCTCGCCAGAGCAGCGATGTCACGCTGGCCACGTGACCCGGAAGTGTCTCCGGACAGCGCTGGCCCCCGGCCTATAGAGTGAGATGGGCGCACCAACCCCAGAGTCTGTCAAGACTGGCCCGTATGGGCAGGGGTACCTTTACCTTTACCTTAATTTCCCAATATGCATTTCCACTAACTTCCACTAGGGGGCTTGTTTTACCGTGTTTACCAAAGCACTTATTTTCCCTGCTACTCCCTCATTCACCACAAGGTGTGTCTATCTCTCCTACTTCCTCCTTTATCACACACAGCTGTATATGATTATATACAGTAATAGTCTGAATTTCCTCTCTTAAAAAGCAACTTAACTCAAACTAGTATACAATCAAATACTCCATATATTCAATATCAGTCCAATTGCATTGTGTTTTTTATCAATGCCTTACGTTTCCCCAGATTTCAATCCCTCCCTCCTATTCAGTTCACAACCCGCTCCGTCATTCTCCTTCGTTCTCCACAGCTTCACGAGTCGCAAACAATGGGAAAAGGAAGTAGCAGTTCTAATTCCCCCTCTGTTGCCAAGAAAAAGAAAGTCTCAAATTGTCCAAGTCCAGTACTTGAAAACATAGAGAAGTGAGGTGCGAATAATGACTCTAAGCTCTCTGCAGTCCAGGACCTTCAGTAACACCCAGCTGCTAGGTTGTTTGCTAGATGCAAACAATGACTCTAAGTTCTCTGCAGTCTAGGACCTCCAAGTAACACCCAGCAGCTAGGTTGTTACAATATAACAATGGGTCTTACGTTCAATGGTGTTTCCAACCTACTATTCCCAAAAGCGCCTTAACAGCAAGTACAAAGTTCTAAATTCCTCTCAAAAGTATTAGGTTTCACAGGTATTTGAAACATTCTCTTATATCTCCCAATTAATTTTGTTTGTTTAGCTTTTTACTGTCTCTTGGCCCTCCTAGGAGCTGAGACTTTTCCTTCTTGTTACTCAGCAGACTTATTTTTTAAAACACTGACTCACTCATACCAATTTTTCCTTGCTTCGCTTTCTCCACCAGCATCTGGAAGGATTTCCTTTACTCCCAAATTGTTATAACACTCCCCTGTACCTCCTTATTCTTTGTCTTCTGTTCCACTTTTCCTTTTATTTGGGGTGCGGGGGTTTAATCTTGAGCCTCGGAATGCTTTACCGCTTCACCTTTCGGAGTCTGTGGCATCGCTTTGCGGGTCAGAATGGATTCTAGCATTCGCGTCTTCAATCCTGTCTCCTTACCAAACCCCTACAGGTCCAGTGTGCACACAGGAGAGACGCCTTGAACGCAGCCAGCCCCCCAGCCCCGAGGATTTACCTCCTCGAGTTAAGAGGTTCACTTTTGCCCTAGCGTAACCTCTTTTTGCCTCGCAAAGCTCAGGACCTCTCCAGAGAGTTGATCCTGCACTCCTTCAATGGTGGCAGTGAAACAGGAAGTCCCCAGCATAAGAAATATAATTAATATAATGGAATATCTGACCAACAGGAAGAATAAACAAGCTATGTTGATTTTTGTAGATGCTGAGAAGGCATATTTGATAATATTTCTTGGGAATTTATGTTAAAGAATTTAGAGGTTATGGATATGGGTCAATCTTTTTTAAATGGTATAAAGGCAATATATTCCGAACAAAGAGCAAAGTTAATTGTTAATAACGTAACAACAGAAAATATTGCTATAACTAAGGGTACAAGACAAGGGTGTCCTTTGTTGCCGTTGTTATTCATATCGGTCCTAGAAGTCTTCTTAAGATCAATAAGAAATAATGAACAAATAAAAGGTGTGACGGTTGGTCGTAATGAATATAAAGTAAGGGCATTTGCCGATGACTTGGTTGTAACGATAGAAGATCCCATAAAGAGTGTTAAAGAGGTGTTAGAAGAAATGGAACAATTTGGACAGGTGGCAGGTTTTAAATTAAATAAGAAAAAAACTAAAATAATGGTGAAAAATATGGACCAAGAAATAATTGAAAGAATACAGCAGCAGACAGAGATAGAGGTGGTTAAGAAAGTGAAATATTTAGGAATTATGTTGACTCCCAGGAGTATTGATCTATTTCAAAATAACTATGTACCAATATGGAATAAAATTAAGTGAGATTTAGAGGTGTGGGGGAGAATGAAGTTATCTTTTTGGGGAATAATTGCTACGATAAAGATGAGTGTGCTACTGAAAATGTTGGTTTTGTTTCAAACAATTCCAATAATTAAAGGAGTGGCAATATTTAAAGAATGGCAAAGAATAATTTTAAGATACATCTGGCAGGGTAAAAAGCAGAGAATAAAATTTAAGTTGTTAACTGATGCAGAAGATAGAGGAGGCTTCGCCTTGCCAGACTTGAGATTATACTATGAAGCATCATGCCTTTGCTGGTTGAAAGAATGGATGAAGTTAGAAAATTTAGAATTGTTGGATTTGGAAGGATATGATAATAGATTTGGTTGGCACGCATATTTATGGTATGATAAAAAACGAGTGCATAAAGGGTTTGAAAATCATATCATTCGAGGATCTTTGATTGAAGTATGGGGTAGGTATAAAAACCTACTGGAGCCTAAAACCCCACATTGGCTATCTCCATTGGAGGTGATGAGTGTCAAAAAGATCAATATGACTGGGAGGTGGATAACATATGCGAGTTTAATAAATAAACAGGTGAATAAATGGAAATTGAAACCATATGAAGAGGTTAAAGAATATGTAAATGATTGGCTGCATTATTTTCAAATTAATGAAATGTTCAAAAAGGAGGTATCAGAAAGAGGTTTTTTTGAAAAGGAATCTAGGTTTCAACAGGAAATATTGAATAATGATGTAAAGAATCTATCCAAAATGTATAAATTACTATTAGAGTGGTATACAAAGGATGAAGAGGTTAAGTCGGTTATGATTCAATGGGCCAAAAATTTTGGATATAATATTCAATTTGATGATTGGATAAAATTGTGGAAGGAAGGCATGAAGTTTACTGCATGTACTACAATAAAGGGAAATGTTATGAAAATGATATATAGATGGTATGTAACACCAGTAAAGTTATGTAAGATGTATAAAGTGAGTAATAAATGTTGGATATGTAAGGAAAAAGAAGGAACATTTATCATATGTGGTGGGAATGTAAAAAAGTGAAATGTTTTTGGGAAATGATATATAATGAGATAAAGAAAATGTTCAAATATACATTTGTTAAAAAACCAGAAACATTTCTATTAGGAATATTAGGTGATGAAATAAAAAAGGACAGGAAGGTATTCTTATACGCAGTAACAGCAGCCAGAATTTTGTTGGCCCAGAAGTGGAAACAAGAAGAAAAGCCTACAATTGAAGAGTGGAGAATGAAATTAATTGACTATGCAGAACTGGACAAATTAACAGGGAGGATCCAAAACCGACGAGACCAGAGATTCACTGAGGACTGGAACAAATTTACAGAATATATTAAAAATATATGTGATAAACAGATAACGTTTGTAAGTTTTCAAGAAGCTTTGTGAAAATGCTTGGTAGAAATATTGTTTAAATAATATGATAAGGCAAATAATGATATAGTGCAATATTAAATTGAGAAATGTGGAAAAAAGTGATAATATGGAGAATTGTCAGACATGTTGATGGAAGTCCAAAAAGAAGATGTTGGTGAGAAGTGGATGTTTAATTTTGTATAAATTGATATTGGAAATTTAATAAAAAATTATTTTAAAAAAAGAAAAAGAAAGTCATCTAAGTAATGGATCATGAAAGGGGAACCAGATGTGGTTTTGAAGGCCCATTCAATGAATGTGCTGAAGGTTTCAAAGGCCACAGAGCAACCCATGGGCATAGCCTTGTCAAAATACCAGCTATCCCTGAATTTGAATCCTAGAAGCCAAAAATCTTCAGGATGGAAGCAGCCGAAAGGCTGACTCAACATCGCATTTTGCCAATAAGGCCCCAGTGCCCAATTCCCTAATCATTTTGATGGCCACATCCAAGGACATATATTTAACTGAACAATGCTCCCGTGGTATGGCGTCATTTACAGACCCACCCCTAGGATAAGAAAGGTTGTGTATCATGCGGAACTCACCAGGAAGTTTTTTGGGCACTATGCTGAGAGGCGAAACTGTAAACTTTTTGAAAGGTGGAGCCGGGAAAGGCTGGCCACCCTGCCTAAATGCCACTCTTTTTCAATTTTGTTAAATGCAACAAGGGGCATTTCCATTACTGACTTTTGATTGGGAGGGGTTCTGGATACCAGTGTAGTGGAGACAGGGATGCGGAAGCCATAATGAAACCCTGCCTCCAAGTAGTTGGCTGCAGTCCTGTTGAGATAAGCCTGTAACAAAGGTAACATCACGGAGAGGTGGACAGGGGTTGGGGGTAGGGTGGAAAAAACCTCATTTTCGGGAGGCAGCCTTGGCTTGCTGGGCTCCAGAGGTAGAGGTTCCCTTGGCGTCCTTGGCTCCACTCCCTGATCCTGTTTTTTGAAAACTGAGAAAAGGGGGCTTAGCCCGAAAACACTTAATCCGTGAGTGAGGACCACCACAGCACTCACAAGCATGGTCAAAGCGACGTCGGTCCCTGCTGCACAACCCATTATTAAACTTCCAACATGTTGATATAGCCACCCTTTGCACTTTGGAGGGTGGGTTACCTGACTTCTCCCCAAAAGCCCTTTTTTGGAAGTTTGGGGCCACTACTTTGGACCAAAGATCATTGTCCTTAATGTCCCAATGGGCCTTGGGTTCTTCAGCAGCCCTCTCACAGAACAGCTGATCGTAAGCCAAAGCTGCTGAGTCCCCCACCATTTTTCTGGCTTTTAAGATGATGCCCAGATAGTTAGCCAAATGCCAAGCTCTATCGGGGTAAGCAGCAGCCACCAATCCCATGTAAGAGGTGAACACAGTTAGCCAATTGTCAAAAGTTCTATCAATATCCACTGCCTTGTCCTTCTTGCGACGCGATTCAGGCTTACACTTGGAACTACAAGAATAAGCCGGGGAGAGCAGGGCAAACATGTCCACAAATTCCCCATTTAGAATGTGATTGCGATATTCCTTTTGAGCCGGATGCCAGGAGGCTGATCCATGGTCTTAAAGTTTGACGCCCGCACCCTCCCTTTTGCATCAAGCCCATCCTCCCCACATGGCTCCTTGGCCCCAAAGGCGCAGTGATGGCGCCGGGTGAGACGTTCCCAAATCCAACTAGGCAGGCCAGGGGCCTTGCACCGTTCTTCCAACTCGCCACAGGAGGAATCACACATTCAGTGGTACCTCAGGTTACATATGCTTCAGGTTACATATGCTTCAGATTACAGACTCCACTAGCCCAGAAATAGTGCTTCAGGTTAAGAACTTTACTTCAGGATGAGAACAGAAATCGTGCTCCGGCGGCACAGCAGCAGGAGGAGGCCCCATTAGCTAAAGTTTCAGGTTAAGTATGGACCTCCGGAACGAATTAAGTACTTAACCTGAGGTACCACTGTACCTGCAAGATCTGAAGAATCTGAAGAGTCCCTCTTGCACTTACGCCCATGCTTCCTTGATCTGCAAGGCCTCTTCTTCCTGCAATGTGTTCTGCGTGAATCAGGGCTGGAGGAGCTGTCCAATGAACTTGAAACGGGTGACCTATGCCTATGCCTGCCCTCACGAGACCGCCGACGAGGTGACTTAGACTTATCTAAGCACTCCTCGGCCCGAGCCAGGCGATGCTGCAGGCTGCGGTTCTGACGCAGTAATTCCTGCACATCATCCTCACTTGACTGTGAAGAATCACTCTCAGCAGAGAGCTCCTCCGGGTATACATGCTTTTTCTTTTTTGGAAGGGCCCTGATGGGCCTGGCATCAGAGGTGGAGGGGCCATCATCCCTCACCTTTTTCTTAGAGATCATTAACTTCATACGTGGGACCTTCCGGCTGGAAGACAAGGCCCTTTTCTTAATTTTGTTGGCTGCCTTTACAGCATTGCTAGGGGTGCCCTTCACTGCAGCTTTTGGAGTGCCCCCCGCTACAGCACCACGTGTGTGCAAGGGGGAGCCTTCCAATTGTTCAGCTGCCACGGCTAGAGACATAATGCGCCTAGAAGCAATGTTCTAGTAAAATGGCAGGTTTTTGTTTGTTTGTTTGTTTTTTAATTGTTGTTGTTGTTGTTGTTGTTACTAATATACTTTGCAATCAAAAGACTTGGGCTAAGGACAGAACCAGCCAACCTAACTGCGCACAAACACTAAAACTGCAAAAGAGGAATAACAGTTAGCACACATCCTTAATCATGGGCTCCTGCTATAAAGCAGGGGGGGAAGGGTGTGAACATGACTGCCATGTGGCCTGACATAACCCACCCAGCCAGACAACTGAAAGCCATGCTTATAAGATTATTCAGTGGGTGGCTGACCTGCGGCCTAGCAGCGAGGAGCCCCCCCATGCCGCTGCCAAATCAGAAGCCCACCAAGTGGCCTGTTGCCAAGGAACCCTCAGGCCTGATGAGGCACCTCCCACAGGGCGGTTGGCAGCAGGGGAGCTATGCCATACCCCCACCTGCATCAAGCAGGCTGGCCCTTGTGGCCTGGTAGGGGCCCACCACCCAGTCAGGCCAGCAACACCGGTGGCTGGCGGTGGCTGGGGAGACATGCCACCCCTCACCACCGCAAAAGTGAGCGGGCTGCTTGAGCTGGCAGTGCCCATGCTGGCAGCTGCGGGAGACCAATGCACTCCCCCTGCCGCCACAAAAGCAAACAGAGAAGGCGAGGACGCCAGCACCACGGCCTAGTCAGGCTTG
Organism: Podarcis siculus; assembly: GCA_034642415.1. NCBI lineage: Eukaryota > Metazoa > Chordata > Lepidosauria > Squamata > Lacertidae > Podarcis > Podarcis siculus. Next base: position 165,777 of record JAXCMG010010034.1, read on the forward strand.
CGCAGCGCACCTGGGCTGGCCGTACCAATGCAAGTAGGCCACACTCCCCCAGCTGCCACAAAAAGGCGAGCAGGCTGTGTTTGCAGCCTAGCCAAGTTCGCACTACCCGCCGGGTTGGCAGGAGCCCCAGACCAGCAGCAGGCGGAAGAGAACAATGCCGCACCCCCCCCCTCGCCGCTGGGAAAGGCGACTAGGTTGCGTTTGCGGCCTAGTAGGGCCCGGGCTGGCGGCGGCGGGGAGCGATGCTGCCCCCCGCTGCCGAGAAAGGCGACCAGGCCGTGCTTGCGGCCTAGTGGGGCCCACGCCGCTCGCCCGGGTCAGTAAGAGCCCCGGATCGGCGGCAGGTGGCGGTGGGGAGCGATCCCCCCCGCCGCCACAAAGGAAACAGGCCACGCAAATGGCCCAGCCGGGGCCCGCACCGCCCACTCAGGTCGGCAGAACTACGGACCGGTGGTGGGGGAGCAATGCCTCCCTCCAGCAGCCACAAAAAGGTGAGCAGGCCGCAGTAGCAGCCCCGCCAGGGGGCGTGCCACCCGCTCAGGCCGGCAGCGCCCCGGCCGGCAGCCAGTGGTGGAGGAGCAATGCTCCCTCCCACGCTGGGGACAAAAACAAAACAGCAAAACCTGAAAAGGCTGCAATGTGCTCAATTGGGCACGACAAAATTGCAGCCTAGCCTGGCGGAGGGGGGGAAATCCCTCTTCCCCATCCAGGCAAAGGAAAGAAGGCCGCCTACTTACCTTAATCCAGCCGCTTGGATACACTCCTGATCCTGAAAGGAAGAACAGCAAAAGAGGCTTGAGCCAAGGAGTCAACCTCTTTTGGCCTTAGGCCCACCCCCAGCCGGCCGTCCATTGTCCTCCCTGGCTGAGGGTGGGTTAAAGGCCAGCTGAAGCAGGTGGATGGCACCCGCCCAGGTGAGCCTCGCTCGGTGCTGCAAACTCTGCCCACCTGTGGGGAAGGGAGGGTGGATATTATTGCAAATCCCCACACTGCTCCCCTAGAAAAAGCTCAACAACTTTGAACTCCCCGCCCTAAAATCGGTAGATCACTGCCAGTTCCCCCCCCCCCAGTAGATCACAGTCTCTTGGGAGTTGGACGTTGTCCCTGCTTTAGAAGGTTAACCTTCCGATCCTTATCCTTGAAGATGTAAGTAAGAAGATGAACAGAGGATGGAGAAGAGAGAGAAAACATTTTTAAAGCAACAGCAAGAGGGAATGGATCCAGGAAAGGGATCAGTCCATCCACTTTCCCAGCCATAAATGAAACTATGCTTGACAAGAATCTAGAATTCTTGAGCTGAAATTTAGTTCCCAATGGAATTGATGGAGAAGATTCAAGATAAAAAAAATCTTCTTTGCAGAACATATTAATTCATTTATGGGATATAGCTCAGCAGCACAGCATGTGCTCTGCATGTAATCAGTCCTAGGTCCAATCTCCATCAGGAATCTTAGATGGGCAATGTAGGCAGTGCCCAGTTAGATGGACCAATGGTCTGCTGCAAATCCCCACACTTACTGCTTGACAACTTTGGTCTGTCCGCCCTTAAAAAAAGCTCAACAACTCTGAACTCCCCCCCCCCAAAAAAAATGAGTAGATCACTGCCAGTCCCCCCCCCCCCATTCCTATGATGTGAGAATGGCCACTGGCTTGGATGGCTTTAAAAAGGAAATGGGCAAACTGGAGAAGTCTACAAATGCTGGTGAGCCATGAAGTCTATATGTCATTTCCATGTCCCATTTCTCCTAGGAGGCAGTGCGGGCTCTCTGGGTCTCATGCCTGGTGGGCTTCCTGGAAACATCTGTCTGGCAGCTGTTGGAGGCAGGATGCTACTCATACTTGGCGGACCTTTGTTATGACACAGCAGGGTTCCTAATATTTTCTTTCTCCCCAAAAGTCTTCCTCCAAGGTATAACAAAGCTAAGCAGGTCAGGGGGCCAATCAGTGCCAGAATGGGAGACCTTGGGGGAACCACATGTATGGCATTTTAATGCAAGAAGGGTGAGGATTTCTCAGCCATTCCACAAATAATGAATTTCCTCCAGGTATTCTCAAAGTTCTGGAATATCCACCAAACATTTGGTATCTGCCTTAGACATCCTCTGACATATTTGATATTTGACAGCTCATAATCAGCCATGGTTGATAGTTGCCACACAATGGCATTTTGTGCCTGACAGCTTATGAAATCCCACATGGGATGCCTTCGAAAACAATAAAGAGAGGCCCTGCCAACAATTAGAAAGCACTCAAAATTTGATGTAAAAGTTCAGTTCAAAGTGGAAATGGAAAAGGCGGGTTTTAAGTGGCAAAATCAGACCATTTAGCAATTATTGAATGTATGCAGATGCTCAACCAGTGGCTAAATGCACGTCTAAGAACTACCAGAAAATGCCAGAAAAACATTCTTTTTATCCCAGTAGCAGTCTTGGAGTGATTGTTGTTGTTTGTTGAATTTATATACCGCCCTATACCCGGAGGTCTCAGGGCAGTTCACAGAATAAAATCAAAATACAAAACCACAAAATACATAATCAAAATCAAAATAAAAACAACCTCCCCCCAAACATCACATTTTAAAAGGGCATAGGATGTAAATCAAATCCTTTAACCAAAGGCTTGGTTAAAAAGGAACATTTTTGCCTGTCACCTAAAGGTGTATAATGAAGGTGTCAGACAAACTTCCCTGGGGAGAACATTGCACAGATGGGAACCACTGTAGAGAAGGCCCGTTCTCGTGTTGCCACCCTCCGAACCACCTCAGGGTCCGAGTTGGTTCATATGGAAAGAGGCAGTCCTTGAGGTATTGCAATCCTGAGCCATTTAAGGCTTTATGGTTCAAAACCAACACTTTGAATTTGGCCCAGAAACTTATTGACAGCCAGTGCACTTGGACCAGGATAAGTGTAATATGCTTAAACCGTCTTGCTCCGGTGAGCAACGTGACCATGGAATTCTGCACCAGCTGAAGTTTCTGAACCATCTTCAGAGGCAGCCCTACATATAAAGCATTGCAGTAATCTAACCTTGAGGTTACCAGAACATAGACAACAGTAGTTAGGCTATCCCTATCCAGATAGGGGCGTGGCTGGACCAGCAGCCAAAGCTGATTGTCAGGGAACTGACATCAGAGCAAGAGGCGGAGGCAGGGCTCCCGAGCGATGCCGGAGAGGGGACCAGCAAGGGGGAAGGAATTCCGCGTAACACCAATAGAGAAGAGAGGGAGATAGGGGAATTGGTGACAGGGCTCCCAGACCCTTCACCCGAATCTAGTGGAGAGAGCGCTGGCACGCCCCTGCCTTCCCCTTACTTGCGCAGACGTGTTCCGCGCAGGGAACATAGGAGGAGACTGGGGGTTAAACAGCTTTTATGCTGGAAGAGGCAATTTACGCACCGAAGGCAATTTACGCACAAGTAACCCCATATAACCATCACAGCAATCCGTCAGTCACTGCTGCGGTACTTGTGCGCAAGCAGGGGAAACATGAGCCAGACTAGAGGCACCGGGGCAGCGGAGGAAGCTGCGGGGGTGCAGGACCTGGTGAAGAGGAACCAGGAGCTGGAACGGCACGTAGCCCTGCTGATAGCGCGGCTGGATGAGAGGCGCACCCAGGACGCGCAGGTTAGACCCACCCCAGTGGCAAAGAAGGTGCCAGGACTGGTACACAAATTTGGGGGGAAGCCCCAGGAATATAATGGATTCCGAACAGAAATAGAGTACGCCTTGCAGCTGCAGCATGATGACTTTGCTGACGAGGCAGCGCGGGTGGCGTATATCGTGGGGCACCTTGAGGGCAGCGCGGGGGAATGGGTTAGACCCCTAATGGCCGCGCAGAACCCCGCCATGAAGGACGTTCGGAAGTTTTTTCAGGCGATGGACGCTATGTATTCAAGCCAATTGGGGGAGAGTCTGACCCAGCGGGAGCTGATGAGATGCAAGCAGGGGGATCTTTCCGTTAGAGACTACTGGTCCCGCTTTGCGATGTTAATACACAGGCTTGAATGGGATCTAGATAGCCCCCCCATAAGGATGCTGTTTGAGGAGGGGTTGTCCCCAACCGTCCAAGATGAGCTCTCCCATGCGCCCCGCCCGGAGACTATGGATTAGCTGACAAAAGCTGCGATGGCGATAGGTGCTCGCCAGGAAGCGCGCGCTCTGGAAAGGCGGGAAGGGAGAGGAGAGCGTTGCCCTGACTACCGCATTCCTGAGATGCCAAAGCAGCCTTCCGATGACGTGGTGCCAATGGAACTTGATGGGGCACGCGCACGCGAGGTTCCGAGCGCCCACCAAGGAGGCAAAAGGGAAGGAAAGGCTGGGAAAAGCACCAGGAAATGTTTCCTCTGCCAACGGCCAGGACACTTTGCCAGGGTTTGCCCACAAAGAAAGGCTTGGCAAGGGATGGTGGGAGCCGCTGGAAATGAGGAGGAGGGGGCAGAGGAAAAGGTGCAGGGAAACGCCAGCGCTTGACTGCCCACAGGGGGGCGCAGCAGCCAAACGAACAACTAATAGAAGTGCCCCAACCGGACCCACCCAAGGTTTCTATAGCGATAGAGGTGGTGCTAGAACTCCCGAATGGGCACCCAGTCAAGGTGAAGGCAATGCTGGACTCAGGCAGCTCCTGTAATTTTTTTAGTAAGGAGTTTGCACTGGAGCACCAGATCCACCTGCTGCCACTTGATTTCCCACTCCAAGTGACCACGATAGATGGCAGGGAGTTGCTGGGAGGGGAGGTAACACATCAAACCCCGCCAATGAGAATGAGTGTGTCCAGGCACACAGAAACCATTGCCTTTCACGTGGCCACACTGGCGGGACCCCCTATAATACTGGGCATGAGCTGGCTAGTGCTACATGATCCAGTGGTGGCTTGGCATCAACGGACAGTCACCTTCGGGTCAGCGCACTGTTTGGAACACTGTCTAGGGGGAGTGAAGCCCAGGGTGAGGTTGGCCAGAGTGGCAGCAACTACACTGAAGCAGAGTGGGGAAGTGCCACCACAGTACGCGGACTTACAAGAGGTCTTCAGCAAGAGGGAAGCGGACAGGCTGCCAGCACATAGGCCCTTCGACTGCCAAATCAACCTACTCCCTGGGGCGCAGCTGCTGGTGGGTAAACTGTATGCCATGTCGGACCGAGAGATGCAGGAGTTGCAAGACTTTATAGACAAAAACCTGAAAAGGGGGTTTATAAGAGAATCTAAGGCAGTGGGGGCAGCCCTGTGTTCTTTGTGGACAAGAAAAACACACGGATAAGCCCAGGCTGGTCGTGGACTTTCGAAAATTAAACCTCGTATCGGAACCCGTGACCTTCCCAATGCCCAGAATTGATGATATTCTGACTAGGGTAAGGAAGGGTAAGATTTTTACCAAGCTGGACCTTCGGGGAGCATACAACTTGATTAGAATGAGAGAGGGGGACGAATGGAAAACCACCATTGTCAGAGCTGCCCGAGGTCCCAGCTCACAAAGGACCAACGCCAG
>JAXCMG010010034.1:176257-198727 GCA_034642415.1 Podarcis siculus
AACGCCCACTGACGGATTCTGCAAGTGACTAACAGGTCACGGAGCGCTAGCTCTGACCCTAAGCATGGTGGAGCAAGCAATCTAACTAAACCGAAGGCAATTTACGCACAAGTAACCCCATATAACCATCACACTGATTGAAGGCACTCCGGGCCCCTGAGGCCACCTGAACCATGAGCGACAGCAAAGGATCCAGGAGGACCCCCAGGCTACAAACCTGCTCCTTCAGAGTAAATGTGACCCCATTGAGAGCAAGCAACCTCCCACCCATCTGGTCTAGGGACACCCCCCCCCACTAACAGTGCCTCAGTCTTATCTGGATTGAGCTTCAGTCTGTTGGTTCTCATCCAGTCCATTATCCAGCACTTCCACTGCCTCACCTGCAGATGTAAAGGTGATGTAGAGCTGAGTGTTATCAGCATGCTGCTGACAACGTACTCCAAACCTCCAGATAACCCCAACTAGCAGTTTCATGTAGATGTTAAACAACATGGGGGATAGGAGTGAGCCCTGCGAAACCCCACATTGAAGGTTCCACAGGGCTGAAAAGCATTCCCAAGTAACACCCTCAGGGAACGACCATCCAAGTAGGACTGGAACCACCGCAAAGCGGTGCCACCCGCCTCTAATTCGGAGCGTCGCACCAGAAGGATATCATGGTCAATGGTATTGAAAGCCATAGAGAGGTCGAGAAGAATTAACAGGGACATGTTTCCCTTCTCTCTCTCTCAACAGAGGTCATCATACAGGGCGACCAAAGCAGCTTCTATGCCAAAACCAGGCCTAAACTCTGATTGAAATGGATCCAGAAAAGCAGTTTCTTCCAAAAGCAGTCGTTAGTTAGGTTTTCTGAATCCAGGGAAGGTGAGTGGTTTTACCACTGCCTTCTTCAAACAGGCAGGGAGCACCCCCTCTGGTAAAGAGACATTGATCACCTCCCTGGCCCAGCTAGCTGTTCCCTCCCTGCTGGTTTTTATCAGTTAAGAGGGGAAAGGGTCTGGACTCTAGAGTGCAACTGGTTGCTCTAACTGATCCGAGCACCTTGTCCACACCTTTGAGCCTTACCAACTGAAACTCAGCCAACACAACAGGACTAGACTGTGCTCTGGACACCCCATGAGTTTCATCTGCTATAACAGCAGAATCAAGGTCTTGGTGGATGCAAGCAATTTTATCCTCAAAATGCTTTACAAACAAGTCACAACGAGCCTCCATTGGTTCTGTCACCTCCTTTGGGCCAGCCTGTAAAAGGCCCTGTGCAACCCAGAAAAGCTCTGCCAGACAACATAATGAGGATACAATGGAGGCAGCAAAGTATGCCTTCTTTGCTGCCTTCATTGCCACTAGGTAGGCTCGATAATGAGCAGTGTTGCATTCATTTGGATCTTTCCTCCCCTTGCGTTCAAGCTGTCTCCCAGCTTGTTTCTTCACCTTAGGGCTCTGGAGTACACCAGGGGGTCAATCAGGCTCTACAAGGTGGGAGAAAACGTTCAGGGGCTATGGTGTCAATAGCCTGAGCCATTTGGGTGTTCCAGAGATCGGCCAGGGCTTCGAGACAAGCACCAATCATATCAGCCGGAAAAAAAACCCAGAGCTGTTTGGAATCCCACTGCATCCATCAGCCTCCAAGGGCAGACCTTCCTAATAGGTCCCCACCTTGGCACAGGGGAAAAGGTGCTGACATCCTAGATCTCAACAGGAAGTGACCTGAGCATGACAAGGGACTGATGTCAATGTCCCTCACCTTCAAATCACTCTCTTCTTGCCCAGTTGAGAAGACAAGGTCCAGAGTGTAGCCTGCCTTGTGCCAGTGACATGTTGGGACAGACCCATGGTTGTCATGGCACCATGAAGTCCTGACCCACCCCAAAGCCAGCTGCCTCGGCATGGATGCTGAAGTCTCCCAGAACCAGCAGTCTGTGAGTCCTCAACACCGCCTCTGTCAGTTCAGGCAGGGACACTGTTGGGCAGGAAGGTGGGCAGTAAACCAGCAGAATCCCTAATCTGTCCCGGCTGCCCAACACCAAGAACACACACACTAGACAACTGGACAGAGAGTCTGGAGATGAGAGAGAATCTCTATAATCTCTATAAACCACAGCAACTCCCCATCCCCGATCCTCAAATTTGGCCTGACGCTGCACTGAGATAGGCATAGTTGGGTGAGACCAACTCCATCCTGTTCACCCACCCTGGTTACATGCCAGATCAGCCTCCTCATCGATAATCAGACCATGGATGAGGGAGATTTCATTCTGGGCTGACCTGGCACTCAACAGCAGCAGTCGCAGACCTGAGGGCTGGCTGACAGGACAACCGCAATTCCCCAGGTTGGAGGAGGGGCTGGCACACAGCACAGTCACTAACTGCCTGGGCCACGTGCCCCTTACCCAGCCTGTCCCTTCCCCCATGCCATGCCTCCCCCTACCCAGAACCACTGTAATTAGGCCTCCCCCTCCTCTCCCGATGCACCCTGTTTGTGTGGGACAATGGGACAATTTCCCATTCAACCTGCAAACACATCCCTCTTTACCACCTGAGAGAATTGGTCTGGTATAGGCTTTGTTCTTCAGCAAGAAAGGAGTTAGAATAGCAGCTGGCACTACGACATTAAAATGATCAAATGTAACAATCATTATTTTCAGCTTATTAGCAGCTAAGCTGCTACCAGGTTTAGCAATGTTTCACTCCCCCCACACACACACATCCTGCCTGCCTGCTCCATCTTCAAATGTTGCAGAATTTCCTTTAAGTTCTGGAGAAATCAAAGCATGAGTAGAATTGCAAATGTTCCTTGCATGCAAATAAAAAGACTTTCATTCTTCAGAAGCTCTATTTTTCTCAGAAGTGATCATTATTGGACCTCTCATTTCTTAAGAACTTGACACTGTAGGCAAAAACTGGCCTTTTTGCTGTTAGTGTTGAGTGGAATGGTAAGATTTGTTCTAACAAGCTACCCCTCCTTCACTACCTTTTGTACTGTGATGTAAGAGTGGGGACTCATCCACACTTTCGCCTGACCTGTATTTGGATTTTATTGTGTACCTGTTAATTCCCCTGGGTCTGAGAACTTTTATTGTTGTGCTTCGAGAAAATCTGATCTTACCTGCTAAATTGGATCTTATCAGATGTATCAAAGATCCAAAGAGAGGTTTTACTTAACCAAGCAAGATTCAGGGGAATGCATCAGTCCTAAACTTAGGTAAAATTATGTCCAGTCAAAGGTGACTATGGGGTGTGGCGCTCATCTCGCTTTCAGGCCGAGGGAGCCGGCGTTTGTCCACAGACAGCTTTCTGGGTCATGTGACCAGCAGGACTAAACTGCTTCTGGTGCATGGAGGACAGTGAAGAATGCAAGAGCACTTGAACACCGGGACTTCCAGTCAGCGCCAGCGCTTAATGGCGGATTTCCCCCAGAGCTCCCGAGGGAGATCTGCTTCGTAGGTTCGGGTCCTACGGCGAAGCGGGGACCCTTAAAAGTCACAGGTGCGAAGCCTGTGAACCGGAGACTCGGTGGGCACCTTTGCGCCCCCCCCGAAGCTGTGAAGGAGCCTTTTTAAAGGCTATGGAACAGCGGCGGGTGTGTGGCGCGGTGCTGAGAGTCGCTTCTACCCAGCCTGCGAAGTGAAGCCGCGTCGCCATTAGCGGAGAGCACTGATTTCTTCCTGAAAATTAGACTGACAAGAAACAACTTTCCGTGAGTAGGATTAAAGCTGCAAAGTTTAATTGGACGCTAAATTTGAAGAAATTGGGTACTGAGACGGAGAAGCACTAAAAAGGAAGTCTGCTTTCCGTTCTGCAGTAAGATCAAAGCAAAAGGCGTTTAAGCTGTAACCTTTTAAGAATTTGGTGGAAGTTAAAAGATCCACCGTCAAGAAAGAAAAGAACTTCACCCCCCCCCCCGAAGGCAGGGGGGGGGGGGATGAAATTTTAAAGTACTTTCCCTGCTTTTTAAAGAATTTTGGTCATTCACCGCTGCTCTTAACCTGGGATCGGACTGCCGTAGGAAAGAAAGCTGCTTAAGGACAGTTGCTACATGAAGGTAAAAAAGTTACTGAGTGTCAGGGCTGCCTCAGGTCCCAGCTCACAAAGGACCAACGCCAGTGTCTCTTTATATACAAAAGTCTTTATTGAAGTCCGTTGTTGGTTTTACATCCGTGGCGCGCAACCCTACGTCTGTAACTCTAGACCATCGAAGCTCTGTCTGACTCACCTCCCCCCAGACGCCAGTTTAAGACTCTAGCCTTGCTCCACCTCTTCCTTTGCTCCTTCCTCCTCTGGGTCCGCCTGCCCGCTGGGTTTTCGCCCTTTCTGGACTCTTCTGACGCTGAGTCCCCTGATTCTTCCCCCTCCCTCCGGCGGGCTTTAGGACCTGGTTCCCCATCCGGGTTTCCTGCTGTCTCCCGCGCCTGTACATTTGAACTTGGCGTGCGCGCCCAGCCGGCAACCTTCCTCCTGACCTTTACACTGCTCCTGTCACTGCTTCCCCCTTCGGGGGGGCTAGCTGGGCTCCCTGCTGGAGGAGACGCTGGCCCTGATGCGTGGGACTCTTCCCCCCCACTACGCTCTGGTGGGGAAGCTGGTCCTGATCTCCAGCTGCTGCTTTGGGAGTCCCCGCTGACCTCTTGTTTCTGGTGCGTCCCCCCTGGGACCCCCCTTGCTCTGGCCATAGGCGCCCCCTTCTGGGAATCTTCTGATTCACTGGAGAAGCTCATGGAATCTCTCAGTTCACTGTCATACTCCCCTACACTTCCCTCAGATTCTTCCCCTTCGCTCTCCATTCCCTCTCTTCCCTGTGCCTCTGCTCCTGAGCCCCTGACACTGAGAAACTAACTTTGGCAACTTATAGCCTGGAAACATTTTACACCATTACTTTGTTGCATGTTAAAAGACCTATGAAGGGCAGTATTGATTTGCCCGTTTAAACCATTAGAAAGGAACTTTGAGAACTCTGAGGTTGTTTTTGCTCTGTTTTTTGTTTTTTGCTTCCTTTGTGGAATGTGGGACTGGTTTGAATGCAGGAACTTGCTCTGCGCCCTCTAGAGGATTTGTGAAAAGTTTCAGCAACTATTTGGACTTAACTATAGAGCTTTTGTCTGACAATACAAGAGTGTGGGAATGACCTTGACTGTAAGACTTTGTTATGGCAGATGGTAAAGAGAAAGGAGACACACAGGAAGCAACTTTGAGATCTGGCAGACAATATAAAATTGACATTACTAAGCAAAGGAGGGCTTCAGTATCTGGAGCCTCTGGAAGTGTAGCTGCCTCAAAGACAAAAGTGAAAACTATGCTTTCTGACGAAACACTTGCCAAAGCATTGGGAAAAATAAATGACTCCTTGGAGGAGTTAAAGAAGCAAGGAGCAGAAACTAAAGTACAAGTTGCTGAAACAAATAAGAAAATTGAGGAAATTTCAGGGAAGATTGACTTAAATACGAAAAGTATAACTGACCTTGGAAATAAAGTTAACTCTAATGCAGAGGCAATTGGAAAGCTCCTGGAGGACTCTTCAACTACACGAAAGATAGCTGAGGATGCTAAAGAAATTGCAACTGATACCGAGGGAAAGATTCCACCGGTGCTAAAGAAACTGGATGAGCACGACTTGGCACTGTCTCTGCTGGAGATGCAACGTAAGGAGAGGAATTTAAGAATTAGACAGGCGCCGGAAAGTGAAGGTGATAACCTGGTGGACTACCTGACAAAAGAATTCTCTAACTTTTGGAAGCAGGAGCTGGATAAAGAAGAAGTTAAGATAGAGAGCGCATTTAGATTGGGAATAAGACAGAGGAAAAACAGAGTGAGAGACTGCTTAATAACTTTGAGATCAAAGGAGGAGAGAGATAAAATACTGAATTTGCATTATCAAAGAACCCTTCAGATTGAGGATTCTCACATCGAGATTTACAAAGACATCCCTAAACATATTCTAGACGCAAGAGGCCTGTACAAGGACTTGGTGATACTACTGAAAAGAAACTACATTCCATTCAGGTGGGAGCCTCAAGGCTTGTCTTTTAAATATAAGGGGAAGAAAAGAAGGATAAAAACAGTGAGTGATAAAGACAAGTTCTTGGGAGAACACGAAGAAGATCTACAGAAGGAAGTGTTTTTGAGACAAGAGCTACTCCCTTCAAGTAAGGGACCATTGGATACGGCTAATCTACCACACGGAACCGAACCACCAACTGAAGAGGAACAACAATTAGGAGCTGTAGGCGGAAAGAGTAAGTAGCCCCATCATGTCTCTGCAACTTTTAAGCTGGAACTGCAATGGCCTAAACATCCCCCGAAGGAGGAAAAATATATTTCATGCATTAAGGAAAGATCAATTGGACTTGATTTGCCTACAAGAGACCCACGTGACAAGATCACATAGAAAATTACTTATAAATAAAAGATTGGGACAAGAATTTATATCTTCAGAATATAAATATAAAATATAAAAAAAGAGGAGTTGTGATCTACGCAAAAGAAAGATTGCAACCGAAATTTATATTTAAAGATGATCAAGGAAGATATTTGGCAATTGAAATCCAATTTCAAGGAGAAAAGTTTTTGATAGTGGGAATTTATGCACCAAATGAGGGGAAAGCTGAGTTTTTTAAGAAGTTGCATGAGACATTGCTGGACTATATGGACTACAATTTGATCATGATGGGGGACATGAATGGAGTGCCTTCGACAAATATGGACAAATCACAAAGACAAGTAGTTACAAAAGATGGAAGACTACCAAAAACCTTTTTTGAAATGACTGATAATATGGACTTGATCGACATTTGGAGAACAAAACACCCATTAGAAAGAGAGGGAACCTTCTTTTCTGAAGCCAAAATGACATGGACTCGGATTGACCAGATTTGGGTTACTAGCGGAATGGCACCGAATATAAGGAAAGTGGAAATCTGCCCAAAAACCTTCTCCGACCACAATGCAGTGAAAATGGTGATGAAACAAATATCAACTGGCCCCTTTAGATGGAGAATGAATGACACCTTATTGGAAGACAAGGAGATTTGTAAGAAGGCCCAAAAAACTTTGAAGGATTATTTTGAAATAAACTTAAGGACTAAAGTAGAAAAAAGAATAATATGGGATGCAAGTAAAGCCGTGATGAGAGGATTTTTGATACAACAGAATGCTTTGAAGAAAAGAAGTCAAAATGAGAAGAAAGAAAGAATTTTGGAAAAAATAAAAGAAGGGGAAAGGAAATTAAGATCGAAACCGAAATCGCAAGAGATTCTAAGAGAAATTAAATTTCATCAAACACAGTTTATGGAACTGATGAATCAAGAAGTAGAATGGAAAATTAAACAAATGAGACAAAAGACTTTTGAATCTGCAGATAAATGTGGCAAGTTACTGGCATGGCAAATAAAGAAGAGACAAAAACTTAACACGGTTACAAACTTAGAAGTGAATGGAAAGAATATATTTAACCCAGTGGAAATTAGGAACTGTTTTCAGAACTACTTTAGACAACTTTATACACAAGGGCCGCAGAATGAAAGGGATATAGAGCAATTCCTTGAGAAAAATGGACTGAAAAAGATTTCTCAGGAAAGCAAGAGAATTTTGAACCAGGATATATCAGAACAAGAAATAGAAGGTGCCATTCAAAGCATGACATTGGGCAAATCTCCAGGACCGGATGGATTGACTTCCAAATATTATAAAGTTTTGAAGGAATGGTTATTACAACCTTTGAAGGAAGTCTGCAATGAAATCATGGAAGGGAAAAAGGCACCTGATACATGGAGAGAGACTTATATTACACTTATACCAAAGACAGAGACTGAAAAGACCCAACTTAAGAACTACCGACCCATCTCATTACTGAATGTGGATTACAAAATCTTTGCTGATATTTTAGCAAAGAGATTTAAAAGAGTGTTGATGGAGGAGATTCATGGGGACCAAGCGGGCTTTCTCCCAAAAAGACACCTTGTCGGCAAATGTAAGGATTATAATTGACATCTTGGAAAAGTTGGAGGTGAATATAAACACCAAAGCAGTTTTGATATTTGTGGATGCTGAGAAAGCCTTCGACAATATTTCTTGGAGTTTTATGTTGAAGAACCTCCGGGGGATGGGGGTAGGCCAAGGGTTTGAAAATGGTATAAGTGCTATATACTCTGAACAGAAAGCGAAGCTAATTGTAAATAACGTGGTTACAGAATAGTTCAAGATAGAAAAAGGGACACGTCAGGGGTGCCCAATCTCTCCATTACTTTTTATATCAGTCCTGGAGGTTTTGCTAAATATGATTAGAGGGGACCAGTTGGTTAAAGGGATCCAGGTCGGAGCTAAACAATATAAATTGAGAGCATTTGCAGATGACTTAGTATTAACATTGCAGGAGCCAGAAGCTAGCACGAAAAGGGTTTTGGAATTAATTCAAGAATTTGGTCAACTGGCAGGATTCAAATTGAATAAGTCAAAAACCAAGGTTTTGGAAAAAAACTTGACAATGTTTGAAAAATAAAGGTTTCAGAATGTGACAGGGTTAACTGTGGTTAAGAAAGCGAAATATTTGGGGATAAATATGACAGCTAAGAATGTGAATCTATTTAAAGATAACTACGAAAAAATCTGGACAGAGGTAAAAAGAGATTTGGAGATCTGGTCAAATTTGAAGCTTTCCTTGTTGGGTCGAATCGCAGTTATAAAAATGAATGTTTTGCCAAGAATGTTGTTTTTGTTCCAAGCATTGCAAATATTGGATAAGATGGATTGTTTCAAGAAGTGGCAAAAGGATATATCTAAATTTGTCTGGCAGGGCAAAAAGCCCAGAATAAAATTTAAGATTTTAACTGATGCAAAGGAAAGGGGGGGATTTGCCCTGCCAGACTTTAAAATTTACTATGAAGCGGCAGCATTTTGCTGGCTAAGGGATTGGCTACTCCTTGAGAATACAGATGTCTTGGACTTAGAAGGTTTTAACAATACGTTTGGGTGGCATGCATATTTATGGTACGACAAGGTTAAAGCACACAAAGGTTTTAAAAACCATATTGTCAGAAAAGCACTACTTAATGTCTGGACTAGATATAAGGATTTGTTGGAAAATAAAACCCAAAGGTGGTTGTCACCAATGGAAGCTAAGGCAGTTAAAAAGTTAAACATGGAGCCTAAATGGCCTAAATATTGGGAAATTTTGGAAAAGGAAGGGGACAAATTGCAATTGCGGAGTTTTGAGAATTTAAAAGGGAAAGTGAGAGATTGGCTTCACTATCATCAAATAAATGAGGTTTTTAAGATGGATAATAAAATTGGCTTCCAGGTGGAAAAATCAAAATTGGAGACTGAACTGTTAGAACCCAGTACTAAAAATTTGTCAAAAATGTACAACTTGCTGTTGAAATGGAATACAGAAGACGAAACCGTTAAATCAGCCATGATTAAATGGGCTCAGGACATTGGTCATAACATTATGTTTGCTGACTGGGAGAAGTTGTGGACCACCGGAATGAAATTTACGGCATGCAATGCCTTAAGAGAAAATATTATGAAAATGATATATAGGTGGTACATGACCCCAGTCAAGCTTGCAAAGATTTACCATTTGCCTGATAATAAATGTTGGAAATGTAAGGAAAATGAGGGTGCATTCTTTCACCTCTGGTGGACCTGCCCGAAGATTAAGGTTTTCTGGGAAATGATCTATAATGAACTCAAAAAGGTATTTAAATATACCTTCCCTAAGAAACCAGAGGCCTTTCTCTTGGGTATGGCCGGCCAGGGGGTATTAAAGAAGGATATAACTTTTTTCATGTACGCTACAACAGCAGCAATAATACTTATTGCTAAGTACTGGAAGACACAAGACTTACCCACCTTGGAAGAATGGCAGATGAAGATGATTGACTACATGGGTCTAGCAGAGATGACGAGCAGAATCCGAAACCAGGGAAGAGAAGCAACGGAAGATTGGAAAAAATTTAAGGACTACTTAAAGAAATATTGCAAAATTAATGAAGGTTAAAATGATGTTGGATTAATGTGTATAAATGGTTGCTAGCGGTAAGGGTTAAGACAAAGAGAATAGATAAGATTAAATTAAATTAAAATTTGAGAAGATTTGCTGATTAATTGGTTAGAAATTGGAATACAGAAAGGGGAAGCATGAGGAAGTTGGGGAAGTAAGGTATATGAAAAGAGGATATGAAATTATACATGTTATTTTTTTGTTTGTTGTGATTATTGTATTGTTGTGTTCTGTTTTTGTTGTTGTCAGGGGCTCAGGAGCAGAGGCACAGGGAAGAGAGGGAATGGAGAGCGAAGGGGAAGAATCTGAGGGAAGCGTAGGGGAGTATGACAGTGAACTGAGAGATTCCATGAGCTTCTCCAGCGAATCAGAAGATTCCCAGAAGGGGGCGCCTATGGCCAGGGCAAGGGGGGTCCCAGGGGGGACGCACCAGAAACAAGAGGTCAGCGGGGACTCCCAAAGCAGCAGCTGGAGATCAGGACCAGCTTCCCCACCAGAGCGTAGTGGGGGGGAAGAGTCCCACGCATCAGGGCCAGCGTCTCCTCCAGCAGGGAGCCCAGCTAGCCCCCCCCCCCGAAGGGGAAAGCAGTGACAGGAGCAGTGTAACGGTCAGGAGGAAGGTTGCCGGCTGGGCGCGCGCGCCAAGTTCAAATGTACAGGCGCGGGAGACAGCAGGAAACCCGGATGGGGAACCAGGTCCTAAAGCCCGCCGGAGGGAGGGGGAAGGAAGAATCAGGGGACTCAGCGTCAGAAGAGTCCAGAAAGGGCGAAAACCCAGCGGGCAGGCGGACCCAGAGGAGGAAGGAGCAAAGGAAGAGGTGGAGCAAGGCTAGAGTCTTAAACTGGCGTCTGGGGGGAGGAGAGTCAGACGGAGCTTCAGCGGTCTAGCGTTGAGACGTAGAGCTGCGCGCCGCGGCTTGGGAATCGAAACTGAACCTTAATAAAGACTTTTGTATATAATGAGAACTGGCGTTGGTCCTCTGTGAGCTGGGACCTTGGGCAGCTCTGACAGTTGTTATAAGAAAAAATTCTGTAATAAAAATATATATTAAAAAAAAAAAAAAACAAGAGCACTTGAACACCATTTACCTTCCCACTACAGGGGTTCCTATTTACCTACTTGCACTGGCATGCTTTTGATCTGCTAGGTTGGCAGGAGCTGAGACAGAGCAATGGAAGCTCACTCTGTTGCGAAGATTTGAATCGCCGACCTTCCGATCGGCAAGTCCAAGAGGCTCAGTGGTTTAGACCACAGCGCCACCTGCGTCCCTACTATCCTAAACTTAACTTAAAGGAAACTAGGACTTCTCTGCCCATGCAAGTTCCACCCACCAGCGGTGCCACCGCTGGGACAAAAAAGGTGGGGCATAAATACCTTAAATGGCCAATGGAAGGAGAGGGGAGGAAGGATGGGAGGAGGACTTCAAATACAGGACAAACTGTGTGCCCCATATTAAATCAATACGGGGACAATTCTGTATTTTAAGGGACAGGTAGCAACCCTACCTGCAAGCTCACCTGGAATGGCAGCAAAAGGATGGCTCCCCTTCCCAGCCTGGCCCCTGACTGTCTCCCAACAGGCCACCCCTCTGCCGCACCTCCAGGTCCAGTCTCCAGGGCAGGATGAGCAAGGACTATGAGTCTCATCATGCCTCGGCCCCGTCCACCCCCTCCTCCAAGCTCACTTCCTCTGCAAGGCCAGCTGTGGTGAGGCCAGCAAGCCAGAAGTTGAACATAACGCCATGCGTTATCTGCACCCAGCCTCCTCCCATTATCCCATTATGTCCAAATGTGACAGGCGCATGCACTTGACACCTCCCCCATGTTGGACACAACTGCACCTCTGGTCCCAGGCATGTCTGCTTCAAGATGTTTCAAGAATTTGTGGGTGGAGTGGCCCAATCCACACATCCCCTGACTAACCTGTGGGTCATAATAGTCTATTAAACACCAATTGATTGCTGTTTTTTTTTTTAAAAAAGACCTCAGAATGGTTTACAAAGAGAATTAAGCAATAAAATTATCAGTAAAAACAGTTCAAAACTACTATTTAAAACATTCAAAAAATAAAATAAAATCAGTAATGAACTAAAATGGAATAAAACTTGCATCAATTTTAAAGATATATGGCTAGGCTTGTCTAAAAATATTTTTAGCAGGTGCCATAAAGAATACAGTAAATGTGACACTGCTGTCAGCCATTTCATCAGACTGTAACAGAAGGGAACAGAGAGACCATTTGATGCCTCCTCTGTCTGAAGTTTCCCCACTTAAGCTGGCCATCATAGCTTTAAAACTTTGAGAACAGGTTCCTGAGTTTGCTTGTTTTCTTCTTCCCTCCCCGTTCCTTTTTCCTTTTGTGTTGTGTCTTCTGGATTGCTTTTAATCCTATGTAAACCTCTCTGGCACGCACAAGAGTAGGGTACATAAACTTGGAATAAATAATAACTAAGCTCCATTCTCCATAAATGGAATGTATTGAATAAACTTCATTTTACTGCCTCCTGGTAGATGAAACTGTGGCCTATGAGCTTAAGAGGGAACATAATTGTCACACAGATCACACTAATAATACTAATGTCAGTAACAACAGCAATGATCTCTTGAGTTTAGAAGAAAATGCTATATCTGTAGCAATTACAAATTAATATTACAGATTAATGGAACCTCCCATTTCAGTGGCACTGTACCTCTCTGAATAATACCAGTTGCTGAGGCCAGCAACAGGGAAAGGAGATTACTTTCATGCCCTGTCTAAGAGCTTCCCAGAGGAATGTGGCTGGTCACTGTGAGAAACTAGGTTGGCCTAGGTTCTGATCCAGCCAAGCTCTTTTTGTGTGCTCTTATGAATGCCCATTCCACATTAACCCAGAAAGCCTTCCAGCAACAGCCACATTTAAATGCCTAGTCCCAATTTGACAATGACCTGCTCTGCAACCCTAGATGACTCACTCTGCTCCCCCTTTTCTTGTTTGCTGCCCTTTCTCTCTGCCACAAATGAATACCAGTCCCCAGCTCAGCTCAGCTGCTTGGGAGGGTTAATTAGCACTTGTTGAAATGGCACTTCTAAGCCATACAAAGCTAAGTACTAATATTATTATCACAGTCCATATGGAGCCTCAGCTTGAAAGTGGGGGTGGCAGTGATGGTGGCAGGGGGGACAGAAGCAGCAAGGATAAATTAAAATATTTATCAGTGATCCTCCCGGGAGACCAGCTTCCCTGGGGATTGAAAGACACCGAGCTTCAAATCATATTGTGAAGAAATGAGTACCAAGTGGGTATAAAATGCTCCTGTCAGAACAACATCAGGTTTCTGCATTGCACTCATGATGAACATTTGCATGCAGAGATCTTAAACACCTAGAATAACATCTCTTCTGACAGGGATCCAGGGATCCTATTATGCACAGAAGGGCCAGCTTGTCTACAGCTTTGCCATAACAATGTTGCAATGCTGATGTTGTAGGCTTGGGGGAGTCAGGATGATGCCCTGAGTACCTTCCAGTTCTTGAGTTCCTTCACCCAGTGAGGGTTAGAATCTAACAGGGAAAGTTGCTGAACCAGACAAGTTTCTTTGCAAGAAAATGACCTTAGCTAGCCACTTAAGTGTTCTTATCAGTACCTCAAAAGAATGAGCCAGGTTACAAGAGGGATTGGTGCCCTATGGGCTAAGTCAGTCACCTAGCTGCTAGAGTGGTATTTGTGAGCTGAGTTGGAAGCTGGAGACACAGAGACCTGCTTGCTCTGTCCTGGATCCAAAGCTGCAATTATTGGAGAAGCAAGATCTGTTGGGGTGTTAATGCTTTGAGTGCCTGCATCCTACCCTCAGGTTGTTTGTGTGTGTTAATAAAACCATATCTCCTCAAAGACAACACAGTCTCTGCTGACCTTCATTGCCAGGAAATTGAACCCTCTCACCACTTGGAGATTGGGGTGGTGTATTAACACCTACATAGGGAAGGCTCCTAATTTCTATGCTCGGAGGTAGGAATCCACCCTCATTTTGGCTTCCAGGAATCAGAATTGGAGCAATGTAAGAAGCTCTACCCCTTCATGGATCACTGCCTTGCCATGGCGAAGGGGCTTGAATAACTCAGAGAAGCTATGAGCTATGCCTTGCAGGGCCACCCAAGATGGACAGGTCATAGTGGAGAATTTTGACCAAACGTGATCTACCTGGAGCAGGAACTGGCAAGCCCTTCCAGTATCCCTGCCAAGAAAACCCCATGGACAAAGACAACAGGCATATAAAAGTTATGACGCTGGAAGATGAGCCCCTCAGGTCGGAAGGCGACCAACATGCTACTGAGGAAGAGCAGAGTACAAGTAGATTCAGAGCTGATGAAGCGGCTGGACCAAAGCCGAAAGGTCGCTCAGTTGTGGATATGCCTGGAAGTGAAAGGAAAGTCCAATGCTGTAAAGAAAAATATTGCATAGGAACCTGGAATGTAAGAACCATGAACCTGGGTAAGTTGGATGTGGTCAAAAATGAGATGGCAAGAATAAATATTGACATCCTGGGCATCAGTGAAATAAAATGGACGGGAATGGGCGAATTCAGTTCGGATGACCATCATAACTACTACTGTGGGCAAGAAACCCGTAAAAGAAATGGAGTGGCCCTCATAGTCAACAAAAGAGTGGTGAAAGCTGTACTGAGATGCAATCTCAAAAATGATAGAATGATCTTGATACGAATCCAAGGCAGATCTCTTAACATCACAGTAATCCAAGTTTATGCACCAACTACTGGTGCTGAAGAAACTGAAATTGACCAATTCTATGAAGACTTACAACACCTTATAGAAATGACACCAAAGAAGGATGTTCTTCTCATTATAGGGGATTGGAATACTAAATAGGGAATCAAGAGATAAAAGGAACAACTGGCAAGTTTGGCCTTGGAGTTCAAAATGAAGCAGGGCAAAGACTAATAGAGTTCTGCCAAGAGAACAAGCTGGTCATCACAATCACTCTTTTCCAACAACACAAGAGACAACTCTACACACGGACATCACCAAATGGGCAGCATCGAAATCAGATTGATTATATTCTCTGCAGCCAAAGATGGAGAAGCTCTGTATAGTCTGCAAAAACAAGACCTGGAGCTGACTGTGGCTCAGATCATCAGCTTCTTATAGCAAAATTCAAGCTGAAACTGAAAAAGTAGGAAAAACCACTGGGCTGGTAAGATACAATCTAAATCAAATCCCTTATGAATCCACAGTGGAAGTGAGGAACAGTTTTAAGGATTTAGATTTGGTGGACAGAGTGCCTGAAGAACAATGGATGGAGGCTCGTAAGAGGCAGCAACGAAAGCCATCCCAATGAAAAGGAAATGCAAGAAAGCAAAGTGGCTGTCCAACGAGGCCTTACAAATAGCGGGGGAGAGAAGGCAAGCAAAATACGAGGGAGATAATGAAAGATACAGGAAATTGAATGCAGATTTCCAAAAAATAGCAAGGAGAGACAAGAAGGCCTTCTTAAATGAGCAATGCAAAGAAATAGAGGAAAACAATAGAATGGGGAAAACCAGAGATCTGTTCAAGAAAATTGGAGATATGAAAGGAACATTTCGTACAAAGATTACCATAATAAAGGACAAAAGTGGTGAGGACCTAACAGAAGCAGAAGACATCAAGAAGAGGCGGCAAGAATACACAGAGGTATTATACCAGAAAGATATGGATGTCTCTGTCAGCATCGCCCTTGAGCCAGTGTCACCACCTGGACTCATCCACTCAGCCCCGACTGGGCTAGGCGAGCTGGGTAGCACTTCCAGAGACCACCTTCTGGACAGGAACAGGTCAAAGTGCTGTGGACTCACAGCTTAAGAGTTGTGAGCACCGGATTCACTTCCACAAGAAGACAGTCGTCGCACAGCAGAGTATAGCAGAGCATAAACGACTCGGAGAGCACCTCTGTAGAATATCTTCTTTATTCTATCTACAATATACAACTATATACAGAGCTGAATGAGGATCTAAACGAAAAAACTGAACTGCACTGAGTGTCTGCAGCTGCTCTTAGCAGCAACCTTATCTATACACACGATCTCTAACACTCAGTCTCTCTCTCTCCGACACTGACTGACTGATGTTAGGCTGGAGCGGAATAAGTAGAGAGCAGAACACCGCCCCTCCTCTCTGGAAAATCACCAGACTCATCAGCAGATTCTTGGATATGGGAGGGGTGAAATCTCCTCATCCTCGCACACCCCAGGTAGTGTGGTTGCTGACCTTGAGCCAGACATCCTGGAGAGTGAAGTCAAATGGGCCTTAGAAAGCACTGCTAATAACAAGGCCAGTGGAAGTGATGATATACCAGCTGAACTATTTAAAATTTTAAAAGATGATGCTGTTAAGGTGCAAGATCAGTCTACATCCCAATTCCAAAGAAGGGCAGTGCCAAAGAATGCTCCAACTACCGCACAATTGCACTCATTTCACACGCTAGCAAGGTTATGCTTAAAATTCTACAAGGCAGGCTTAAGCAGTATGTGGACCGAGAACTCCCAGAAGTGCAAGCTGGATTTCGAAGCCGCAGAGGAACCAGAGACCAAATTGCAAACATGCGCTGGATTATGGAGAAAGCTAGAGAGTTCCAGAAATAGAAGGGGAAGAAATGGAGGCAGTGAGAGATTTTACTTTCTTGGGCTCCATGATCACTGCAGATGGTGACAACAGTCACAAAATTCTTGGGGGAAAAGCAATGACAAAACTAGACAGCATCTTAAAAAGCGGAGACATCACCTTGCCAACACAAGAAGGCTGATCGCCGAAGAACTGATGCTTTTGAATTATGGTGCTGGAGGAGACTCTTGAAAGTCCCATGGACTGCAAGAAGATCAAACCTATCCATTCTTAAGGAAATCAGCCCTGACTGCTCACTGGAAGGACAGATCGTGAAGCTGAGGCTCCAATACTTTGGCCACCTCATGAGAAGAGAAGAAATTAAGGCACAGAGAAGGCACTGGGAAATTAAGGCACAGAGGAGACTGTTGTGACTTCAAGAATATAGTTTATTTTACACATATTTACAACCTGGGTGCAGATGGAGGGAGTGCAGAGTTTACAGCATTCACATCTCAAGAGGGGCTTGTTCTCAGAAGCAGCTCAACATTGCATTCACAGGCTTTCCTAGTGCCATCTCTGTGCCTCTGCCCAAGCTTGTCTCTAGCCAGCCCACATGGCATCAGTCCCCCACATGGAGTTCTCCCCACTTCTTGCTTCTCCTTCCCAGAAACCCTTGCCAAGCAACTCCTTCACTTTTGTCTGCTATTCCAAGGCTAGTTTTAAAAGGTGACAATTTTCCTGTAACCTACTGTCATCGCTCAGCGTTACCTTGGCAACCTCTGTTTGCACAAACCCATCAACACCTTTTGCCAGGCTTAGTGGGTTCTATCCCACTATTCTGGCCTGGAAAGGAAGTTTAGCCTGTATTTTTCCACTGGCTTGGTATCTTCTCTTCAATATTCCAAATGTCAACTAAATTCCACCCTTTTATTAATTTATAACATTCACTAACTACCATATTTTTCCATGTTGTCAGGGGCTCAGGAGCAGAGGCACAGAGAAGAGAGGGAATGGAGAGCGAAGGGGAAGAATCTGAGGGAAGTGTAGGGGAGTATGACAGTGAACTGAGAGATTCCATGAGCTTCTCCAGTGAATCAGAAGATTCCCAGAAGGGGGCGCCTATGGCCAGGGCAAGGGGGGTCCCAGGGGGGACGCACCAGAAACAAGAGGTCAGCGGGGACTCCCAAAGCAGCAGCTGGAGATCAGGACCAGCTTCCCCACCAGAGCGTAGTGGGGGGGAAGAGTCCCACGCATCAGGGCCAGCGTCTCCTCCAGCAGGGAGCCCAGCTAGCCCCCCCGAAGGGGGAAGCAGTGACAGGAGCAGTGTAAAGGTCAGGAGGAAAGTTGCCGGCTGGGCGCGCGCGCCAAGTTCAAATGTACAGGCGCGGGAGACAGCAGGAAACCCAGATGGGGAACCAGGTCCTAAAGCCTGCCGGAGGGAGGGGGAAGGAAGAATCAGGGGACTCAGCGTCAGAAGAGTCCAGAAAGGGCGAAAACCCAGCGGGCAGGCGGACCCAGAGGAGGAAGGAGCAAAGGAAGAGGTGGAGCAAGGCTAGAGTCTTAAACTGGCGTATGGGGGGAGGTGAGTCAGACGGAGCTTCAGCGGTCTAGCGTTGAGACGTAGAGCTGCGCGCCGCGGCTTGGGAATCGAAACTGAACCTTAATAAAGACTTTTGTATATAATGAGAACTGGCGTTGGTCCTCTGTGAGCTGGGACCTTGGGCAGCTCTGACACATGTATAACACGCCCCCGTGTATTAAGACGCCCCCTATTTTGGGGGACTCAAAATTAAGAAAATGGGGGGAGATTGTCCCCATGTATAAGACTACCCCACTTTTCCACATTATTTTTTAAAAAACCTAGTCTTATACACAGAAAAGTACAGTAATTAATTTAATTTATAACATTCACCAATTATGGATGCCCTTGCAACCCCAAACTCTGTTATCCCAGCTCTGTAGCAATGTATTTTGGAAAAATGCTTTGTCCATTTGGCTTCTACTTAAGAAATTGGCAGCACACTTTGCACTAGCATTCCCAAGGTGGGGCACCAGTCTTTGTCAACTTTTGGATGCCGGCCACCATTTTGAATGGAGATGGCAGACCAAAATACGATTTTGGATTAAATTTGCCCATTTTTGGCATAGGTTTAGCTGCCTCTTGAGGTAACATTGCCAAATTTGGCACAAGTTGGGAGTGGCAGAATGTGTCTATGTTCAAGTGGCAGGCACCATTTTGAAGCAGGATGCTAGTTGACCAACACATTTTTAACCCATTATTCTAATTGATGAATTGACCAAAAGCTGCAGTACTTGTGAAAGTGCACTGAATTTAAGAGAATCTGTTACATTCTTGAAGCCATTAAAGCCATTAAATATATATACTTCATGTCACAAATGTCGAAGCTGCTTAGATCACCAAGTCTGATTCCAGGCATGGTGGCCCCAGGCACATAGTTTTCCAACCTTTAGTAACTCAGTCCCATCAAAGCCAATATGGGACTAAAATCTAATTTATGTTTCTTTCCACATCCTTGAGAGTGTTCTGGGATGGTGTCTATCTTAATTTACTTTTTTCCTGAACTGTTCTGCCATTCATCTTCAACAGTCACAGGACACGAGTGAAGCTTGCATGATGCCTTGGAACCATCAGATTTCTTCATGATTTACACATGAGTGTTGAGAGGAAGCTTTCCTGTGAGCTAATGCTGGATGGTGAATTGGGCAAAGACTGCTAAAACAGAATCATCAACCACTCAAATGTCTATTGAAATTGCATGTGTGATCCTGTTTCCCTGTCTCAAAATTTGCATGCATGCCAATGGAGAATATATTTTAGCACATGGGCATGCAATAATTAATCAACCCAGCTATGCAAATAGAGAAGTAAAGAAGTCTTTAAGTAGAAAGAATTTGAAATCTGAAGTTATCCATCAATAAGGAGGCGCTATGTCAACCAGAAGTACTGGGAGACCAGGTTAATGAGGGACAAGGGTTTTGAGCACGTGGTAGCCCTGACTGATCTGAGCACCTTGTCCACATCCTTGAGCCTTACCAACTGAAACTCATCCAACACAAAAGTAGGTCTTCTTTGCTGCCTTCACTGCCACTAAGTAGGCTCGATAATGAGCCCTTACCAGTGTTTGGTTGCACTCATCTTTTCTCCACTTGTGTTCAAGCAGTCTCCCAGCTTGTTTCCTCACCCTAAGCTCTGGAGTATACCAGGGGGGTAAACGGGCTCCACAAAGTGGGAGAGAACACTTTGGGGCAATCGTGTCAATAGCCCAAGCCATTCAGGTGTTCCAGAGGTCGGCCAGGGCTACGACAGAGGCACCAGTCATATCAGCTAGAAAACATCCCAGAGCCATTTGGAGTCCCACTGGATCCATCAGCCTTCAAGGGCAGACCTTCCTATTAGGTCCCCACCTTGGCACAGGGGAAAAGGTGCTGACAGCCTAAATCTCTACAGGAAGTGATCTAACCATGATTAGGTTTCCAGGAGAAACGCAAACACAGAGCAAGCATGTTTTTGTGCCTCCAGCTTCCAGTCTGCTTCCAGTTCAGTTCATGCACACTACTCTGGCTATTGCTCTCCTCCCTAGCAGCTAGGGCAGTGAAAGGCACACCCATATGCTCCTTGGCACAGCGGAATTTCTTGGATATGTGACACCGTGATAGTTACCTAGCCACCCAAAGCCATTGCCTTGACAAAGAAACTGATTTGGCAAGCTTGCTCTTATGCATTCTACCCCAATAGAAACAGAATCCCAAGAATTTGGAGGGACTCAGGGCATCATTAAGGCTGACTATCACCATCCCACAAAAAGAAACTCACATTGTATATATTTCATATCCATTAGGGTTAGGGGGTTAGGGGGTTAGGGAGTAGGGGGTTAGGGGGTTAGGGGGTTAGGGGGTTAGGGGGTTGGGGCTAGGACTAGGGGTGGGTTTGGGTTTGGGTTTGTGTTTAGGTTAGCATTAGGGTTAAGGGTTTGTGTAGAGTGAGGGATAGTATTGTGGTTCCCTTAGGGTTAGGCGGAGGTTTAGGGATACAGTTAGGATTAGAGTTAGAGTTAGGATTGGGTTAGGGTTACTTTTAGGGTTGGGGTTAGTGTTGGGTTAGGGATAGGGATAGGGTTGTGGTCCCCTTAGTGTTAGTTGTAGGGTTAGGGTTAATGTTAGGTTTAGGGCTAGGGCTGGAGCTAGGGTTAGGGGGTAGGATTTGGGATCAGGATTAGGTTTGGGTTAGAGTTAAGGGAGGGGAGGGGAGGGGAGGGCTAGGATTGGGTTAGGGTTAGGTTTTCCTGACTGGATTATCGTACCCAGTGGGGTCACCACCCAGCAGTTGTAAAAGACAATTGAACTTTGGAACATGGAATATACTGTACAGACTTTGTCAGATAACACAGATAACGAGGATCCTGAACGCAGAACTGCCATCATTGCAAGAGAGCTGCAACATTTTAACATTGATATTGCAGCACTCCAAGAGACTCGAAGAGCAGGCAAGGGACAACTGAAGGAAGAAAAAGGAGGCTACACATTCTTCTGGAGCAAGAACGTCTGAACAAGAACGTCAAAACGTATCTGAACAAGAACGTCAAATACACAGGGTTAGCTTCGCAATCAAAAACAATCTTGTGAAGCTCCTATCAGAAGTCCCTACCGGCATTAATGAGCGACTCTCAACTTCGAATGAAACTCATCAAAAACCAACAGGCTACTATTTTAAGTGCTTAGGCACCAGCACTGTATGCCGATGAAGACTTTAAAGAAAATTTTTACTCACAACTGGATACCATCCTATCAGAGATGCTTAAGGAAGATAAAATTATCCTCCTACATGATTTTAATGCAAGAGTTGGGCAAGATTTTGATCTGTGGCCTGGGACTATTGGGAGAGAAGGAATTGGCAACATCAACCAGAACGGAATTGTACTTTTAACGATATGTGCAGTGCACAACCTTGTTATTACCAACACACTCTTTCGACAGAAAAATAAATTTAAAACCTCATGGAGGCATCCTCGGTCAAACGACTGGCACCTCTTGGACTATGTTATTGTCTGTGCTAACGATCACTGTGATGTGCTCCTTACCAGAGCGATGATGAGTGCTGACGAGTGCTGGACAGATCACTGACTAATACTCTCCACGATGGCTATCAAGATTACTGTATATCTCAATGCAGGCTTCAAGGATGGAAGCCAAGGAGCAAAATGAACACTCAAGCCCTTCAAGATCCCATTAATTGGGAGTGCTTCCAAACAACTCTTAAGGGCCATCTGCTTTCAGAATTTCCTGATAACATCAAGGAACAGTGGACCAAGCTAAAAGCATCCATTATTGCAGCCTATGGACAAACTATTGGATACCAAACCAAGAAACACCAGGACTGGTTTGATGAGAGTGACAGTGAGATTGAACGCATGATTGACAAGAAAACGAAGGCCTTTCAGATCTGGCAAAGAAATAGAAACTGTGCCACTAAGAAAAAACCTATGCCTACACTAAGGCTGAGGTTCAAAGAAGAACCAGAGAACAAAAAAAACCAGGTGAATGAAAAAAGCTCAAGAGATCCAGCACTTAGCCAACACTCATGATACGCAGAATTTCTTTAAAGCCACAAAGACCATCTATGGACCAATAAATCATGGCATATGCTCCCTATGCTCAGCAGACGGTACCACACTTCTAAAAGATAAAGAAGCTACTGCACTGCGCTAGAAAAAACATTACCAACATCTCCTTAACCACAATTCCCCCGTGGCTTCTGAGGTCCACTCACAAATTCCGCAAAACCAAGTTAGAGATGAGCTTGCAGTATCTCCAAATCTGGGAGAGTTGTGTACCGCTGTCAGGGGCTCAGGAGCAGAGGCACAGGGAAGAGAGGGAATGG